>OX638062.1:48620809-48962219 GCA_951804385.1 Trifolium dubium | reverse complement strand
ATTCCCAATTTTCCAGATATCACGCCACCAAATTGACGATTTTTTACCAAAGCACCTCCCTCGCCGCACATAAAATTTGCAGCCTAGTTTCCATAACGATACAACAAAAGTTTAGTCCATGGCGCTAAACTCTCATGCATATTATGCCATTTCCATTTGCACAAAAGAGATACATTAAACAACTCTAAATTCCTTATCCTCAAATCTCCTCTTTCTTTCTGTTTGCAAACACTAGCCCAACTAACCCAACATAATTTCTTCTGGTCTAAACCTCCACCCCACAAGAGGGACCGTTTAATACAAATCAGCTCTTTTAAATCACACTTCGGAGCCTTAAAAAAAGAGAAAAAATAAAGCGGAAGGCTAGATAGTACCGAATTAATGAGGGTGACTTTTCCCCTAATAGAAAGGTTCCTGCTATGCCAAGAACAAAGTTGTTTCTTCATGGAGTTTCAAATAGGTTCCCATGTAGCTTTTATCCGTGGATTCGCGCCAACCAGGATGCCCAGAAAACGGAAAGGTATAGACTCCACCCCACAATGAAGGAAAGTTGAGGATGCACATAAGAAGTCATGCTCCAAGTTGATACCATAAATTTTGCCCTTGTGAAAGTTAACTTTCAACCCCGACACAAGTTCTAAACTCCTCAAAACTGTTGTTATAGTCCACAAATTATCCCAATTTCCTTCACCAACAAATATAGTATCGTCAGCAAACTGTAAAGTATGAAACTCAAGAATATTACCGACCTTGTACCTGGTGAGAGTATTAGTACCCACAACCCTCCTCATCAATCCCGTAAGCCCCTCTGCAACAATTAAGAAAAGAAATGGAGACAATGGATCACCTTGCCGCAAACCCTTCCCAACATTAAAATCCACCGTCAAACTACCATTAATCAACACAGACATAGAACTTTGAAAAACGCACGCGCTAATCCAGTTGCGCCAACTAGCGGCAAATCCCATTCTCTCCATCATGTAATAATCCAAAAACTTCCAATTCACCGTATCATAAGGCCGTTCAAAGTCCACTTTGAACATCAAACAATTATCTTTCCTTCTTTCTGCCAGGTCCAATAATTCATTTACAATTAACACACCATCTAAAATTTGTCTATTTGGTAGAAATGCCGATTGGACCGGCGAAATTAACTTGCCCAAAACTCTCTTCAACCTTGAAGCCAGAACTTTAGACAAAATTTTGTATAAGCTGTTTACCAAACATATAGGCCGATAATTCGTAAAAGGTTCTGGATGATCACGTTTAGGGATTAAGGCTAAGAAAGAAGCTGTCAATGCTTTGGGAAGTGAAGCATTACTATGAAACTCTTGAAGAAAATTCAGAATATCCTCTTTTACAATATTTCAACACACCTTCAAAAAATTGAAGTTGTACCCATCCGGACCCGGGCACTTGTTACCATCATTTTCCCATATGACTTCCTTTACCTCTTCTAAAGTAAACGCTTCCAACAACAAAAGATTATCGGCTTCGGTTAAGACTTCAAAGGGAATACCATCCAAAAACGGCATATCCTCCCATTCTTCACGAAAATTAATTTCAAAGAAACTCTTTACCCCTCCCTTCACCGTATCCACCCCTTGAATCCATTGATTACCATCTCTAAAAGCGATCAATTGAATCCTTCGTCGCCGTTGTCGAATGGTAGCATGAAAAAAGCGTTAATTGGAATCACCCTCTTTAACCCACTTCAACCAAGACTTTTGTTTTAATAAACTTTCTTTGAGATGTAACTGCTGCCAAAATTCCTTATTAAGACCATCCCGCCGAGTTATCTCTAAATTTACATCATCGACGCCCAACAACCCTTCTATATCATTGACTTCCTTAACCGTCTTCTCAATGTTAAGATCAAGAATACTGAAAACCTCCCGATTCCATTTTCGTAAACATTCTTTTAAAAGTCTGAACTTTTATTTGACTATGAACGCCTTTTTCCCTTGGACCTTAAAACCTTTCCAGCACGACTCAACGAAATGAAGAAAATCTTTATGTTCAAACCAACCATTTATCACCCTGAATGGCTTTGGACCCCAATTGGTAGGAGGATTAAGTAACCAAATTGGACAGTGATCAGATATGTCCGTGTCTCCTATCCGTTGACCAGAGATACCAAATTTAGATATAAGACCATCAAATAAAAGAAATCTATCCAACCTGCTCATAGATTTATCGTCCGCACTAAACCAAGAAAAAGTTTTTCCCAACTCTAGTACATCTACGACCTCTATATCGTCAACAAAATGATTGAGGAGAAACTGTTCCCCCTGCCGGCTAACCGCACTACTACCTTTCCATTCCGACTGATGTAATATGGAATTAAAATCCCCTCCTAAACACCACTCCCCTCCACTGCAACTTTGCTTAATAAGCAGTAAATCATTCCACAGTTTCTTCTTGCCGGATAAGAGGCAAGGGAATACACATTGATCAAATTTCACACCAAACCGTCTTGTTCCACTTTAATCCCCAAAAAACTATCACTAGAGAAGCAATCTAAGCATGTAAAAAAATCAGAATTCCAAATGATTAGTAAACCACCTGAAAAGCATGAAGAAGACTTAGCCACCCATTTAACATTAGTATGAACCCATAAATTATGAACCTCATAATCATCAAAAGAAGCTTTCTTTGTTTCTTGAAGCAAACACACATCAACCTTTTCTTTTTTAAGAAACATGCTTAATCTCCTCCTCTTCGCACTACCCCCACCATCTCATATTGAAAGAGACCACCTTCATAGATTAACAAATTGTAAATGGTCCCTTCTGATTTTTTCACCCTCATCTCTTTTTTCGTTATCAATAATTTGTTCAATGCACACACCTTCTTTGCCTCTTGACACACCCAAATCTTTAGCACCCTACCACACTCTGGAAGCTACCTCTCCTCCATGCTTTTTCAAAAAAATTTCATTACATTTTCTAAAATTAGTGGAGCTTAATGAGCTGCAACATAAAATTTAACCTGCCAATGACAAAGATGTAGCGTGCTTCTTGGATTGGCGATGCTGTGAAACAGGATTGCGCGTAACCCCAACTAAACTGATCTCCTCACCGAAGCTGACAGAAACCGCCGAACGATCAGCAGCATGAGGTTGCATTGCGGTTGCTGAAACGTGACTCAACGATGATGAAGCTGCTTGTTCCGACAAATTTTGCTTAGTTGAAGATGCATGTGGCGAAGGCTCAACTTGATTAAGCTGTTGAGAAATGTTGGCTCTATTTATTAAAGAAGATGAGCAAGCTTGTTCCTCCCCCGATAAACTTGGTTTTGTTGTCAATCTAACATAAGTATTTTTTGGCCCATAACTATACACAGCCCTCAAAATTTCCTTGCTACCACTTCCAGGATCCATGGTGTTGGGTTTAACTAAGAGACCCACATTATTTGATTTTGTTAACCTTCCTCTTCATACCCCCTGTGCAGGCTTATGAATGTTCTTGAAAGGTGTTGGCCCAACAGCTCCCCCTTCCAGGCCCAACACATTTTCGGTCACATTTGTAATGCCCCGAACTCGAAAATTATAATAATATAATTTTTAAAATTCTTTTTCAAAAATTCTCTTTCAGAGACATCACACAGTGAATAAAAGAACTAAAAAATTGAATTTATAATAAAAATATTTTAAAATTATTGTAAAGATAAAATATGGTAACTTCTTTCCTAATTAAATACATTAGTGTCTGATATAAATTGGTAACCATTCTAGACTCTAAGACTCCTCCTCAAGCATCACAATCAGAGAGGGCTTCTTTCGACTCAAACTTCAAACTTGAAAACCTGTAGAAACTTGACAATCGCAGAGCCAAGCCAGACAACACAAATAACAAAGGGGTGAGATATATTCACAAAGACATCGATGTATTAACTCACAAGAATAGGGAAGCAAGATATCGTCACTTTGACGATCAAACATATCACAAGTTTTATCAATTTATTGCATTTAATTAACAACAAAGCACAACAATTAAATCCAAGGTTTCTCAACGCAAAATAAACGGTATGCAATTTTCTTAACTCTCTACATGCATGTGGTATCAAACAAGGGCGGAAGTCGAAATAATTTTATCGAACATTCCTCTCGGCATTATTTTTCTCGGCATCTTTTTTTTTTGGCATCTTTTTTCTCGCCATCTTTTTCACATCATTGGACTTGACATAGAAATACAATGCATGTGGCAATCAAACAAATACAACATATATTCACTTCATCTCTTTTTTTTAACTCGACATCTTATTTACTAAAATAATAATTATTGTAATTATCTTACACACACCCAACATAACTCAACACCCAAGTATTACAACTCAAAAATTTGGCCACACAAATAATATATGTAAAATACAATTTTAATTAGATTCATTTTAATGAGACAAATGTTAAAACAGTGCTAGAAAAATTAGACCAAGAAAAGAGTGCTACGAACACTACAGTTAAGAACTACCTTTCATAATTACTACATGTCATATATCATAAATAACCTAGTTCTCTAATTCCAATTCCAAAGTCTAGCTCAGTTTAATAATTATTCTTTCTACAAGAACACACATGTTTCCTCAGTTTCTATTTATTTATCTTGTTAAAGACTTCATATAGCAATGGACAAAACTACTAAACTACATGGATTAATAATTACTATTTCAACTTAGATTTCAATTCTTCGAACTTACGAACAACAACCCTACGGAACTCGACAAGAATATCACACAAAGAATTTCATAGCTACAAATCATCCAATTTTTTTCGGCATCTTTTTTTCTTCAATTAACCATGTTAAAACACAGTTAGCAATACATTGTGAGCCGAAACAGATTAATTCAATTCTTTATACCCTTTAAAAACCAAAAGACCACAACACATGTTCTCAATTAAAACATAGGGTCACGACAAATCTTTTTATTCTCAAACTCAACAATTAAGAATGTCACACAACATATAAAATCAAATAAAAATAATAGATTCATAAAAGAATCAAATCATCCAAAGGGGAAAGCTAAGGGAAGGAGAGCAAGGTCCCCTCTACTACTCTTGAAGTTAATAACAAGCCATATATGTGAACTCACTCACCCCCTTACCTTAGGTTTGTGCATAAAATTCCTTAAAGTTGATGTTGGTGACACTCTTGGTGATGTCTTAGTTCTCAAGTTGTTAATCTTCCAAGTTCCTTCACCTTTTTTGTTTTTGTGATAAATCCTTGTCTCCCTTTTTGTTTTCTATTTATAATAATTTTTATTAGGTTATTTATCTATTAGATAATCATAGACACAATTCCAAGTTGCACCCCCTATTTTACTATAAGCTACACAACTCATTCCTTTTTTTTATGGTCAGGTAGCCTAGTGGCTAAAAACTCACACATATAAATGTGGAGAAATGTGGAATCCTGGATTCGAACCCAGGCCACTCCAATAATGTCCCTGGTAGCTACCAACTGAGCTACACTTATGGGACACAACTCATTCCTTTTCACTTCCTATTTTACTAATCTTCATCCCCTTCTTTTTTTAATTAAAAATAATTAGATAGATTTGTTTTTTTCTAAAAAAATAATCATAAACATATTTGTTTATATAATTATCTCCTAAAAAATCTAATCTCTTGTTACACTTATTTTTTCATAAAATAATTTGACTTGTTACTAATATAATCTTTCTGCTAATATTTTTTTTAATCAAATAAATAAAATCAAATAAAAACCTTTATATAATTTTTTAAAATCATATTATTATTTTCTTACTACATCTTTTCACAAAACAAACTATATCCTATTTGAAAAAGTAAATAACAATGAAATATATTATATTCAATTTAATTTAATTAAAACTATTAATTATGAAAATCGGGATGTTATAACATTCATCACCCGACTCTCCACTTTGCCCTCCTCCTTTTCCACATAGTCACCTTTGAAATTTAAAAACAATTGTTGTGAATTGTCTTCCTAAATCTCCTTATTATTATGTTGGCTGGTGGCAATAGTAGGCTTCATAATTGGGACATTATGGTCATTCACCCAAGGATTTACCTCCAAAAAAAGGTCCTCCTCATTACCTAAACTTCTTTCCTCCTCCTCCTCGTCCACCTCCTCTTCATCTGAACTAGAAATGCTATATTCCCGACCATTAACCGCTCTGGACTCTTGTACAATAATCCTCATTGGTCCATACGAGTCTTCAATCACACAGAGTTTGAAAATCTCCCCATTCACCCTAGCCGAAGGAAAAGCATCCACAATGTGATTGTATGACGTACCAATCAAAAGTCGTGCCACATCCATAGAGATTTTCTTCATTGTTACATCATCGGCATTAAGAAAGACACCCCAAGGCTTTGTCACCTGAACAAACAAATAATGGTTCCAAGCATGTGCCAGTATACCATAAATTCTCAACCACACGTTCCGTTCTTGATCCACCTCCATAGATGTCCAAGGTCGGATACATTTGAACCATAGATCCAACCACCCTTGTGCTTCTTCCACCAAAGCTACAACCTCCCCATCCTTCTGTCCTTCTAATAACGCCAAATTCGAACCCAGCGGAGTAACTTTAATTCCGAAGTAACCTTGACTATGAAAAGCATTTTGTATGTTATAGTCATTCCCGAATGACCACCTCACCAATGACAATTTTCTTCAATTTCTCCATATCCTCCTTGCTTGCCTCATAAACAACAACCCCAGTCTTGTCACCACCATCTTGAACTGGTTTAACCTTGTTGCCACTTACAACCGCTTGGGCAAAGGATTTAAAATGTTCACTTGATTGTTTGCCTCTACTTACCTTTTCACTCACCTTCCTCCCATCTTCCTCCCTTCCACGCACCTTATCCCTCCCCACCTCACCTCTGATGTCCCCATTCGATAGTGTCTAGTTATTATATCTCTGCCTATAATGATAATGTCTAGTTCTTGTTCGAATCTCCGTGTTGAATTTGGGCTTGGTCCCATCTCTTGCCATTCAATATTCATGACATGATTTATTTTTGGTGAGGTACATGATTTTAGGGTTAATAGACCAATACCCCCTGTAAATTTTTTTTTTTGAGAATTCTCCCCTGTAATGTTTGATTTTTTGCAATACCGCCTGGACTCAGTCAACCATAATATAATCGCCGCAAAATAAAATTGTCGCAAAAAAAACCGCCGCAAAATATAATTTTAGCAGGGTTTTAAACTGCCGCAAAATAAAAACCGCCACAAAATATTATTTTAGCGAGGGTTTTAAACTGCCACAAAAAAAACTGCCGCAAAATATAATTTTAGTGGGGGTTTTATTATGGTTGAGTGAGTCCGGGGGATATTGCAAAAGATTAAACATTATAGAGGGGGATTCTCAATTATTTTTTTACAGGGAGGTATTGCAAAACTTGCATATCTTACAAGGGGGTATTAATAGAGCCGTCAAAATTGGCAGGGCCGCCCGTTAGCCGCATACCGGGCTTGGGCCTTAAAATTTCTACCTAAATTATAATTCGGGCTTTTTAGCCTGGCTCGAATTTACCCGTTAAAAATATGGGCTTATCTGAATGGCCCATGGGCCGCCCGTTAGCCGCCATATATGTATTTTTTTTTGTTTTTTTAGACACAACTCAAGTCTAAATATTACAAAATAGTCACAAAATTATAATTATGTTTGATTATGATCATTTATGTTTTTTTGTGTGATATTTTGATTGTAAATTATACTTATTTTGTTTAATTATGCATAAACTTAATTTGTTTGAAAAATTATTTAAATTTATTTTATGTTATTTGGCTGATTGGTAATTTTTTTTTTGTTGGTATGGTTAAAAATAAGGCCCAAATGTCTCCAGGGGGAATCAAACCCCTGACCTCCCACTAGCAAGTCACACCCCCCCCCCCCCCACGCCCCATTTTTTTTTTGTTATATTTGGAATGTTTAATTTTTTTCTTCCATAAAATTGTATTTTAATAACAAAAAAAAAGAATCGAATCGCGTCGGGCTTACCCGTAAGCCTACTGGCCCGTAAAAGTCCGGGCTCGGGCACTAATTTTCCAGCAAAAATTTTGTTCTTGGTTTTTTATCCCAGCTCAATAAAACCCTCCGCCCGTCCAGGCCGGGCCGAAATAAGCCGAGCCGCCCGTTTTGACAGCTCTAGGTATTAACCTATTAACCCATGATTTTATTGATTGATATTTGAAAAATGTTGTGTACATTCATATGTATGCATCTTGAGATGAATAGTAAAGTGGTATGATGTGATAAAATATTATAAGTGATTTTATGATATTGAATACTAACCTTTTAGTTTTTACAAAGTACTCTCTCTGTCTTAAAATTATTGTCCTTTTAGAGTTATGCATGTACATTAAGAAATAACAAAGATTGATAAGTTAAGTATTTTTTACCCTTACTTTATTAAAAAAGAGAAAGTATATTTAATTAATGTTAACTTTTGTAAAGTACAAATGGTAAACTAATATTAATTTTATATTTATTTCCAAAAAAAAAATAGTTTTAAGACAAAACTAAAAACTAAAAAAACAATAGTTTTGAGACGGAGAGAGTAGTAACTGTTTTAAGAGATTACTTTTCAAGACAACCCACTTTTAAGTGGTTTTATCATAGTCTTATGTTAATTTTACTACTTACACTCAAACTATATATCAACTTTTTAAATCAAAATATTATTGAGTGCACCAGGGACAGATACACTTGAAGGCATAGTGTGGCCTTGGCCACAGTGAAATTTATATAATTTTCTCTTTTTTATCTCTTATATATATACATTTAAGCCTGAAATTTTAGTTTTATTTAATTTTTAGTCTCTAGAAATTATTATGCACTCAATTTTAATCATTCCCATTAAGTCAACATGTATTTTTAAATGAATTTTTCACAAGTATGTTAATTAAAACATCATAAAACGTTCCTCTAGAAAAAATAAGCTAAAAATTTCAAAACTTTCGTTACTTTTATCTTGAACTTTTGTCGTTTAAAAAATTCATATTAATTCATATTTTGTTAAATAATTCTAAATTTTATTAAATAACTTTAATGATAGATATTTTAAACAACTTATAAAAAAATCATTCAAAAATTTATAAAGACTGAAAATATAATAAAATTTATGTAAAGATTATTAAACTTAGAAGTTCGCCGTGACCCTATTTAACTATATAATGAGATATTAAACAGATAAATCATCTCAGAATTACTCCTAAAGTCAAAGGATCCCTCATTTATAAAAGATTAGTCATTGTGTTTGATCATTACCTCTACGTATTTAATTATTATCATATAATATGAAGTCAACACCTCGCTCTACTTTAATCAAGGGTCATGTATTTGAAGTTTGATCGTTACCTTGAATATGAAATAAATAATTTTAAATCTTTAAATAAACTATTTCAACCTTTAAAGTTTCTCTAATTAGTCTGGCCCACGGACACCTATATATTCCTCTGCATGTAAAAACAGTATCCTGTAGCATTTATTTATTTAGTTATTTTTGAAACAATTAGTTAGCATTTATTGATTATATATATTGTGTACTTATGACAATGCACTATGTTTTCTAGATCTCACACAGCATCTCACATAAGATTCTCCCTAGTCACTACCAATCTACCATTCTCTCCTCCTTGTAGGCTATAGCCCCCTTGTGCAATAATGACTCCCTTTCGAACCAATTTATTATGCTTTTAATTTCTTAGTTCCTACTATCCATTTTATGTTGCACCTAATTTTTTATTACTCCTTGTGAACTGATGAAGAGTGTTTTAAATTTCATAAAAAAAATGTTAAAACTGCCAAAAAGGAAAATGTTAAAGAAAAGTATTTCGGAGCACGTACTTCTAAGAAAGTAAACATAAAAATTATAAATTACTTGAAAAAATGATGTATTAATTCAATTTTATAGGTTAAAAATTATTCAAATATAGTTTTTTATATTTTGCATGCATAGTTAGTGGTCATAGAGCATTGTAATATGACCATTTTCTTAACAAGATACTCAACATTGAAATTTAAACATCAATATTAATATAATAATTTGAAAAAGACTTATACTAACTTGTGCACATAAAGTAGATGTTAAAAAAAATTATAAACAGAAATTTTATGATAAAAAAGAATAACATTTTGCTTTTATAAATGTGTTTTGCATTGAACAATAGTATAGAACTCAAAATTAGAATAATTATTTTAAAAATACAACAATTTAACTTTTAAGAAGGTGTGTATATATACACTATTTCTGATAGAAAATATTTCTATATTAGTTAATTTACTTATATCATCTTTACTAAGGACACGTTTTAGCCTTTAATATGCATTTATAAATTGAATGTAGGAGTTTCATGACAAATATTTTTATTTTGAATCATCTTTTAAAAAAATAGAGTAGCTGTGTTTTAAATATTTGATGTTTCAAACACAAGTAGAAGTGTTGGTCGGAAAGTAACTAATATACATACTTTATTACTTGACTATTAAATTATTATTTGTATTTTTAAAAAAATTGAAGAGAGAAATTTTATTAATCATTAGCGCTAATTGTTATATTACAATTGTTTCTTACGAAATTTATATTCAGAACTTTGAAATGACATGAATTATGAAAAGTGTATTAATAAACAGGGTGAATTGTACTTTTATTAAAGTATCCCATCTCAAATATAAATAAATTTGGACAGTAGTTGTTATAAGATATTATTTGAGCTTATAACTTTTTTTTTAAGGAAAAAAAAGTTATAACTTATAGTAACTTATAAGTTATAGTTTATACGTTCATATGATATAGAAGGACCAACTGTTGTTAATAATCTTTTCATCATGAGCTTATAGTTTATTTTTCGGACACTACTTCAAATAGATTTTGAAGTTATTATTTATCATATTTTCTTTCATTTTTATCTTTTTCATTTTGACTAATTAAAACCCATTAATATCTTTTATAAATAATTTATTTTAATCTAAAATAAAACAAAATCTTTTTTAATGCTGTAATTTTTGGAAAATGTTTTTTTTTGTATTAATAATCTTTTGTTGCTAAGATAAAGAAATCTTAGTACCCCTACCGCAAGTAAAATTTAGTTAGCCAATTTTTTTTTCTATTTCTAAATAAAACTCAGGTTCTCTAAAAATTTATCTATGATGAAAAAATTCATTAAAAACTAACTCTCAATATCTTAGTTATTAAAGAAGGTTTTTTCTTGTCTATTTTCTCGAGATATGGAAATACTAAAATGTTTTAGCATCAAAGTTCATATTTTCGGACGAGGATCAAATGCAAAAATAAATAAACAAAGTTTTCAATCTTGACTATCAATATTTTTTTTGGTACCTATCTTGACTATCAATATGAAATCAAACCATTTAAATTTTTCATATTTTTTTAATTAAAACAATCTAGGTCGTTGATTGATTATTGAGACACATAAATATCTACAATGTTTAAAAAAACTCACAAATTATTAATTTGATATATATATTAATAACATATTAAATAATTTAAAATTTATTTAAAATTTTACACAAATATTTTATATGATATAAAGTTTCAATTTAACAATTAATTTTATAAAATTTATATCTTTTATAACATTATTAAAATGTACTATTGATGTCAAATTAATTGATGTCAACGATGGCCGACTCGTGCGCGTGTATATAAATAAGTTGCTGTAAGTGGAAGGAATCTACTTCCAATATTTTCTTCATATTTTTTTTGTTCTTTAGTCTGAATTTTATTTTTCTATTGATACTTCTCCTTCTGAGTCTTAATTAAATTAAATATCCCTTGTCAGAAACACTATTTACTGTCTCTGCCATAGTCATTTCATTTCATGTTGCATTCATACACCTAAACTAATGTGCCTCTTCTTCTTTGTCCCTCACATATTTACTCCTTCTTCATTATCAACTATGACTTCTTCTTTTCCTATAGTTATTTCTACCATCTTCTACACATTTCTTGTATCTTTCTTGTTTCGTTTACAAACTTCAATTGAATAGAATTTTCATCATTATCATGGTTACTACTCCTACAAGAGACCCTTCTTCTAATTTTCTATCTCTTTCACTTCCATCTCCTAAAGCTCCACCAGAGTACCCTGATTTGTATGGAAAGCGCCGTGAAATGGCTAGAATTCAAATGCTTGAAAGAGAGATAAGTTTTCTTGAGGTTTGTTTTTTTTAGCTTATGTACCCTTAATTTTATTCTTATATTTACATTCTTTCATTGTTTTGAGTAACTAAAATGAATATTAATTTTTAATAGTATATAAATATTGACACTACATTGTCAACCATGCAATTATTGGTCACCCTTTTTATGACTTTGAAAGTAGATACGACCGAAGTAATATTTGTACTCATTTAACGATTGTGATTGATTGACGGTGTATAAAAACTTTTGATGAGGGAAGTGTCATTATCTATGATTATAGAAATTGGTAGATTGTGTAGTTGGTGATTGTGACAGAATTTTGTGACCACAAGACTCGGTATCTGGTTCGAGGAAGTGGTCACGTGATGATTCGAACATGAGAACTTTAGAAGAACAGACTCCAAGGTCCCAAGCCTCACCACTAGTCGAACCCGGACATGTGGGTTGTGTGATGCGTGATTATTATACTTCATTGGTGAAAAACTGAAAATTGGATTCATGAGTAGATACTATATAGACTTTGAAGTTTGAACATTTTAAGTACATGAAATGTGGCTGTTTTTCAATTTTTTATTTTGACAGTTTATATGTATGACTTATAATTGATTACTTTTTCCGGTGATATTTTTGCTTATGAGGATTGTTCTTAACGATTTTTTGTGAACATTCAATGATTTTCACAATTATAGTTATCAATTTTAGAAGTTTGCCAGCTGCTAGCATTTATTAAGCATTGAAGCACATAGACAGAGTAGTAAATATTACTATGGAATCATAAAATTGTGTACCTTGAATGCTAATTAAGGAACTCACTTTTTTTTGGGTACAAATTAAGGGACTCACTTTTGTTGGTTGGAAATCTTATATGGTTTTGCAAATGGCAAAATAATAAGTTACTTTTGATAATTTTTTCAAGCATACTGTATATGCGGGGGAAAGAGTTGAAATCAACTTTAAATTATTATCATTATTTTTGGAAGTCTACTTTTTTTTAACATGTTTTGAATTCTACTTATTTAATTAAGTAACGAAGGTTTTATAAATAATTGGGTCCCAGAGAATGGCTGTGAAGCATAGACACAAACACCGACACGACACTGACACATACATAGAGGTAATAATTTAAGTGAAGTAATTGAATTGAATGAAACTACATTTGTCAATGTTGGGTATGTCGGTATCAGACACCAGACACATCTAATGGGGTAAATAGTTGCACAGCAGCCTTATATATACTACTGTCAAATTTGGCATTGTGCATTAAGATTGCACAGATATCAACCTAGTTTAATAGCCTTTCTTTGTTATCTATACTGTTGCAAAACTGAATTGACTTGCAACTTTTCATCTGGCAGGAAGAGTTAAAATCTTCTGAAGGTTTTCAACCAGCTTCAAAATGCTGCAAAGAGTATGTCTATTTGTGGAATTATTTGTTTAGTTTAGCTAGACTATGAATGTATCATTTAACTAGAGAAGTTCATCAACATATTTTAATTATTGCTCGATTTATAACCGCATTTTTGATTCAATTAATGCAACGATATTTGCAGGATTGCTGATTATGTGATGGCTAACTCAGATCCTCTGTTACCAATGTAAGAAATTACTATGTTCTTGTTGAACTTTGTTAGGTTTAGGTGAAATCGTGATTCTTATGCCTTTTTTCTTTCTAGCAAGGGCAAGAAGAACCGGAGGTCCTGTCGCTTATGGAATTGGCTATGGTATGATTTTGATTGTCGTTAAAGAATGCTACATTATGCATTCGGTACAGCCTCAGGTGTAAGATCAAAGATCGGACGCTCAACATTTTTTATGCTAAAACGAATTAAAAATTATATTGAAATATGGACCATTCGATCTTCATCCAATGAACGAGAATGCACCTAATGTGTGAATGCAGCTTTTTAGTGATTGCACATGATCTGATTTTGTTAACTATGACATTTTCTTTATTCCCCCACTAATATCATTTTTTAAGGGTATGTTTGGATTGGTCGTATCGGTTGTAACGGACTGGAATGACATGAAACCGACTTGTTAGATTATAAATAATGGATGTTAACGCACTCCACTACATACTTCGCTATACCATCAATTCAAACATACCTTAAAGTAGCAATAACCTAAAACAAAATGTGCAACTTTTTCGTGCAGTCGGATGCGGTGTTTGAACTTATCTTGGATCTGCTGTTGGTGTTGCGATTGCTTCTCCGGTTTTTGCAAGTGCGAACCAAGCAATTGCGAATGTAGTACTTGTCTTCCATCTATCAATTGCTCCTTAACAAATTGGTGTTGTTGTGATAAAAAATCACAATGTTGTAAAGAGTTTTGTGGTTGCAAAAGCTGTTATTGTGTTCCCTCTTGCTGTGTTTGCAAATGCTCTTGTCAAAGTTTTCCAAACCCATGTGGCTGTTGTACAAAATGTTAAGAATTTTTAATTTCTTCTATTGATTTGTGTTATTTTTTTAATCTTTTATTTATAAAACTGAGTTCAATGTATGATCGAATATATATGCTTTGATTCATGTAAGTTCGTTTTATTTTATTTTTATAATAAACATTTGAGAGTTGGGAATCAAATGCATAATTAGTTAAGCTCAATAAACAATTGTGCTTAGTTATATTGTATAATGCCTGATGAGTATAAATAATTTCCAGGAACATATCTTTTCCTGTGAAAATTAAGAAAATTGAAGGATGAGGATTTTCACCTAACATCCTTAACTGAAAATCTTACTAGTTGAGCTTGAGGAAATTATTTTATAGGTGCCAAAATATAAATAAAATAAAATACTTTTTTTTGTCTTTAATATAAGTAACAAAATGCTATTCCATTCCATTTTATATGAAAATTGCATTTTTAATGCCAAAGTATATTAACCAGGCAATTAATTATTAGTATTGCCATTTGAAAATAAATATTTAATTGATTGCTTATTTGGTCTCTCTATTTTGTCAAATTTTAGATTTTGGTCCCTTCATTTCTAGTTTTACAATTTTATTCCTCCGATTTTGATCCTACTATTTTTTTAATTTCTAAAAACTATCGACTCAACATTTCCAGTTGGGTTTTCCGGCCTTAACTAAATAAACCCATAATTTTACACTGTTTTACATCTCTACCATTAATTTTTAGATCTGATGGATCAGATTAACTCATATATAAAATCATTATAACAGATCTCAACCATACATTTAAGATCAGATGGTCATGATATGTGTAACAACAAGAAATCAAAATCCCAACATTTTAGTATTTTAATTATCAATACAAGAAGAATAATTTAGAATTTTAATTAAAAAAATTAGGATAGTTTTTTTTTAACATAATATATTACATTTTACAGCTCCTAAAAAATTGAACTATATACAATTATTTTGAAATCTTCCTTCCAAAAACTTCAAACCAAATAACTCTAAGTGAGCACCATGAGTAAATAAATATTGAAATCATTTTTTTGACAGATTAAATATTTTATTTTTTGAATTAAAAAAAATCCGATCTGATTTAATTGCATTATTATCACTATCACTAGGTATTTTTATTAGGGTTAATTAGTTTTTACCCCCTGTAAAATACACCAAAGTTGTAAAACCCCCTGTAAAATTATTTTGTTGTTTTACCTCCCTGTAATATCAGATTCTGCATTTTACCCCTGGTCAAAGTCAAAAAAATCTGACGTGGCAGAATAATGATGTGGCAGGTGATGTGGTTTTTTTTTTAAAAAAATGGCAACTCACATTTTTTTTTTTAAATTTTTTTTTTACTATTTTTTAGATTTTTAATTTAGGGGCGGTTTTTAGTATAATTTACGTTGGTTTTATTATATTTAGCGGAGGTTCTGTTACGGCGGTTTTAAAATATTTATAGATATAATTTTATTTTGCGGTGGTTTAATAAACCCCTCAAATTAAGAATTTATTATGCAAAGGTTTAATAACCTCACAAATTTTATTTTGCGGCAGTTATATTATAGTTAAATAAACCTGTGCACTTTGCATAATAAATTCTTAATTTGCGAGGTTTATTAAACCGCTGCAACATAAAATTTCCGTTAAATATTATAAAACCGTCCATAAATAAAAAATCTAAAAAAAAGTTTATAAAAAAAAAATTTAAAAAAATTCAATTTTTTTTTTTAAAAAAATCTGAGTTGGCATTTTTTTTTTAAAAAAATAAAATAAAAATAATAAAAAAAGCCCTTGTGGCACGCCACGTCACCTGCCACATCATTATTCTGCCACGTAAGATTTTTTAAACTTTGACCAGGGGTAAAATGCAGAATCTGATATTACTGGGGGGTAAAATAACAAAATAATTTTACAAGGAGGTTTTACAACTTTGGTGTATTTTACAGGAGATAAAAGCTAAATTTTTTTTTTTGACGGACGGGTAGAAGCTAATTAACCCTTCTTATTATTATTACTATCCAAATATGATATATATATGTTGCTAATATGGACACAAAAATAGTATTTCAATTAACTATATTATTAGTAATAATTTATTTTTTATACCTTCAATTTTTTAATTAATTAAATATTTCACTAATTTTTTTGATTCATATTTTATTAAAATATCTCAATAATTGAAAGATGTTTTACTCTAGCCTTCATCATCATCATTCATCACCACCCAACATCTAATTTTATAAAAGAGAAATCATCAAAAAGAAAATTTCGCATCTCATTATTACAAAATATAATATAAAACTAATTTTATCAAAGTTTGAAAATGGAAACCTGTTTACTAACCAACAATTTCGTATATCTGAGAAATTTTTATTATTTTCAACTAATAAATGAAACATCTAATCCTAAAAGTTGAAAATTAACAAAAATAGAAGCAATTAGACACAAGAATCAGAACATGAGATTCCTATTTTATAGGTACCACTTGCAAATCTATTCGTGTGGCAATTCTCATCGATTATGGAGTAAATTATATACTCAATTTTATTTTTTTTGCGGACGTTTTGGTCGTCATTCTTCGTTTACTTTTTTAAATTGGTGTTGTGCATGCACCTCTTCTTTGCTTGCTTGCCTTGTAATGTTGTCTCTTGTATTGTAAGAATTTGAGTACCCCTTATATTCACTTATAATATATCTTTTGTTTAAAAACAAAAAAATATACTCAACTTTGTAAAGAATAATGTATACTCATTTAATTTTAATATTGGGTCTAATTTCAAAAATTGAAAAATATGGAGACCAATATTTCAAAACAAAAAAAATGAGGAGATAAAAATCTAAAAACTGAAAAATTAGGGAGCAAATATTGCAATAAGCCATAAAATAAGACTACTTCCCATGGTAAATATCACGTTGCATGTTATGAACTAACCTTTCTTTCAAACTCACAAAGGAGACATGAAGTGTCCTTTTCCCTTTAGCACATATAGAATTTCTCTGGGGTCAACTAACTTTGGATAGAGGCCCCAACACTTTGATGTAACTAAACATATTAAATTTTACAGAGCATATGTTAACTCAAAAAGGCCATAATATGTACTATGGTCGAAAAAGTAGATAACATATTTTCTAGACTCATTAATTGCGTTCATGTGAATTACTCCCTCCGTTTCAAAATATAAGCAAAAGTGATTCAAAGAAATTTGATGTATTTAATTCAAAATTTAGATCAAATACATTCACTTTTGTTTACCAACTTTTGCTTATATTTTAGGACAGAAGGAGTACACTCGAAGAATAAGTGAAGAATTACACGATGGGTAGACCACCAAAATATCCATTGAATATTTCTATATTTATAAAATTTACAATCTCAGCTGTTAGCTATTGGAACATTATTTCTAGAGTTTGAGTTTGAATTTAAAATAAATGAATAGTTAAATGTCTTCTTGAAATTGCAAAATTTATCACTTCCCCTTAAAAAATTTAAATAGCAAATAACACATTAAAATTGTGTGACGTCTGACAAATTGCTTCTTCTATTAAATTGATCGGTTAAAATTGATGATGTGGACATTTTAGCGGAGAGAGAAGAATATTATGAGATTAAGTTGCCATGTGTCAGTCTTTGATTGGTGCATGAGATTTTTATTATTTACTTATCTTTAAACTCAATTATTTCATTGCAAATTAATTTTTTTTTTACCAAAATTCGTAATTTTTTTTCCTCTATAACTAGAAACTTGGTTCATTTGATTTGGACACTGAAAAAAAATCGAATTTTTCACTAGCTTAATCATATTATTAGTGTTTATTAGTGTTAATTTTGAAGTTTAAGTCTTTTTTTAGTAAAATGAATCCCAAAAATCTTCTAAATTTTTTTTAAGTGTTTATTATTTTATTTTAATTTAATTTTAATCGATAATTATAAAAACAAAAATTTAAATTTAAATAAGAATATGAAATAAAAAGTGGTGGGGTAGAGAAAGTGGTGGGGTAGAGTGTTGAATGAAAAAAAAAACCATTGAAGAAATTAAGGGTTAAATGTGTATTGAATGATGATGTGGAATGTAAAAAGTGGTGTTGAGAGGAGAAATGGTGTTGAAACTATTGAAGCTAGTCTCATACGAACACATTACTAATATCATGTCATAGGGGACATATTATGATTGAAATTGGAGAGAGAGAAGGAAAATAGTTGCAACAACAATTTTAATAAACTTTGTAGTAAAATATTAGAATTATTTTGAGAGAGAGGGGGAATGGAGAGTTAGATAGATAGAGGGAGAGAGAGAGGGAGAGTTGAGAGAAAAAATAGTTGCAACAACAATATAAAATAATAATTTTAACAATAATTTTGTTGTTATGAATAATTTTAGTAGATGTTTATTAGTCATTGATCCATATTATTAGGCTAATGTCATTAAATTCATGTATTGTCTTATAAATAGGATCTATGTTGCATTATAATCACACACTTACATGAGAATATACAATTTTTACTCATTCTTTTTTTTCTCTTTCTCTCTTTTATATCTATTCTCCTCTATTATTGTTTATGTTTAGAAATAGTTTCATAACACTTATAAAATATTCAAATCAAGGGGGAGAGAGAGAGGGAGAAAAAGAGAGGTTGGAGAGAATAGCGGTGACAACAATAACAAAAACCTTAACAAAACCTCAATAATAAACATGAAAAATAATATTCAAATCATTTTGAGAGAGGAAAAGAGAGGAGGGAGGAAAGAGGGACAGAGAGAGATAGAGAGTGGAAGGGTAATATTTTCTAGTGCAAATATTAATTGCTACGTTTAATCTTTTTTTACAAAAAATAAATACACAAATTTTCAAAAATAATCTACATAGTAGATATGTCTTGGATCAGAATTATAGGCGTTACATTGACATGTTGAATTATGCATATAATTGAATACAAACGTTAGTTTTGGGTTAATGGTGATTGACGTTAGACTTAGTAAAAATGATGACGTTTTGATCTCGCAATTGCATTAGGAAATTGATTCAAAAACTTGCCTGAACCAGATTAAACAGTTGATGATGCTGATTGGAACCACATATCTTCTTCGAATTTATTTTCATACACATTAAATACATTGAACTGAAGCTTAATTTTCAACTTATTTTAGAACTCCACACTAAACACTCATTTGTTGATGTTATTGATAGGTTCCTGTTAAAAAAAATTAAAATCAATGCCAATGACAACAAAACTTGAATTTTAAAAATCCTATCATCATTCATCATGATGCTATGTAATTAATTAAAACTCCATATCTAGTGAAATGTTTTTTTGATTACTATATATAGGTACGTTAAGCTTTTGGCACGTCAGTAACAAATGTTTTACATGATGTTCCAACATTAACAAGATGTGTAATGTTCCAACACCTTACTAACGTGAAATACAAATAATAACGATCAATGAACAATACTTGAATCTAAATAATATAAGATATTGTTAACCCAGTTCAGTGCAACGTCACTTAATCTAGGGGATACCAATCCAGGAGGAAATCCACTAAGTAAAACTAATTCAAAGCTAAACACCCCATTTGCAACTTATCACTTAGTAACTACCCGTCTAGACTTCTATCTAGGAACGTAACCTACCTAAACATGAGAACCCCTGCTCACTCTTATAAATATTACACCTCGTATATATCAATGAATAACCACTATTTTGAAGCCTAACTCCAATGTGAACTAACCTCACTCGTGCTTAAAAGGTTTGAGTGATTTAAACTAATACTTTTTGCTTAAAAACTTCAGAGCGCAAACACTTGAGTTACAACTCAATTAAACATGCCAACCCTAGTATCAATATATGATACAAGAGAGGCTTACAAAAGACTCAAAACCCTAAAGAATCTTTTCTTTTTAGTTCTTGGTTTCATCAGTGATCTTCTATGTTTACTTCTTATAATATTTATATCCAATGAAGAATGTGTTGAGCAAGCTTTGATGGGCTTCATAGGTTGGTGTCTTGCTTGTTAAGTAATCCAACATATTTTAGAACCACATATTATGTTTCCATGAAGGCAAACATATTTTACAAAGGAATCAGGGCTAGAAAGATTCCTTACGGTTCTGAAGAATTACGCGCTGCTTGGTGTACAAGTTAAGCACATAAAATATATTGAATCAAATCTTCAAAGAAGATTGCGCTCGTTTTTATACATACCACAGGTCTGGTACGCACATGTTGGAACATGTTGTCAAACAACTTGCTGTGATTGTTTTAGCAATAATGTAGCCAACATGTAAAACACCAACAATCTCCCCCTTTGACAAATTTTTGGCTAAAACAACTTCAGCCTCATGTGTGTGACAGGGAGATCCAAATTACCAGCCTCATGTACTAAAACACCAACAGTACGAAGTTTCCACCACCGTTAACAGTGTCTAATATCCATCAGAGAACTTGTGGGGCACACAAGGTGAGTTCTCCCCTCCATATCAAATTCTTTCCACACACATAAGGCAATAATCAAACCATTACCACATGTTTAAGGGATCCAAGACCGTTAATGACCACTTAAACTAACTCATTGTTGGTAAATGTTTCTTGAATAAATTACAACAAATGATTTAAAATAACTCTAAATTAAATTTTAATATGGAAGAAATAAACTATATAATGACTAAAAATACTCTAAAAATGTGCATTTATTGAAAAACTGTCACATATATTTATCATGTAGTCTTAAAATCTTTCATGTACATGTTATACAAAATTTGGTATGAAGAATAATTTGTTCTTTCTTGAAAATGACCATTAACATACATTGTACAATTAAATAGAACTATATTTCAGATTTAATAAATTTTCAAATATCTTAATCATTTTCAAATTGTCAATGTGTAAAAAATCTTCTTACCTTATTTGAAAAATATGTCCCAATCTAATTAACCCTTCAATGACTTAATAGGTGCTGATGACTAATTATCATCACAATTAGCCAAATGATATATTATATTTTTTGTTGGATAATATATATTATATAATCAAGATCTATGATAATCACTATAAATAGTTGTAGGTTGTATTCATATTGTACTACAATACAATCTTACTTGTTCATGATATCAATGATGAAAATCAAACATTTTATCTTCACGTGCTTTCTTTGTGCACTATTTCTTATCAATGTCGTAGCCTTTGATCCATCCGAAGATGAGAATAAAGGTATATATTTAATATTGTTAGAACAATTTCCAAATATTAATTGATTTAGTGGTGATTATCGTTAGATTTAGCAGAGAAGACCACAATACGATCCCCCGCCACTGTGCTTAGGAGGGGACTGAGACCACTTAATGCTATGTCCCAAATCAAAAATATATTGTAAGAACACATCATTTCTATTTTTCTTATAATTAACGAATTTTTTTTGTTGATTTGCAGTTGATACATCAGAAGAATCCAAAACAAAAGTTAAGGTTGATTGGGAATGGGAAGACTTAGGAAACTGGGGAGGTTGGGGATTAGGAGAAAATGGAGACGGAGGAGACAAAAAAATAGGCCATGGCGGAGGTGCACATGGAGAAGGAGAACAAAATGTAAGTGAAAGAGACAACAAAAGTGAAAGAGAACACAAAAGTGGAAAGGGAAAGGTCAAGAAAAGCACAAAGGGCCACAAAACTAGATTTCCTCATAAATATTGGATAAATTCGGCACGTTATGAAGATTGGGGAAGTGGTTTAAGAAGTGAAAATGAAGAGCATAGTGAACACCCATGAAAACCATACACATACCATGTGTCTATTTGACTATTTGTATCCCATGCAATACGTAAAATAAGAGCATGGACTATATCTTAATTACTTCATATTTGGTCTGTAATATGATGAACATATTTATCAAAATTAATGTCTTTTAATTTCAGTGATATCTCGTTAAATAAAATCACTTAATTATATTATCACAATTAAATGAATAAGAAGTACAACAATTTTATGTTTTATAATTTTTGTAATACTTGCTGATCATTTAATATTTCAATCATTAATTATGTAATGTTATACTACACCATAGTAATTAAATTACTAAAAAATGCTAATGATTATCTTCATGGTTATTTTTGCAAATGTAAAATAAAGAGATAACACTTGCGATGTCGTGACAGATGTTAGGACATTATATCAACACAAAAACATGAATAAGTAAAATGAATATAAAGTAAATAACATAATTGTTTGTTGACCCAGTGCGGTGAAACTCCACTATATGATAGTTCTAGTTCTAGTTCTTGTCAAATGTCGCATTTGTGACTTCTCTCTGTTGGAACAAAAGTGGTACAAAAGTGGTTTTGACATAAACCTTAAGTTTTGATGATAATAATGTATTAATGAACAATAGGGTATTTTAATATTTACTCTAAGTGTGCAGGTCTTAAGTAATTTATTTAGTTCACACTTAAGTATAATAAGCTCTGAAACAAGCTTTAACAAGTCAGAAGCAACATGCGTCAGAAGCTATTTGCACTTCAGAAGCAACAATGGTCAGAAGCTAGTTCTAGTTGGAAGCTACACTAGTCAGAAGCAAATAAGGTTAAGAAGCAACTTTGTTGAGAAGCTAGTTCGTTTATGAAGTTGAAGACTCAGAAGCTATGTTGGGTACATAGTTTCTGAATGACAAGCCAGAATTTTGTCAAAGTTAACTGATAGTGTTCAATGATTGGAAATCATTTGAATTAACGGTTATGATTGATTGAGGAATCACAGTACAACATCCTTGGTGATTATAGTGAAATCCCTTGGAAGTGCAAGGGGACTGGACTACTCTCTATTTGTGAGAGAAACCAGTATAAAATTACTTGTCTCCTCTCTCTCTCTCTCTCACTCTATTTTCTTTGCACTATTGTTATTGTTTTTGTTTATCCGCTGCTGCTTCTGATAGGTTCTCAGAACTTAGAAGAAATTTTTTAAAATACCTAAAACACAATTTTAAATTCTACTTCCCCTAGGAAAAGATGTTTTAGGCAAGATGTCTCGACAACTTGCTCAACATTGTGACACAACAGTAAAACAATAATAAAGTGCAGAAAGCAAATAAAGAACACAAGTAATTGTTTACCCACCTTTATCAACTTGCTCATTTTAGTACGATTTAATATATTATTTATGTACCAACATTATCATGATATCCAAAATGGGTCAGGAAATCTCATAAATGTTTTAAAATTTAACATTGGTAGCCCAATAAAAATATGGATGGCTCGTTGTGCCTAATCGAGTAGGTCCACCTGATAGCTCTACAAAAAAGCATGTTATTTCAATGCCGAAAGAAAAAAGTATTTCGAGCAAACAAAACCCATGAAAAATAAAGTTAACAAAATATGATGATATGAAAATCATGTTTATTGAGACTGAATCTTCTAAAAAAAACAATGAACTCCAACAAAAGTTAAATTTTACTTGGATGAGTAAAGTAAATATTTTAATGTTGGTGCTTTCAAAAAAAAAATTACTCAATATTATTTCGTAGAATGATTATTACATCGAATGTCATATTTCAACAAATTATTTGTTCTTGCAATCTTTCAAGCATGAATCCACAACAACGTCAACACCACGAGCATCTGTAAAATAGTCAATTATTTTAAGAAAAAACATGAATTAATACAATTATAATTTATGACATTATTTTCATACCAATGTATAATTCAAGAGATTAAAGTCGCAAAGTTAATACCAGAATTGACATTGATGGACTTGGAAATGGCGCACGTAGTAGCACAGCCATAAGCAACTTTTGAAGAAACCTTATGACATTTCAACAATCCACATGCAGCAACACAAGCTGCATATATTGGTGGTTCTTCGATCAAAGTAACACACTCCAAACCACACTTTCCAATACAAGTGATTTTATGTGTTGGATTATGAGGTTGTATTGAAAGCTGGGGGAAATTATGAGCTTCGGCAACAACTAAAATTATCAACAAAAAAATTGAAACCATCTTTTTAATGTCATACTTTGCCATAACTCTTCTCTCTATAAATTTTATTTGTTGATACTGTGATATTTGATTACAAATAAAAATTGAATAAAAAATCCCCCATATATAAGCATAGATATGAACACACATTTTTGTTTATGAAAATGATTTGTAAATAATTTTAGTTTGTAAAAGAATTAAAATAGTTATGTGAATTGAAAAATATTTTAATTAATAAAGGTAACGATCTAAATAGAAATTATTTTTGGTCAAACTAGTTTAACAAATGTAAAACTTATGAAAAATAAAATAATTCAATAAAGTATATTTGATTATATGGTTATTAAGTGTTGAAATTTCTTCTGTCAATCCACCATCCAAATAATAATATAATGTAGAGTCTAATACTGATTTGTAAATTATTTTACTTTGTAAAAAACTAAAATGGACTAAGAGAATTTGTAAATATTTAAATCAATAACGGTAAGAATGAAATTAAAACTAATTTTATAAAAAACTTGCTTAACAAATGTAGAACTTATGATTAGACACGATAATATTTAATTATAATCTTAACGAGGGTGATAATGTCATCTTCTAATTTAGTGGATCACCTTAAATAATAATACAAATTTATAGGATAAAATACGAAACATTTTGATTTATGATATAAATTTTATAAATAAAATATTAAATTATGAAATTAGAAAAAAGACAAGTAATTGTCGTACGATATAAGTGTTGTAGTGAATGTTGTTCATATTGGATTTGAGAATTACTATTAGAATATTGTCAATCTAGAAGAGAAATATATGAAAAACTATTTTTAGGGTGAATTAAATTTATCAACTCTTACTTTTTTAGCAGATGCTTAAATTGAACTGTATTCCTAATTGTCCCAGCCACAATAAGATGGAAGAATGATATAAAAACTTAAGATTATGATATTATGCAACATCCAAGACATTTTGTATGTAATGTTGCTTTCCCCGCTAACAAATATGAGGCTTTTCAGGTGTAATTTGTTTGCACTATCAAAATTTATGGGATCTTCTTAGAAGTGCACCCATCTAAAGACAATGAAGTCATGAAAGCTCAATTGTGGACTTCTTAGCGTTTGGGTTAACAAAAATAATATGCTATTACTGATGTAGGTAGTAAAAAATAAATTCAACAATACAGTCCCATAACATTAGTGTTAGGATCCTATTGATTCTAATGTGAATTTGGTACATTTTATCCATATACATAAAATTTGTCACCATCCCTTCATTTTAAATGTGTCGTGCTCTATTAATCATTCTCTACCCTCATTAACTTCAAGTGTCACAATACAGATAACCTCTATTTGGTTTGTCCATGAACGACATCATGTAGGGACTTGTCTAATACCATTTTACATATCCCTGACCTCTTTTAAGTAACGTCAAAAGTCCCCACAAATCGACACGAGTTTTTTAAATGTGTGTTGTCCTCACTCATACACTTCATAATAACTTAACAGTAGATCACCCATTCAAAGAGTACTCTAAGTCAAGTATGCTTAATTGTGGAGTTCTTATGTTATATGGGATACAGAAAAAAGATGTGTCTTGTTGTTATCATTAATACAGCTTGTTCTAAGTCGTCCATCCAATGTATAATAATATGAATGTGCAGTCTCATGATTCGTCAGAATATAATGTGATTTCAGTTCATTTGTGTATCAATGCATCTCTTTCGTAAATCGGTGCATGTGTGTGTTTTCAAAATATTTTCTAGGTAGAATTTTTGATGTATCACTCCATGATTTGCATGTACTGGTGCCTCTTCTTTTTTCAATTTTTAAAACATTTTCGGTGTAAAAACCTAATATAAAGCAGTTCAATGTAACACAGGCACATATGCATCCTACTACTTTTTTTTACACACACACACCTAAACATAATTTTACTTCATTTATAGTCACATGCAAACTGTTGTGGAGACCTATTGTGCGATGAATGAAATAGAAGAGAACTATCTCTTAATGTGATATACTTTTCTAATCTTGTCCATTTGACGGAATTTGGGGTTTCGGAAAAGTATCTATAATTGCACGCACCATCATCTAAAACTAATAGGTAATACAATCTGTCTCAAGGGGGTTCTAAACTAAAACAAACTCGCCTGAATATATTGAGAGCT
The DNA here is from genome assembly GCA_951804385.1 of Trifolium dubium. Lineage (NCBI taxonomy): Eukaryota > Viridiplantae > Streptophyta > Magnoliopsida > Fabales > Fabaceae > Trifolium > Trifolium dubium. The sequence continues at coordinate 48,935,516 of OX638062.1, read as the reverse complement.
TGAACAAAACTTGGGAAGTTGATTTGAACTGAAAAATATGAGTTGGACCTTGACTTAATTCCTAAAGCTTGAAGTCACAATCGATTCGCATAATCTCTTCCTAATGCATTATAAAGATTTAGTATTGTTTTCAACTAGATATGTAATTAGAAAGATTACTTACAGTGAGTGTTTTGGTTAAATTTTTTTTATTGTGGAAACAAGCTTTAATAAGGTGATTGAAATCGAATTGTGGCTAGCTTGTTCTATTATATTGTAGATTTCTTGACCTTAATTATAAGATTGCACTCTAGTGTTTAATTATTCAAAATAAGACTAACATGACTATGTTCTCTTAAGAGTCCAATTAATAACTCAAACATAACTAATTAAAACTGTGGGATGTTACATATTCCAACTAGATTGACATCAAAAACTTAATGTCATCAAAATGGGTTAAACCAAATGGTTGGTTTTAATGACTAGTTTTGTTTACCATTGCCTAACCAACAAAAAGCATTGCCACAAGATGAGACTAAGTTTTTTCATGAATCAATTATCCCGTATTAATATTTTGGTTTTGCATAAAGGATTTAGGTTGGTGTAATTCCATTTTAAAAGGACGAATGATTTTAACAATAAAACAATTTTTATTTAATGGAAAAACAAACGACTTTAAAAATTGAGATTTATTCAAAATAAGCATGGGTTGATTTTTATTTTGTTTATCTAAGAGCCAACTAGTAAAAACAAATTTGAATTTTTCAAACACTTTATTATAAAATTTTGTTTAATATATACTTCTCCCACTTTCCTACAATAATAATCAAATTTAATTTTTTTACGTGAATTAAGAAAAGATGATAAATGAGAAAGATAGAATAATAATTTAACAAAATTATCTTTATTATTATTATGGGTGTATATGCATAATTATAAACGCAATGTGAAAAAATTAAAAAGTACATTTGGAAGAAATATAAAATGTGGAAGGGAAATATTTTTTGTAAATGTGGTAGTTTTTATGGGTCCGAAAGAGGAATCAATAAAAACAATTTAAACATTTATTTAATATATAATTTTTTTTAGTACAATTTAATATATTATTTATGTACCAACATTATCATGATATCTAAAATGGGTCAGAAAATCTCATAAATGTTTTAAAATTTAACATTGGGAGCCGAATAAAAATATGCATGGCTCGTTGGGCCTAAGCTAGTAGGTCCACCTAATAGCTCTACAAAAAATCACGTTATTTCAATGCCGAAAGAAAAAAATATTTCAAGCAAACCAAACCCGTGAAAAATAAAGTTAACAAAATATGATGATATGAAAATCATGTTTATTGAGACTAAATCTTCTAAAAAAAACAGTGAACTCTAACAAAAGTTAAATTTTACTTGGATGAGTAAAGTAAATATTTTAATGTTGGTGCTTTCAAAAAAATATTACTCAATATTATTTCGTAGAATGATTATTACATCGAATGTCATATTTCAACAAATTATTTGTTCTTGCAATCTTTCAAGCATGAATCCACCACAACGTCAACACCACGAGCATCTGTAAAATAGTCAATTATTGTAAGAAAAAATATGAATTAATACAATTATAACTTGAGATTATTTTCATACTAATGTATAATTCAAGAGATTAAAGTCGCAAAGTTAATACCGGAATTGACATTGATGGACTTGGAAATGGCGCACGTAGTAGCACAGCCATAAGCAACTTTTGAAGAAACCTTATGACATTTCAACAATCCACATGCAGCAACACAAGCTGCATATATTGGTGGTTCTTCGATCAAAGTAACACACTCCAAACCACACTTTCCAATACAAGTGATTTTATGTGTTGGATTATGAGGTTGTATTGAAAGCTGGGGGAAATTATCAGCTTCGGCAACAACTAAAATTATCAACAAAAAAATTGAAACCATCTTTTTAATGTCATACTTTGCCATAACTCTTCTCTCTATAAATTTTATTTGTTGATACTGTGATATTTGATTACAAATAAAAATTGAATAAAAAATCCCCCATATATAAGCATAGATATGAACACACATTTTTGTTTATGAAAATGATTTGTAAATAATTTTAGTTTGTAAAAGAATTAAAATAGTTATGTGAATTGAAAAATATTTTAATTAATAAAGGTAACGATCTAAATAGAAATTATTTTTGGTCAAACTACTTTAACAAATGTAAAACTTATGAAAAATAAAATAATTCAATAAAGTATATTTGATTATATGGTTATTAAGTGTTGAAATTTCTTCTGTCAATCCACCATCCGAATAATAATATAATGTAGAGTCTAATACTGATTTGTAAATTATTTTACTTTGTAAAAAACTAAAATGGACTAAGAGAATTTGTAAATATTTAAATCAATAACGGTAAGAATGAAATTAAAACTAATTTTATAAAAAACTTGCTTAACAAATGTAGAACTTATGATTAGACACGATAATATTTAATTATAATCTTAACGAGGGTGATAATGTCATCTTCTAATTTAGTGGATCACCTTAAATAATAATACAAATTTATAGGATAAAATACGAAACATTTTGATTTATGATATAAATTTTATAAATAAAATATTAAATTATGAAATTAGAAAAAAGACAAGTAATTGTCGTACGATATAAGTGTTGTAGTGAATGTTGTTCATATTGGATTTGAGAATTACTATTAGAATATTGTCAATCTAGAAGAGAAATATATGAAAAACTATTTTTAGGGTGAATTAAATTTATCAACTCTTACTTTTTTAGCAGATGCTTAAATTGAACTGTATTCCTAATTGTCCCAGCCACAATAAGATGGAAGAATGATATAAAAACTTAAGATTATGATATTATGCAACATCCAAGACATTTTGTATGTAATGTTGCTTTCCCCGCTAACAAATATGAGGCTTTTCAGGTGTAATTTGTTTGCACTATCAAAATTTATGGGATCTTCTTAGAAGTGCACCCATCTAAAGACAATGAAGTCATGAAAGCTCAATTGTGGACTTCTTAGCGTTTGGGTTAACAAAAATAATATGCTATTACTGATGTAGGTAGTAAAAAATAAATTCAACAATACAGTCCCATAACATTAGTGTTAGGATCCTATTGATTCTAATGTGAATTTGGTACATTTTATCCATATACATAAAATTTGTCACCATCCCTTCATTTTAAATGTGTCGTGCTCTATTAATCATTCTCTACCCTCATTAACTTCAAGTGTCACAATACAGATAACCTCTATTTGGTTTGTCCATGAACGACATCATGTAGGGACTTGTCTAATACCATTTTACATATCCCTGACCTCTTTTAAGTAACGTCAAAAGTCCCCACAAATCGACACGAGTTTTTTAAATGTGTGTTGTCCTCACTCATACACTTCATAATAACTTAACAGTAGATCACCCATTCAAAGAGTACTCTAAGTCAAGTATGCTTAATTGTGGAGTTCTTATGTTATATGGGATACAGAAAAAAGATGTGTCTTGTTGTTATCATTAATACAGCTTGTTCTAAGTCGTCCATCCAATGTATAATAATATGAATGTGCAGTCTCATGATTCGTCAGAATATAATGTGATTTCAGTTCATTTGTGTATCAATGCATCTCTTTCGTAAATCGGTGCATGTGTGTGTTTTCAAAATATTTTCTAGGTAGAATTTTTGATGTATCACTCCATGATTTGCATGTACTGGTGCCTCTTCTTTTTTCAATTTTTAAAACATTTTCGGTGTAAAAACCTAATATAAAGCAGTTCAATGTAACACAGGCACATATGCATCCTACTACTTTTTTTTACACACACACACCTAAACATAATTTTACTTCATTTATAGTCACATGCAAACTGTTGTGGAGACCTATTGTGCGATGAATGAAATAGAAGAGAACTATCTCTTAATGTGATATACTTTTCTAATCTTGTCCATTTGACGGAATTTGGGGTTTCGGAAAAGTATCTATAATTGCACGCACCATCATCTAAAACTAATAGGTAATACAATCTGTCTCAAGGGGGTTCTAAACTAAAACAAACTCGCCTGAATATATTGAGAGCTTGAACAAAACTTGGGAAGTTGATTTGAACTGAAAAATATGAGTTGGACCTTGACTTAATTCCTAAAGCTTGAAGTCACAATCGATTCGCATAATCTCTTCCTAATGCATTATAAAGATTTAGTATTGTTTTCAACTAGATATGTAATTAGAAAGATTACTTACAGTGAGTGTTTTGGTTAAATTTTTTTTATTGTGGAAACAAGCTTTAATAAGGTGATTGAAATCGAATTGTGGCTAGCTTGTTCTATTATATTGTAGATTTCTTGACCTTAATTATAAGATTGCACTCTAGTGTTTAATTATTCAAAATAAGACTAACATGACTATGTTCTCTTAAGAGTCCAATTAATAACTCAAACATAACTAATTAAAACTGTGGGATGTTACATATTCCAACTAGATTGACATCAAAAACTTAATGTCATCAAAATGGGTTAAACCAAATGGTTGGTTTTAATGACTAGTTTTGTTTACCATTGCCTAACCAACAAAAAGCATTGCCACAAGATGAGACTAAGTTTTTTCATGAATCAATTATCCCGTATTAATATTTTGGTTCTGCATAAAGGATTTAGGTTGGTGTAATTCCATTTTAAAAGGACGAATGATTTTAACAATAAAACAATTTTTATTTAATGGAAAAACAAACGACTTTAAAAATTGAGATTTATTCAAAATAAGCATGGGTTGATTTTTATTTTGTTTATCTAAGAGCCAACTAGTAAAAACAAATTTGAATTTTTCAAACACTTTATTATAAAATTTTGTTTAATATATACTTCTCCCACTTTCCTACAATAATAATCAAATTTAATTTTTTTACGTGAATTAAGAAAAGATGATAAATGAGAAAGATAGAATAATAATTTAACAAAATTATCTTTATTATTATTATGGGTGTATATGCATAATTATAAACGCAATGTGAAAAAATTAAAAAGTACATTTGGAAGAAATATAAAATGTGGAAGGGAAATATTTTTTGTAAATGTGGTAGTTTTTATGGGTCCGAAAGAGGAATCAATAAAAACAATTTAAACATTTATTTAATATATAATTTTTTTTAGTACAATTTAATATATTATTTATGTACCAACATTATCATGATATCTAAAATGGGTCAGAAAATCTCATAAATGTTTTAAAATTTAACATTGGGAGCCGAATAAAAATATGCATGGCTCGTTGGGCCTAAGCTAGTAGGTCCACCTAATAGCTCTACAAAAAATCACGTTATTTCAATGCCGAAAGAAAAAAATATTTCAAGCAAACCAAACCCGTGAAAAATAAAGTTAACAAAATATGATGATATGAAAATCATGTTTATTGAGACTAAATCTTCTAAAAAAAACAGTGAACTCTAACAAAAGTTAAATTTTACTTGGATGAGTAAAGTAAATATTTTAATGTTGGTGCTTTCAAAAAAATATTACTCAATATTATTTCGTAGAATGATTATTACATCGAATGTCATATTTCAACAAATTATTTGTTCTTGCAATCTTTCAAGCATGAATCCACCACAACGTCAACACCACGAGCATCTGTAAAATAGTCAATTATTGTAAGAAAAAATATGAATTAATACAATTATAACTTGAGATTATTTTCATACTAATGTATAATTCAAGAGATTAAAGTCGCAAAGTTAATACCGGAATTGACATTGATGGACTTGGAAATGGCGCACGTAGTAGCACAGCCATAAGCAACTTTTGAAGAAACCTTATGACATTTCAACAATCCACATGCAGCAACACAAGCTGCATATATTGGTGGTTCTTCGATCAAAGTAACACACTCCAAACCACACTTTCCAATACAAGTGATTTTATGTGTTGGATTATGAGGTTGTATTGAAAGCTGGGGGAAATTATCAGCTTCGGCAACAACTAAAATTATCAACAAAAAAATTGAAACCATCTTTTTAATGTCATACTTTGCCATAACTCTTCTCTCTATCAATTTTATTTGTTGATACTGTGATATTTGATTACAAATAAAAATTGAATAAAAAATCCCCCATATATAAGCATAGATATGAACACACATTTTTGTTTATGAAAATGATTTGTAAATAATTTTAGTTTGTAAAAGAATTAAAATAGTTATGTGAATTGAAAAATATTTTAATTAATAAAGGTAACGATCTAAATAGAAATTATTTTTGGTCAAACTACTTTAACAAATGTAAAACTTATGAAAAATAAAATAATTCAATAAAGTATATTTGATTATATGGTTATTAAGTGTTGAAATTTCTTCTGTCAATCCACCATCCGAATAATAATATAATGTAGAGTCTAATACTGATTTGTAAATTATTTTACTTTGTAAAAAACTAAAATGGACTAAGAGAATTTGTAAATATTTAAATCAATAACGGTAAGAATGAAATTAAAACTAATTTTATAAAAAACTTGCTTAACAAATGTAGAACTTATGATTAGACACGATAATATTTAATTATAATCTTAACGAGGGTGATAATGTCATCTTCTAATTTAGTGGATCACCTTAAATAATAATACAAATTTATAGGATAAAATACGAAACATTTTGATTTATGATATAAATTTTATAAATAAAATATTAAATTATGAAATTAGAAAAAAGACAAGTAATTGTCGTACGATATAAGTGTTGTAGTGAATGTTGTTCATATTGGATTTGAGAATTACTATTAGAATATTGTCAATCTAGAAGAGAAATATATGAAAAACTATTTTTAGGGTGAATTAAATTTATCAACTCTTACTTTTTTAGCAGATGCTTAAATTGAACTGTATTCCTAATTGTCCCAGCCACAATAAGATGGAAGAATGATATAAAAACTTAAGATTATGATATTATGCAACATCCAAGACATTTTGTATGTAATGTTGCTTTCCCCGCTAACAAATATGAGGCTTTTCAGGTGTAATTTGTTTGCACTATCAAAATTTATGGGATCTTCTTAGAAGTGCACCCATCTAAAGACAATGAAGTCATGAAAGCTCAATTGTGGACTTCTTAGCGTTTGGGTTAACAAAAATAATATGCTATTACTGATGTAGGTAGTAAAAAATAAATTCAACAATACAGTCCCATAACATTAGTGTTAGGATCCTATTGATTCTAATGTGAATTTGGTACATTTTATCCATATACATAAAATTTGTCACCATCCCTTCATTTTAAATGTGTCGTGCTCTATTAATCATTCTCTACCCTCATTAACTTCAAGTGTCACAATACAGATAACCTCTATTTGGTTTGTCCATGAACGAAATCATGTAGGGACTTGTCTAATACCATTTTACATATCCCTGACCTCTTTTAAGTAACGTCAAAAGTCCCCACAAATCGACACGAGTTTTTTAAATGTGTGTTGTCCTCACTCATACACTTCATAATAACTTAACAGTAGATCACCCATTCAAAGAGTACTCTAAGTCAAGTATGCTTAATTGTGGAGTTCTTATGTTATATGGGATACAGAAAAAAGATGTGTCTTGTTGTTATCATTAATACAGCTTGTTCTAAGTCGTCCATCCAATGTATAATAATATGAATGTGCAGTCTCATGATTCGTCAGAATATAATGTGATTTCAGTTCATTTGTGTATCAATGCATCTCTTTCGTAAATCGGTGCATGTGTGTGTTTTCAAAATATTTTCTAGGTAGAATTTTTGATGTATCACTCCATGATTTGCATGTACTGGTGCCTCTTCTTTTTTCAATTTTTAAAACATTTTCGGTGTAAAAACCTAATATAAAGCAGTTCAATGTAACACAGGCACATATGCATCCTACTACTTTTTTTTACACACACACACCTAAACATAATTTTACTTCATTTATAGTCACATGCAAACTGTTGTGGAGACCTATTGTGCGATGAATGAAATAGAAGAGAACTATCTCTTAATGTGATATACTTTTCTAATCTTGTCCATTTGACGGAATTTGGGGTTTCGGAAAAGTATCTATAATTGCACGCACCATCATCTAAAACTAATAGGTAATACAATCTGTCTCAAGGGGGTTCTAAACTAAAACAAACTCGCCTGAATATATTGAGAGCTTGAACAAAACTTGGGAAGTTGATTTGAACTGAAAAATATGAGTTGGACCTTGACTTAATTCCTAAAGCTTGAAGTCACAATCGATTCGCATAATCTCTTCCTAATGCATTATAAAGATTTAGTATTGTTTTCAACTAGATATGTAATTAGAAAGATTACTTACAGTGAGTGTTTTGGTTAAATTTTTTTTATTGTGGAAACAAGCTTTAATAAGGTGATTGAAATCGAATTGTGGCTAGCTTGTTCTATTATATTGTAGATTTCTTGACCTTAATTATAAGATTGCACTCTAGTGTTTAATTATTCAAAATAAGACTAACATGACTATGTTCTCTTAAGAGTCCAATTAATAACTCAAACATAACTAATTAAAACTGTGGGATGTTACATATTCCAACTAGATTGACATCAAAAACTTAATGTCATCAAAATGGGTTAAACCAAATGGTTGGTTTTAATGACTAGTTTTGTTTACCATTGCCTAACCAACAAAAAGCATTGCCACAAGATGAGACTAAGTTTTTTCATGAATCAATTATCCCGTATTAATATTTTGGTTTTGCATAAAGGATTTAGGTTGGTGTAATTCCATTTTAAAAGGACGAATGATTTTAACAATAAAACAATTTTTATTTAATGGAAAAACAAACGACTTTAAAAATTGAGATTTATTCAAAATAAGCATGGGTTGATTTTTATTTTGTTTATCTAAGAGCCAACTAGTAAAAACAAATTTGAATTTTTCAAACACTTTATTATAAAATTTTGTTTAATATATACTTCTCCCACTTTCCTACAATAATAATCAAATTTAATTTTTTTACGTGAATTAAGAAAAGATGATAAATGAGAAAGATAGAATAATAATTTAACAAAATTATCTTTATTATTATTATGGGTGTATATGCATAATTATAAACGCAATGTGAAAAAATTAAAAAGTACATTTGGAAGAAATATAAAATGTGGAAGGGAAATATTTTTTGTAAATGTGGTAGTTTTTATGGGTCCGAAAGAGGAATCAATAAAAACAATTTAAACATTTATTTAATATATAATTTTTTTTAGTACAATTTAATATATTATTTATGTACCAACATTATCATGATATCTAAAATGGGTCAGAAAATCTCATAAATGTTTTAAAATTTAACATTGGGAGCCGAATAAAAATATGCATGGCTCGTTGGGCCTAAGCTAGTAGGTCCACCTAATAGCTCTACAAAAAATCACGTTATTTCAATGCCGAAAGAAAAAAATATTTCAAGCAAACCAAACCCGTGAAAAATAAAGTTAACAAAATATGATGATATGAAAATCATGTTTATTGAGACTAAATCTTCTAAAAAAAACAGTGAACTCTAACAAAAGTTAAATTTTACTTGGATGAGTAAAGTAAATATTTTAATGTTGGTGCTTTCAAAAAAATATTACTCAATATTATTTCGTAGAATGATTATTACATCGAATGTCATATTTCAACAAATTATTTGTTCTTGCAATCTTTCAAGCATGAATCCACCACAACGTCAACACCACGAGCATCTGTAAAATAGTCAATTATTGTAAGAAAAAATATGAATTAATACAATTATAACTTGAGATTATTTTCATACTAATGTATAATTCAAGAGATTAAAGTCGCAAAGTTAATACCGGAATTGACATTGATGGACTTGGAAATGGCGCACGTAGTAGCACAGCCATAAGCAACTTTTGAAGAAACCTTATGACATTTCAACAATCCACATGCAGCAACACAAGCTGCATATATTGGTGGTTCTTCGATCAAAGTAACACACTCCAAACCACACTTTCCAATACAAGTGATTTTATGTGTTGGATTATGAGGTTGTATTGAAAGCTGGGGGAAATTATCAGCTTCGGCAACAACTAAAATTATCAACAAAAAAATTGAAACCATCTTTTTAATGTCATACTTTGCCATAACTCTTCTCTCTATCAATTTTATTTGTTGATACTGTGATATTTGATTACAAATAAAAATTGAATAAAAAATCCCCCATATATAAGCATAGATATGAACACACATTTTTGTTTATGAAAATGATTTGTAAATAATTTTAGTTTGTAAAAGAATTAAAATAGTTATGTGAATTGAAAAATATTTTAATTAATAAAGGTAACGATCTAAATAGAAATTATTTTTGGTCAAACTACTTTAACAAATGTAAAACTTATGAAAAATAAAATAATTCAATAAAGTATATTTGATTATATGGTTATTAAGTGTTGAAATTTCTTCTGTCAATCCACCATCCGAATAATAATATAATGTAGAGTCTAATACTGATTTGTAAATTATTTTACTTTGTAAAAAACTAAAATGGACTAAGAGAATTTGTAAATATTTAAATCAATAACGGTAAGAATGAAATTAAAACTAATTTTATAAAAAACTTGCTTAACAAATGTAGAACTTATGATTAGACACGATAATATTTAATTATAATCTTAACGAGGGTGATAATGTCATCTTCTAATTTAGTGGATCACCTTAAATAATAATACAAATTTATAGGATAAAATACGAAACATTTTGATTTATGATATAAATTTTATAAATAAAATATTAAATTATGAAATTAGAAAAAAGACAAGTAATTGTCGTACGATATAAGTGTAGTGAATGTTGTTCATATTGGATTTGAGAATTACTATTAGAATATTGTCAATCTAGAAGAGAAATATATGAAAAACTATTTTTAGGGTGAATTAAATTTATCAACTCTTACTTTTTTAGCAGATGCTTAAATTGAACTGTATTCCTAATTGTCCCAGCCACAATAAGATGGAAGAATGATATAAAAACTTAAGATTATGATATTATGCAACATCCAAGACATTTTGTATGTAATGTTGCTTTCCCCGCTAACAAATATGAGGCTTTTCAGGTGTAATTTGTTTGCACTATCAAAATTTATGGGATCTTCTTAGAAGTGCACCCATCTAAAGACAATGAAGTCATGAAAGCTCAATTGTGGACTTCTTAGCGTTTGGGTTAACAAAAATAATATGCTATTACTGATGTAGGTAGTAAAAAATAAATTCAACAATACAGTCCCATAACATTAGTGTTAGGATCCTATTGATTCTAATGTGAATTTGGTACATTTTATCCATATACATAAAATTTGTCACCATCCCTTCATTTTAAATGTGTCGTGCTCTATTAATCATTCTCTACCCTCATTAACTTCAAGTGTCACAATACAGATAACCTCTATTTGGTTTGTCCATGAACGAAATCATGTAGGGACTTGTCTAATACCATTTTACATATCCCTGACCTCTTTTAAGTAACGTCAAAAGTCCCCACAAATCGACACGAGTTTTTTAAATGTGTGTTGTCCTCACTCATACACTTCATAATAACTTAACAGTAGATCACCCATTCAAAGAGTACTCTAAGTCAAGTATGCTTAATTGTGGAGTTCTTATGTTATATGGGATACAGAAAAAAGATGTGTCTTGTTGTTATCATTAATACAGCTTGTTCTAAGTCGTCCATCCAATGTATAATAATATGAATGTGCAGTCTCATGATTCGTCAGAATATAATGTGATTTCAGTTCATTTGTGTATCAATGCATCTCTTTCGTAAATCGGTGCATGTGTGTGTTTTCAAAATATTTTCTAGGTAGAATTTTTGATGTATCACTCCATGATTTGCATGTACTGGTGCCTCTTCTTTTTTCAATTTTTAAAACATTTTCGGTGTAAAAACCTAATATAAAGCAGTTCAATGTAACACAGGCACATATGCATCCTACTACTTTTTTTTACACACACACACCTAAACATAATTTTACTTCATTTATAGTCACATGCAAACTGTTGTGGAGACCTATTGTGCGATGAATGAAATAGAAGAGAACTATCTCTTAATGTGATATACTTTTCTAATCTTGTCCATTTGACGGAATTTGGGGTTTCGGAAAAGTATCAATAATTACACGCACCATCATCTAAAACTAATAGGTAATACAATCTGTCTCAAGGGGGTTCTAAACTAAAACAAACTCGCCTGAATATATTGAGAGCTTGAACAAAACTTGGGAAGTTGATTTGAACTGAAAAATATGAGTTGGACCTTGACTTAATTCCTAAAGCTTGAAGTCACAATCGACTCGCATAATCTCTTCCTAATGCATTATAAAGATTTAGTATTGTTTTCAACTAGATATGTAATTAGAAAGATTACTTACAGTGAGTGTTTTGGTTAAATTTTTTTTATTGTGGAAACAAGCTTTAATAAGGTGATTGAAATCGAATTGTGGCTAGCTTGTTCTATTATATTGTAGATTTCTTGACCTTAATTATAAGATTGCACTCTAGTGTTTAATTATTCAAAATAAGACTAACATGACTATGTTCTCTTAAGAGTCCAATTAATAACTCAAACATAACTAATTAAAACTGTGGGATGTTACATATTCCAACTAGATTGACATCAAAAACTTAATGTCATCAAAATGGGTTAAACCAAATGGTTGGTTTTAATGACTAGTTTTGTTTACCATTGCCTAACCAACAAAAAGCATTGCCACAAGATGAGACTAAGTTTTTTCATGAATCAATTATCCCGTATTAATATTTTGGTTCTGCATAAAGGATTTAGGTTGGTGTAATTCCATTTTAAAAGGACGAATGATTTTAACAATAAAACAATTTTTATTTAATGGAAAAACAAACGACTTTAAAAATTGAGATTTATTCAAAATAAGCATGGGTTGATTTTTATTTTGTTTATCTAAGAGCCAACTAGTAAAAACAAATTTGAATTTTTCAAACACTTTATTATAAAATTTTGTTTAATATATACTTCTCCCACTTTCCTACAATAATAATCAAATTTAATTTTTTTACGTGAATTAAGAAAAGATGATAAATGAGAAAGATAGAATAATAATTTAACAAAATTATCTTTATTATTATTATGGGTGTATATGCATAATTATAAACGCAATGTGAAAAAATTAAAAAGTACATTTGGAAGAAATATAAAATGTGGAAGGGAAATATTTTTTGTAAATGTGGTAGTTTTTATGGGTCCGAAAGAGGAATCAATAAAAACAATTTAAACATTTATTTAATATATAATTTTTTTTAGTACAATTTAATATATTATTTATGTACCAACATTATCATGATATCTAAAATGGGTCAGAAAATCTCATAAATGTTTTAAAATTTAACATTGGGAGCCGAATAAAAATATGCATGGCTCGTTGGGCCTAAGCTAGTAGGTCCACCTAATAGCTCTACAAAAAATCACGTTATTTCAATGCCGAAAGGAAAAAATATTTCAAGCAAACCAAACCCATGAAAAATAAAGTTAACAAAATATGATGATATGAAAATCATGTTTATTGAGACTAAATCTTCTAAAAAAAACAGTGAACTCTAACAAAAGTTAAATTTTACTTGGATGAGTAAAGTAAATATTTTAATGTTGGTGCTTTCAAAAAAATATTACTCAATATTATTTCGTAGAATGATTATTACATCGAATGTCATATTTCAACAAATTATTTGTTCTTGCTATCTTTCAAGCATGAATCCACCACAACGTCAACACCACGAGCATCTGTAAAATAGTCAATTATTGTAAGAAAAAATATGAATTAATACAATTATAACTTGAGATTATTTTCATACTAATGTATAATTCAAGAGATTAAAGTCGCAAAGTTAATACCGGAATTGACATTGATGGACTTGGAAATGGCGCACGTAGTAGCACAGCCATAAGCAACTTTTGAAGAAACCTTATGACATTTCAACAATCCACATGCAGCAACACAAGCTGCATATATTGGTGGTTCTTCGATCAAAGTAACACACTCCAAACCACACTTTCCAATACAAGTGATTTTATGTGTTGGATTATGAGGTTGTATTGAAAGCTGGGGGAAATTATCAGCTTCGGCAACAACTAAAATTATCAACAAAAAAATTGAAACCATCTTTTTAATGTCATACTTTGCCATAACTCTTCTCTCTATAAATTTTATTTGTTGATACTGTGATATTTGATTACAAATAAAAATTGAATAAAAAATCCCCAATATATAAGCATAGATATGAACACACATTTTTGTTTATGAAAATGATTTGTAAATAATTTTAGTTTGTAAAAGAATTAAAATAGTTATGTGAATTGAAAAATATTTTAATTAATAAAGGTAACGATCTAAATAGAAATTATTTTTGGTCAAACTACTTTAACAAATGTAAAACTTATGAAAAATAAAATAATTCAATAAAGTATATTTGATTATATGGTTATTAAGTGTTGAAATTTCTTCTGTCAATCCACCATCCGAATAATAATATAATGTAGAGTCTAATACTGATTTGTAAATTATTTTACTTTGTAAAAAACTAAAATGGACTAAGAGAATTTGTAAATATTTAAATCAATAACGGTAAGAATGAAATTAAAACTAATTTTATAAAAAACTTGCTTAACAAATGTAGAACTTATGATTAGACACGATAATATTTAATTATAATCTTAACGAGGGTGATAATGTCATCTTCTAATTTAGTGGATCACCTTAAATAATAATACAAATTTATAGGATAAAATACGAAACATTTTGATTTATGATATAAATTTTATAAATAAAATATTAAATTATGAAATTAGAAAAAAGACAAGTAATTGTCGTACGATATAAGTGTTGTAGTGAATGTTGTTCATATTGGATTTGAGAATTACTATTAGAATATTGTCAATCTAGAAGAGAAATATATGAAAAACTATTTTTAGGGTGAATTAAATTTATCAACTCTTACTTTTTTAGCAGATGCTTAAATTGAACTGTATTCCTAATTGTCCCAGCCACAATAAGATGGAAGAATGATATAAAAACTTAAGATTATGATATTATGCAACATCCAAGACATTTTGTATGTAATGTTGCTTTCCCCGCTAACAAATATGAGGCTTTTCAGGTGTAATTTGTTTGCACTATCAAAATTTATGGGATCTTCTTAGAAGTGCACCCATCTAAAGACAATGAAGTCATGAAAGCTCAATTGTGGACTTCTTAGCGTTTGGGTTAACAAAAATAATATGCTATTACTGATGTAGGTAGTAAAAAATAAATTCAACAATACAGTCCCATAACATTAGTGTTAGGATCCTATTGATTCTAATGTGAATTTGGTACATTTTATCCATATACATAAAATTTGTCACCATCCCTTCATTTTAAATGTGTCGTGCTCTATTAATCATTCTCTACCCTCATTAACTTCAAGTGTCACAATACAGATAACCTCTATTTGGTTTGTCCATGAACGACATCATGTAGGGACTTGTCTAATACCATTTTACATATCCCTGACCTCTTTTAAGTAACGTCAAAAGTCCCTACAAATCGACACGAGTTTTTTAAATGTGTGTTGTCCTCACTCATACACTTCATAATAACTTAACAGTAGATCACCCATTCAAAGAGTACTCTAAGTCAAGTATGCTTAATTGTGGAGTTCTTATGTTATATGGGATACAGAAAAAAGATGTGTCTTGTTGTTATCATTAATACAGCTTGTTCTAAGTCGTCCATCCAATGTATAATAATATGAATGTGCAGTCTCATGATTCGTCAGAATATAATGTGATTTCAGTTCATTTGTGTATCAATGCATCTCTTTCGTAAATCGGTGCATGTGTGTGTTTTCAAAATATTTTCTAGGTAGAATTTTTGATGTATCACTCCATGATTTGCATGTACTGGTGCCTCTTCTTTTTTCAATTTTTAAAACATTTTCGGTGTAAAAACCTAATATAAAGCAGTTCAATGTAACACAGGCACATATGCATCCTACTACTTTTTTTTACACACACACACCTAAACATAATTTTACTTCATTTATAGTCACATGCAAACTGTTGTGGAGACCTATTGTGCGATGAATGAAATAGAAGAGAACTATCTCTTAATGTGATATACTTTTCTAATCTTGTCCATTTGACGGAATTTGGGGTTTCGGAAAAGTATCTATAATTGCACGCACCATCATCTAAAACTAATAGGTAATACAATCTGTCTCAAGGGGGTTCTAAACTAAAACAAACTCGCCTGAATATATTGAGAGCTTGAACAAAACTTGGGAAGTTGATTTGAACTGAAAAATATGAGTTGGACCTTGACTTAATTCCTAAAGCTTGAAGTCACAATCGACTCGCATAATCTCTTCCTAATGCATTATAAAGATTTAGTATTGTTTTCAACTAGATATGTAATTAGAAAGATTACTTACAGTGAGTGTTTTGGTTAAATTTTTTTTATTGTGGAAACAAGCTTTAATAAGGTGATTGAAATCGAATTGTGGCTAGCTTGTTCTATTATATTGTAGATTTCTTGACCTTAATTATAAGATTGCACTCTAGTGTTTAATTATTCAAAATAAGACTAACATGACTATGTTCTCTTAAGAGTCCAATTAATAACTCAAACATAACTAATTAAAACTGTGGGATGTTACATATTCCAACTAGATTGACATCAAAAACTTAATGTCATCAAAATGGGTTAAACCAAATGGTTTGTTTTAATGACTAGTTTTGTTTACCATTGCCTAACCAACAAAAAGCATTGCCACAAGATGAGACTAAGTTTTTTCATGAATCAATTATCCCGTATTAATATTTTGGTTCTGCATAAAGGATTTAGGTTGGTGTAATTCCATTTTAAAAGGACGAATGATTTTAACAATAAAACAATTTTTATTTAATGGAAAAACAAACGACTTTAAAAATTGAGATTTATTCAAAATAAGCATGGGTTGATTTTTATTTTGTTTATCTAAGAGCCAACTAGTAAAAACAAATTTGAATTTTTCAAACACTTTATTATAAAATTTTGTTTAATATATACTTCTCCCACTTTCCTACAATAATAATCAAATTTAATTTTTTTACGTGAATTAAGAAAAGATGATAAATGAGAAAGATAGAATAATAATTTAACTAAATTATCTTTATTATTATTATGGGTGTATATGCATAATTATAAACGCAATGTGAAAAAATTAAAAAGTACATTTGGAAGAAATATAAAATGTGGAAGGGAAATATTTTTTGTAAATGTGGTAGTTTTTATGGGTCCGAAAGAGGAATCAATAAAAACAATTTAAACATTTATTTAATATCTAATTTTTTTTAGTACAATTTAATATATTATTTATGTACCAACATTATCATGATATCTAAAATGGGTCAGAAAATCTCATAAATGTTTTAAAATTTAACATTGGGAGCCGAATAAAAATATGCATGGCTCGTTGGGCCTAAGCTAGTAGGTCCACCTAATAGCTCTACAAAAAATCACGTTATTTCAATGCCGAAAGAAAAAAATATTTCAAGCAAACCAAACCCATGAAAAATAAAGTTAACAAAATATGATGATATGAAAATCATGTTTATTGAGACTAAATCTTCTAAAAAAAACAGTGAACTCTAACAAAAGTTAAATTTTACTTGGATGAGTAAAGTAAATATTTTAATGTTGGTGCTTTCAAAAAAATATTACTCAATATTATTTCGTAGAATGATTATTACATCGAATGTCATATTTCAACAAATTATTTGTTCTTGCAATCTTTCAAGCATGAATCCACCACAACGTCAACACCACGAGCATCTGTAAAATAGTCAATTATTGTAAGAAAAAATATGAATTAATACAATTATAACTTGAGATTATTTTCATACTAATGTATAATTCAAGAGATTAAAGTCGCAAAGTTAATACCGGAATTGACATTGATGGACTTGGAAATGGCGCACGTAGTAGCACAGCCATAAGCAACTTTTGAAGAAACCTTATGACATTTCAACAATCCACATGCAGCAACACAAGCTGCATATATTGGTGGTTCTTCGATCAAAGTAACACACTCCAAACCACACTTTCCAATACAAGTGATTTTATGTGTTGGATTATGAGGTTGTATTGAAAGCTGGGGGAAATTATCAGCTTCGGCAACAACTAAAATTATCAACAAAAAAATTGAAACCATCTTTTTAATGTCATACTTTGCCATAACTCTTCTCTCTATAAATTTTATTTGTTGATACTGTGATATTTGATTACAAATAAAAATTGAATAAAAAATCCCCCATATATAAGCATAGATATGAACACACATTTTTGTTTATGAAAATGATTTGTAAATAATTTTAGTTTGTAAAAGAATTAAAATAGTTATGTGAATTGAAAAATATTTTAATTAATAAAGGTAACGATCTAAATAGAAATTATTTTTGGTCAAACTAGTTTAACAAATGTAAAACTTATGAAAAATAAAATAATTCAATAAAGTATATTTGATTATATGGTTATTAAGTGTTGAAATTTCTTCTGTCAATCCACCATCCAAATAATAATATAATGTAGAGTCTAATACTGATTTGTAAATTATTTTACTTTGTAAAAAACTAAAATGGACTAAGAGAATTTGTAAATATTTAAATCAATAACGGTAAGAATGAAATTAAAACTAATTTTATAAAAAACTTGCTTAACAAATGTAGAACTTATGATTAGACACGATAATATTTAATTATAATCTTAACGAGGGTGATAATGTCATCTTCTAATTTAGTGGATCACCTTAAATAATAATACAAATTTATAAGATAAAATATGAAACATTTTGATTTATGATATAAATTTTATAAATAAAATATTAAATTATGAAATTAGAAAAAAGACAAGTAATTGTCGTACGATATAAGTGTTGTAGTGAATGTTGTTCATATTGGATTTGAGAATTACTATTAGAATATTGTCAATCTAGAAGAGAAATATATGAAAAACTATTTTTAGGGTGAATTAAATTTATCAACTCTTACTTTTTTAGCAGATGCTTAAATTGAACTGTATTCCTAATTGTCCCAGCCACAATAAGATGGAAGAATGATATAAAAACTTAAGATTATGATATTATGCAACATCCAAGACATTTTGTATGTAATGTTGCTTTCCCCGCTAACAAATATGAGGCTTTTCAGGTGTAATTTGTTTGCACTATCAAAATTTATGGGATCTTCTTAGAAGTGCACCCATCTAAAGACAATGAAGTCATGAAAGCTCAATTGTGGACTTCTTAGCGTTTGGGTTAACAAAAATAATATGCTATTACTGATGTAGGTAGTAAAAAATAAATTCAACAATACAGTCCCATAACATTAGTGTTAGGATCCTATTGATTCTAATGTGAATTTGGTACATTTTATCCATATACATAAAATTTGTCACCATCCCTTCATTTTAAATGTGTCGTGCTCTATTAATCACTCTCTACCCTCATTAACTTCAAGTGTCACAATACAGATAACCTCTATTTGGTTTGTCCATGAACGACATCATGTAGGGACTTGTCTGATACCATTTTACACATCGCAGACCTCTTTTAAGTAACGTCAAAAGTCCCCACAAATCAACACGAGTTTTTTAAATGTGTGTTGTCCTCACTCATACACTTGCTAATAACTTAACAGTAGATCACCCATTCAAAGAGTACTCTAAGTCAAGTATGCTTAATTGTGGAGTTCTTATGTTATATGGGATACAGAAAAAAGATGTGTCTTGTTGTTATCATTAATACAGCTTGTTCTAAGTCGTCCATCCAATGTATAATAATATGAATGTGCAGTCTCATGATTCGTCAGAATATAATGTGATTTCAGTTCATTTGTGTATCAATGCATCTCTTTCGTAAATCGGTGCATGTGTGTGTTTTCAAAATATTTTCTAGGTAGAATTTTTGATGTATCACTCCATGATTTGCATGTACTGGTGCCTCTTCTTTTTTCAATTTTTAAAACATTTTCGGTGTAAAAACCTAATATAAAGCAGTTCAATGTAACACAGGCACATATGCATCCTACTACTTTTTTTTACACACACACACACCTAAACATCATTTTACTTCATTTATAGTCACATGCAAACTGTTGGGGAGACCTATTGTGCGATGAATGAAATAGAAGAGAACTATCTCTTAATGTGATATACTTTTCTAATCTTGTCCATTTGACGGAATTTGGGGTTTCGGAAAAGTATCTATAATTGCACGCACCATCATCTAAAACTAATAGGTAATACAATCTGTCTCAAGGGGGTTCTAAACTAAAACAAACTCGCCTGAATATATTGAGAGCTTGAACAAAACTTGGGAAGTTGATTTGAACTGAAAAATATGAGTTGGACCTTGACTTAATTCCTAAAGCTTGAAGTCACAATCGACTAGCATAATCTCTTCCTAATGCATTATAAAGATTTAGTATTGTTTTCAACTAGATATGTAATTAGAAAGATTACTTACAGTGAGTGTTTTAGTTGTATTTTTTTTATTGTGGAAACAAGCTTTAGTAAGGTGATTTAAATCGAATTGTGGCTAGCTTGTTCTATTATATTGTAGATTTCTTGACCTTAATTATAAGATTGCACTCTAGTGTTTAATTATTCAAAATAAGACTAACATGACTATGTTCTCTTAAGAGTCCAATTAATAACTCAAACATAACTAATTAAAACTGTGGGATGTTACATATTCCAACTAGATTGACATCAAAAACTTAATGTCATCAAAATGGGTTAAACCAAATGGTTGGTTTTAATGACTAGTTTTGTTTACCATTGCCTAACCAACAAAAAGCATTGCCACAAGATGAGACTAAGTTTTTTTCATGAATCAATTATCCTGTATTAATATTTTGGTTCGGCATAAAGGATTTAGGTTGGTGTAATTCCATTTTAAAAGGACGAATGATTTTAACAATAAAACAATTTTTATTTAATGGAAAAACAAACGACTTTAAAAATTGAGATTTATTAAAAATAAGCATGGGTTGATTTTTATTTTGTTTATCTAAGAGCCAACTAGTAAAAACAAATTTGAAGTTCACTTTATTATAAAATTTTGTTTAATATATACTTCTTCCACTTTCCTACAATAATAATCAAATTTAATTTTTTTACGTGAATTAAGAAAAGATGATAAATGAGAAAGATAGAATAATAATTTAACTAAATTATCTTTATTATTATGGGTGTATATGCATAATTATAACGCAATGTGAAAAAATTAAAAAGTACATTTGGAAGAAATATAAAATGTGGAAGGGAAATATTTTTTGTAAATGTGGTAGTTTTTATGGGTCCGAAAGAGGAATCAATAAAAAAAATTTAAACATTTATTTAATATATAATTTTTTTTAGTACAATTTAATATATTATTTATGTACCAACATTATCATGATATCTAAAATGGGTCAGAAAATCTCATAAATGTTTTAAAATTTAACATTGGGAGCCCAATAAAAATATGCATGGCTCGTTGGGCCTAAGCTAGTAGGTCCACCTAATAGCTCTACAAAAAAGCACGTTATTTCAATGCCGAAAGAAAAAAATATTTCAAGCAAACCAAACCCATGAAAAATAAAGTTAACAAAATATGATGATATGAAAATCATGTTTATTGAGACTAAATCTTCTAAAAAAAACAGTGAACTCTAACAAAAGTTAAATTTTACTTGGATGAGTAAAGTAAATATTTTAATGTTGGTGCTTTCAAAAAAAATTACTCAATATTATTTCGTAGAATGATTATTACATCGAATGTCATATTTCAACAAATTATTTGTTCTTGCAATCTTTCAAGCATGAATCCACAACAACGTCAACACCACGAGCATCTGTAAAATAGTCAATTATTGTAAGAAAAAATATGAATTAATACAATTATAACTTGAGATTATTTTCATACTAAGGTATAATTCAAGAGATTAAAGTCGCAAAGTTAATACCAGAATTGACATTGATGGACTTGGAAATGGCGCACGTAGTAGCACAGCCATAAGCAACTTTTGAAGAAACCTTATGACATTTCAACAATCCACATGCAGCAACACAAGCTGCATATATTGGTGGTTCTTCGATCAAAGTAACACACTCCAAACCACACTTTCCAATACAAGTGATTTTATGTGTTGGATTATGAGGTTGTATTGAAAGCTGGGGGAAATTATGAGCTTCGGCAACAACTAAAATTATCAACAAAAAAATTGAAACCATCTTTTTAATGTCATACTTTGCCATAACTCTTCTCTCTATAAATTTTATTTGTTGATACTGTGATATTTGATTACAAATAAAAATTGAATAAAAAATCCCCCATATATAAGCATAGATATGAACACACATTTTTGTTTATGAAAATGATTTGTAAATAATTTTAGTTTGTAAAAGAATTAAAATAGTTAAGTGAATTGAAAAATATTTTAATTAATAAAGGTAACGATCTAAATAGAAATTATTTTTGGTCAAACTAGTTTAACAAATGTAAAATTTATGAAAAATAAAATAATTCAATAAAGTATATTTGATTATATGGTTATTAAGTGTTGAAATTTCTTCTGTCAATCCACCATCCAAATAATAATATAATGTAGAGTCTAATACTGATTTGTAAATTATTTTACTTTGTAATAAACTAAAATGGACAAAGAGAATTTGTAAATATTTAAATCAATAACGGTAAGAATGAAATTAAAACTAATTTTATAAAAAACTTGCTTAACAAATGTAGAACTTATGATTAGACACGATAATATTTAATTATAATCTTAACGAGGGTGATAATGTCATCTTCTAATTTAGTGGATCACCTTAATCCAAGACATTTTGTATGTAATGTTGCTTTCCCCGCTAACAAATATGAGGCTTTTCAGGTGTAATTTGTTTGCACTATCAAAATTTATGGGATCTTCTTAGAAGTGCACCCATCTAAAGACAATGAAGTCATGAAAGCTCAATTGTGGACTTCTTAGCGTTTGGGTTAACAAAAATAATATGTTATTACTGATGTAGGTAGTAAAAAATAAATTCAACAATACAGTCCCATAACATTAGTGTTAGGATCCTATTGATTCTAATGTGAATTTGGTACATTTTATCCATATACATAAAATTTGTCACCATCCCTTCATTTTAAATGTGTCGTGCTCTATTAATCATTCTCTACCCTCATTAACTTCAAGTGTCACAATACAGATAACCTCTATTTGGTTTGTCCATGAACGACATCATGTAGGGACTTGTCTAATACCATTTTACATATCCCTGACCTCTTTTAAGTAACGTCAAAAGTCCCCACAAATCGACACGAGTTTTTTAAATGTGTGTTGTCCTCACTCATACACTTCATAATAACTTAACAGTAGATCACCCATTCAAAGAGTACTCTAAGTCAAGTATGCTTAATTGTGGAGTTCATATGTTATATGGGATACAAAAAAAGATGTGTCTTGTTGTTATCATTAATACAGCTTGTTCTAAGTCGTCCATCCAATGTATAATAATATGAATGTGCAGTCTCATGATTCGTCAGAATATAATGTGATTTCAGTTCATTTGTGTATCAATGCATCTCTTTCGTAAATCGGTGCATGTGTGTGTTTTCAAAATATTTTCTAGGTAGAATTTTTGATGTATCACTCCATGATTTGCATGTACTGGTGCCTCTTCTTTTTTCAATTTTTAAAACATTTTCGGTGTAAAAACCTAATATAAAGCAGTTCAATGTAACACAGGCACATATGCATCCTACTACTTTTTTTTACACACACACACCTAAACATAATTTTACTTCATTTATAGTCACATGCAAACTGTTGGGGAGACCTATTGTGCGATGAATGAAATAGAAGAGAACTATCTCTTAATGTGATATACTTTTCTAATCTTGTCCATTTGACGGAATTTGGGGTTTCGGAAAAGTATCTATAATTGCACGCACCATCATCTAAAACTAATAGGTAATACAATCTGTCTCAAGGGGGTTCTAAACTAAAACAAACTCGCCTGAATATATTGAGAGCTTGAACAAAACTTGGGAAGTTGATTTGAACTGAAAAATATGAGTTGGACCTTGACTTAATTCCTAAAGCTTGAAGTCACAATCGACTAGCATAATCTCTTCCTAATGCATTATAAAGATTTAGTATTGTTTTCAACTAGATATGTAATTAGAAAGATTACTTACAGTGAGTGTTTTGGTTGTATTTTTTTTATTGTGGAAACAAGCTTTAGTAAGGTGATTTAAATCAAATTGTGGCTAGCTTGTTCTATTATATTGTAGATTTCTTGACCTTAATTATAAGATTGCACTCTAGTGTTTAATTATTCAAAATAAGACTAACATGACTATGTTCTCTTAAGAGTCCAATTAATAACTCAAACATAACTAATTAAAACTGTGGGATGTTACATATTCCAACTAGATTGACATCAAAAACTTAATGTCATCAAAATGGGTTAAACCAAATGGTTGGTTTTAATGACTAGTTTTGTTTACCATTGCCTAACCAACAAAAAGCATTGCCACAAGATGAGACTAAGTTTTTTTCATGAATCAATTATCCCGTATTAATATTTTGGTTCGGCATAAAGGATTTAGGTTGGTGTAATTCCATTTAAAAAGGACGAATCATTTTAACAATAAAACAATTTTTATTTAATGGAAAAACAAACGACTTTAAAAATTGAGATTTATTAAAAATAAGCATGGGTTGATTTTTATTTTGTTTATCTAAGAGCCAACTAGTAAAAACAAATTTGAAGTTCACTTTATTATAAAATTTTGTTTAATATATAC
This sequence comes from Trifolium dubium, assembly GCA_951804385.1. Classification (NCBI taxonomy): domain Eukaryota; kingdom Viridiplantae; phylum Streptophyta; class Magnoliopsida; order Fabales; family Fabaceae; genus Trifolium; species Trifolium dubium. The sequence goes on along the minus strand of OX638062.1, from coordinate 48,910,677 downwards.
TTCTTCCACTTTCCTACAATAATAATCAAATTTAATTTTTTTACGTGAATTAAGAAAAGATGATAAATGAGAAAGATAGAATAATAATTTAACTAAATTATCTTTATTATTATGGGTGTATATGCATAATTATAACGCAATGTGAAAAAATTAAAAAGTACATTTGGAAGAAATATAAAATGTGGAAGGGAAATATTTTTTGTAAATGTGGTAGTTTTTATGGGTCCGAAAGAGGAATCAATAAAAAAAATTTAAACATTTATTTAATATATAATTTTTTTTAGTACAATTTAATATATTATTTATGTACCAACATTATCATGATATCTAAAATGGGTCAGAAAATCTCATAAATGTTTTAAAATTTAACATTGGGAGCCCAATAAAAATATGCATGGCTCGTTGGGCCTAAGCTAGTAGGTCCACCTAATAGCTCTACAAAAAAGCACGTTATTTCAATGCCGAAAGAAAAAAATATTTCAAGCAAACCAAACCCATGAAAAATAAAGTTAACAAAATATGATGATATGAAAATCATGTTTATTGAGACTAAATCTTCTAAAAAAAACAGTGAACTCTAACAAAAGTTAAATTTTACTTGGATGAGTAAAGTAAATATTTTAATGTTGGTGCTTTCAAAAAAAATTACTCAATATTATTTCGTAGAATGATTATTACATCGAATGTCATATTTCAACAAATTATTTGTTCTTGCAATCTTTCAAGCATGAATCCACAACAACGTCAACACCACGAGCATCTGTAAAATAGCCAATTATTGTAAGAAAAAATATGAATTAATACAATTATAACTTGAGATTATTTTCATACTAAGGTATAATTCAAGAGATTAAAGTCGCAAAGTTAATACCGGAATTGACATTGATGGACTTGGAAATGGCGCACGTAGTAGCACAGCCATAAGCAACTTTTGAAGAAACCTTATGACATTTCAACAATCCACATGCAGCAACACAAGCTGCATATATTGGTGGTTCTTCGATCAAAGTAACACACTCCAAACCACACTTTCCAATACAAGTGATTTTATGTGTTGGATTATGAGGTTGTATTGAAAGCTGGGGGAAATTATGAGCTTCGGCAACAACTAAAATTATCAACAAAAAAATTGAAACCATCTTTTTAATGTCATACTTTGCCATAACTCTTCTCTCTATAAATTTTATTTGTTGATACTGTGATATTTGATTACAAATAAAAATTGAATAAAAAATCCCCCATATATAAGCATAGATATGAACACACATTTTTGTTTATGAAAATGATTTGTAAATAATTTTAGTTTGTAAAAGAATTAAAATAGTTAAGTGAATTGAAAAATATTTTAATTAATAAAGGTAACGATCTAAATAGAAATTATTTTTGGTCAAACTAGTTTAACAAATGTAAAATTTATGAAAAATAAAATAATTCAATAAAGTATATTTGATTATATGGTTATTAAGTGTTGAAATTTCTTCTGTCAATCCACCATCCAAATAATAATATAATGTAGAGTCTAATACTGATTTGTAAATTATTTTACTTTGTAATAAACTAAAATGGACAAAGAGAATTTGTAAATATTTAAATCAATAACGGTAAGAATGAAATTAAAACTAATTTTATAAAAAACTTGCTTAACAAATGTAGAACTTATGATTAGACACGATAATATTTAATTATAATCTTAACGAGGGTGATAATGTCATCTTCTAATTTAGTGGATCACCTTAATCCAAGACATTTTGTATGTAATGTTGCTTTCCCCGCTAACAAATATGAGGCTTTTCAGGTGTAATTTGTTTGCACTATCAAAATTTATGGGATCTTCTTAGAAGTGCACCCATCTAAAGACAATGAAGTCATGAAAGCTCAATTGTGGACTTCTTAGCGTTTGGGTTAACAAAAATAATATGTTATTACTGATGTAGGTAGTAAAAAATAAATTCAACAATACAGTCCCATAACATTAGTGTTAGGATCCTATTGATTCTAATGTGAATTTGGTACATTTTATCCATATACATAAAATTTGTCACCATCCCTTCATTTTAAATGTGTCGTGCTCTATTAATCATTCTCTACCCTCATTAACTTCAAGTGTCACAATACAGATAACCTCTATTTGGTTTGTCCATGAACGACATCATGTAGGGACTTGTCTAATACCATTTTACATATCCCTGACCTCTTTTAAGTAACGTCAAAAGTCCCCACAAATCGACACGAGTTTTTTAAATGTGTGTTGTCCTCACTCATACACTTCATAATAACTTAACAGTAGATCACCCATTCAAAGAGTACTCTAAGTCAAGTATGCTTAATTGTGGAGTTCTTATGTTATATGGGATACAAAAAAAGATGTGTCTTGTTGTTATCATTAATACAGCTTGTTCTAAGTCGTCCATCCAATGTATAATAATATGAATGTGCAGTCTCATGATTCGTCAGAATATAATGTGATTTCAGTTCATTTGTGTATCAATGCATCTCTTTCGTAAATCGGTGCATGTGTGTGTTTTCAAAATATTTTCTAGGTAGAATTTTTGATGTATCACTCCATGATTTGCATGTACTGGTGCCTCTTCTTTTTTCAATTTTTAAAACATTTTCGGTGTAAAAACCTAATATAAAGCAGTTCAATGTAACACAGGCACATATGCATCCTACTACTTTTTTTTACACACACACACCTAAACATAATTTTACTTCATTTATAGTCACATGCAAACTGTTGGGGAGACCTATTGTGCGATGAATGAAATAGAAGAGAACTATCTCTTAATGTGATATACTTTTCTAATCTTGTCCATTTGACGTAATTTGGGGTTTCGGAAAAGTATCTATAATTGCACGCACCATCATCTAAAACTAATAGGTAATACAATCTGTCTCAAGGGGGTTCTAAACTAAAACAAACTCGCCTGAATATATTGAGAGCTTGAACAAAACTTGGGAAGTTGATTTGAACTGAAAAATATGAGTTGGACCTTGACTTAATTCCTAAAGCTTGAAGTCACAATCGACTAGCATAATCTCTTCCTAATGCATTATAAAGATTTAGTATTGTTTTCAACTAGATATGTAATTAGAAAGATTACTTACAGTGAGTGTTTTGGTTGTATTTTTTTTATTGTGGAAACAAGCTTTAGTAAGGTGATTTAAATCGAATTGTGGCTAGCTTGTTCTATTATATTGTAGATTTCTTGACCTTAATTATAAGATTGCACTCTAGTGTTTAATTATTCAAAATAAGACTAACATGACTATGTTCTCTTAAGAGTCCAATTAATAACTCAAACATAACTAATTAAAACTGTGGGATGTTACATATTCCAACTAGATTGACATCAAAAACTTAATGTCATCAAAATGGGTTAAACCAAATGGTTGGTTTTAATGACTAGTTTTGTTTACCATTGCCTAACCAACAAAAAGCATTGCCACAAGATGAGACTAAGTTTTTTTCATGAATCAATTATCCCGTATTAATATTTTGGTTCGGCATAAAGGATTTAGGTTGGTGTAATTCCATTTTAAAAGGACGAATGATTTTAACAATAAAACAATTTTTATTTAATGGAAAAACAAACGACTTTAAAAATTGAGATTTATTAAAAATAAGCATGGGTTGATTTTTATTTTGTTTATCTAAAAGCCAACTAGTAAAAACAAATTTGAAGTTCACTTTATTATAAAATTTTGTTTAATATATACTTCTTCCACTTTCCTACAATAATAATCAAATTTAATTTTTTTACGTGAATTAAGAAAAGATGATAAATGAGAAAGATAGAATAATAATTTAACTAAATTATCTTTATTATTATGGGTGTATATGCATAATTATAACGCAATGTGAAAAAATTAAAAAGTACATTTGGAAGAAATATAAAATGTGGAAGGGAAATATTTTTTGTAAATGTGGTAGTTTTTATGGGTCCGAAAGAGGAATCAATAAAAAAAATTTAAACATTTATTTAATATATAATTTTTTTTAGTACAATTTAATATATTATTTATGTACCAACATTATCATGATATCTAAAATGGGTCAGAAAATCTCATAAATGTTTTAAAATTTAACATTGGGAGCCCAATAAAAATATGCATGGCTCGTTGGGCCTAAGCTAGTAGGTCCACCTAATAGCTCTACAAAAAAGCACGTTATTTCAATGCCGAAAGAAAAAAATATTTCAAGCAAACCAAACCCATGAAAAATAAAGTTAACAAAATATGATGATATGAAAATCATGTTTATTGAGACTAAATCTTCTAAAAAAAACAGTGAACTCTAACAAAAGTTAAATTTTACTTGGATGAGTAAAGTAAATATTTTAATGTTGGTGCTTTAAAAAAAAAATTACTCAATATTATTTCGTAGAATGATTATTACATCGAATGTCATATTTCATATAACGCCCCATATCGATTGACTAGTATATCGAATGAAGCATACATAATTGAATCCGGATACATTTAAAATTACAGAAAAAATAGAATTCAATTACAATGTACAAACATTACTTATTTCGAGCATTCTCAAGTACACAGCGGAAAGTTGAATTCTTGTACAAAATTCATGAAATAACATATAAGAAATTATAATATCCAACATCTCTTTCACCATAGCTCGATCAATAGCTCGATCCATTGCTTAACCTGTTCTCTGAAAAAAATAGAGGGAGGTGGGTGAGACTACTTGTCTTGTGAGTTCCACCTATCTTAGGGTGTTAGCATTTTCTACGTGAAGCTACGTGCTTCGGTTAGTACTAACCCTGTTCATATAATTCTTCACTGATCGAGTACAAGGGGAAACTATTTGCTCAATCAGTGACATAGGGAAAACTAAGTTTCCTAACATCTTTCATAACATTTCTTAGGATTGATCACATCATATCATATAACATATTCTTTTCATTTCATATCATAAAATTATTGAACACACAATAAAATTATCTTGGTGAATTTTACGGAATGGCTCAAGGTGAGTATCTTGAGTCATTCCCCATCGTTCCTGGCCAAATTCCTATCATATCAGGCTATGGCTCAGCATCTCACAATTTTTATTATTTAATTCATTTCATATACTGGCAATTATAGATCCAGTAATGCGGGTCCAAAGCCCACTCATTTGCAGGTCCAAAGCCTACAACATTGCGGGTCCAAAGCTCACTCCATTTGATCAATCATATATCATATACTTATCTTTCCTTAGTTATACATTTTCATAGATAATTCATTTGTTCTTAAACATTCCATTCCATTGGGGAGACTTAATACTACCCAAAATCTCTAGTTTATATCTTTAATAAGTGTAGATTACGAATGTCTAGAATCTCATTAACCTATTGATTCATGCTCATCACTTAAAATAGATTTTGAAATAGTTGTAAAGGATACACCGGTTCATATTACACTTGCACCGGTTCATTTGCGTTTTCCAAAATTTTACAATTTAAAACTCAATATGTATCGGTTCGTGTTGATCATCCACCGATGCATAGTGTAGTATGTTTCATAAAAACATGGTTTTCGGAGCATATATTTGAATCAATGGTTCATACATCTTTCACTACACTTATTCTAATATTTTATTCTATCATCTAAATTAATATGCAACACGGAAAAGATACTAATTTATGCATATCAATTATTTGGGGTAAGATTATCTTTCCTAAGTTATCTAACTTTCCGATATCCATATGCCAACGGAGGGGGTATTCAGAAAGTGTTCTAACGTTTTTCATATACATTAAATTATCGCTAAAGGATAAATTACATCTACCCATAGGTGGGTTTTCTATCTAAAGGAACTCACCATAGCTATTTCATACGCTCCGACTCTGCATTTTTACTCAATGTTGCAATCCAAAGCCATCAAACCCGTGTGCAGATTTTTCTGCATAATTCTGCATCTGCGTGCCAACTTCGGAGCAACCTACAGTCCGTGTTTCATGGCCAAATTCCACAAACTCTGATATCAAAACGAAGGGAATTTCGTCAACTATTCATAGGATCTGGAATCAGATCAACCAGAGTTACAGGGAATGAGATATTACCTTTTGATTATAGGTCTATTCCAAACGACATCCAGAAAACTACTGCATCAGACCTCCAACTTCAAAAATTCGTACTGAACTCATTTCTAATCCAAAATTCACAAAATTGGTGTCCAAACGACAAGCTTTAAGTCAGCTTTCCATAGGAACAACCCCACTAAAACCGGAGTTATAGAGAGAAAGATCTTACCGTTTTAGTGCAGCCCTATTCCCAAATACGGGTTTCACTTAAAATCTTTCAATGGCTCCAAACTCTTATTCTTCCTACAATTTATGCTCCCAAAGAGAAACCCCACACTTCAGCTCTATGAATTACTCACATGAAATCTCAATTTCTTCATTCTTGGGTAAATCCTTGTTGGGGTTTTTGAGGAAGGGTTTCAGCCAAGAGAGGGAAAGAGGGAAAAATGAAACTTGTGTGATTCCAATTCTCATAAGAATTGTAATTTTGGAATTGCATGTTGATTTTGAACATGATTTGAACAAGAAATTTAAGATTCAAAGGCAAAGGTTGTGTTTGGGTCGTGAGAGAGAAGAGGAGAGAATGAGAGTGTGTTGTTCTGATTATGCAGAGAAAGAAAAGAAGGGATTTGGCTTAGTCTTTGTCACTTATTAACTTTGTTATGTGTGGTTCCCACTTCATTTCAATTGGTTTCTTTTTCAGCCATAAAATAATACTAATAATTAACTTAATTAATTTAAGAAAAGTGGGTTGTTACAATCTACCCCCCTTAAATTAATTTCGTCCTCGAAATTGGAAACTTCACTTCGACTGAAGATTCCTTTTAATCAGTTGGCGATAGTTCCTTAACACTCGTGACTTCAATTTCCAACATCGCTACTCCATGTGATGGTTCATCAAATCCAACTTCTATTCGCTATATAGTCGTTCAACTACTCTTCGCATTCGACTTTCTTAATCATATATGATCTACTCGTTCCTATAAATAATTATCTTGATCCGTTGTTATAGCTGATCCAGGTAGAAGGGGTAAGACTCGAACTTAGTTCTACTGTATGTATCTAATTTTTTTTTGGAATGAAATGAATTTAGCACGAATTCGTTAGGGTTGAGGTATTTAATTGATGTTACACAATATTGGTATTATCGAAGATAACACCAATTTACTTATTACTTCGTCTACTCTGCTTATTTTTCAAGGTAAGGTTTCTCCGAACAATGCCTAGTCCTTAAATCTCCACCGATTAGTCCATTCTGCGTTACTTAAATAATCTTACTGACAAACCTTCGTTAACTTCTCGGGTCTAGTTCACGAAACTACTATCAACTTCTCATAATTCTCTACATCTTTAAGTCTCATTCCACGAGACACTACACTAAATATAAATCCTTGTTTATCGTGTGGCTGCGCACTCTGATTTCTAGCACTCTACGCCTTACTAACTACTGTCGTCTCACATTACTTAATTATAGGTTCTTGACTTCATCGAATCCTTTTTCTAGTTACTATTGTAAGGTCCCAACACTCCTACTCTAATCATAGCTTAACTTGTGTTCTTAGGTCCAATTATCATACTCGATAAGTTTACTAGCTACATCCTTACTCCAGTATATAACTCTCTTCGTTCTTTCACTCTTTGTAGCAAAATTACCTTTAACTCATTTAACTGGTTAATTCTAAGTTGGTTGCTATAGTTTGGTTCACTAGATTCTCTCGCTAGACATACAACTTCCTTCTTATCTCGATACTTGTCTGTATTTACTCTTCTTCAACTCGCTTCATTTGGTCTTATATTTGGCCTGGTCGGCCAGAGTCTTAAAATAATTGATTCCTTAGATTACAGGTTTTGGTTAAGGTTTTGGATACCATTCCATTCTACTGGTATCGAGTCATTCCTCGCAAGATCGGCTCTTGTAATTAATCCTCCTCAAACTTATTGTTTTATTGTTTACTAATAGGTAATACTAAGGTTGGCTAACAATTTTCTTACTGTTAGTACATACTTTGAAGAAATAGGTATGAATACTTACGTTGGTCCTGAAGCTTCTACGGAAAACAAGCTAACCAAACTAGATTGAGTAATAACTAAAGGCTTTACCTGTATGTGGTAGTTCGAGTTCATTTGGTTTTAGGATTGTACCCACTTATTTAATCATAGTAGGTTTTCCTAAAGGAAAGCAAAACATATTACCCTACACAAGAATTGGAATTTAAAGTTCAACAAGGAGTTTATGTGCTGCTTAATTCTATCTGATAGATATTTGGTCAAATTGATAGAGTAATTAGGTTAACATAGAATGAGTTAGGATATTTAAGATTTAGTCTTACTAACGTCACTGCGTTGTTGCACTCGTCTTAATGGCATCAGAAAAGGTTTATCTAAGTAAGAGTTGGGTAATCATGAAGAAGTTGTTATGCGTTGTCATAAGTCACTGGTGTAACACTTATCTATGGTATTCTTGCATACAGACTCTTAAGAGTAAATTACTGTAACTTACCGATTCTCGCACTCTTCACTTTTTCTTCTTAATTCCTTCCCAGAGTTGTATGTGTACAGTTTTATTTCATCCTCCTGCCAAACTTACGTCGTTCGTCTATTCTATCGAACTTCCAACGTCGACTACGTACTGTTGTGGTACAAATCATGCATCATCTGCTTGACTTTAGTTGGAAATTTGCTCTACATCGTCACGTGGTTTTGACTATTCACTTCGCATCACCCGTCATACTTATGTTCCAATGACTACTCAGCAATCTAAAACATCTTAATTTCAACGTCATCTTTGTTGCGTATTCTAGGCTCACTTTTAGCTCTACCTTCTATATTATTCTTAAGAGTACCCTACTCTATTCAGTTAGTCTTACTTCTTTCCTAACTAAATTGTTCCTGAGGAAATGACTTTCTTCGTCAATTCCCCAAAATGTTTGCTTACTACTAATACTGACACTTCGAGCTTTGAACTTATTAAATCTGAGCACTAATTAACCATCGTGTCAATGCTGACATCCATAATAATCACCTGCTTCTACACTGCACTTGAATTCACACTACTTATCAGCGTTGTGTCAGTTGTCGACACTCCATCGATCCAGTTCGGTGATTCCCTTTCACCTCTTTCATCTGACTTCTACTTTTTGCGTCCTTACCGTCCAAACCTCCTTGGTCCTCTTCAGTCCTCAATTATAATATTCTGCCTACCGTGCACAATATGGAGTTGATCAGACTCAATATGTGACGGTTTCAGAATAAACAACTAAGATTCTAAAGGGTCCATGCTACTATATGTTTGTATTTTAATGACCCTTGGCATGGTCCGGTGTGAACCGACCTGCTCTGATACCAATTATAACGCCCCATATCGATTGACTAGTATATCGAATGAAGCATACATAATTGAATCCGAATACATTTAAAATTACAGAAAAAATAGAATTCAATTACAATGTACAACAATTACTTATTTCGAGCATTCTCAAGTACACAGCGGAAAGTTGAATTCTTGTACAAAACTCATGAAATAACATATAAGAAATTATAATATCCAACATCTCTTTCACCATAGCTCGATCCATTGCTTAACCTGTTCTCTGAAAAAAATAGAGGGAGGTGGGTGAGACTACTTGTCTTGTGAGTTCCACCTATCTTAGGGTGTTAGCATTTTCTACGTGAAGCTACGTGCTTCGGTTAGTACTAACCCTGTTCATATAATTCTTCACTGATCGAGTACAAGGGGAAACTATTTGCTCAATCAGTGACATAGGGAAAACTAAGTTTCCTAACATCTTTCATAACATTTCTTAGGATTGATCACATCATATCATATAACATATTCTTTTCATTTCATATCATAAGATTATTGAACACACTATAAAATTATCTTGGTGAATTTTACGGAATGGCTCAAGGTGAGTGTCTTGAGTCATTCCCCATCGTTCCTGGCCAAATTCCTATCATATCAGGCTATGGCTCAGCATCTCACAATTTTTATTATTTAATTCATTTCATATACTGGCAATTATAGATCCAGTAATGCGGGTCCAAAGCCCACTCATTTGCAGGTCCAAAGCCTACAACATTGCGGGTCCAAAGCCCACTCCATTTGATCAATCCTATATCATATACTTATCTTTCCTTAGTTATACATTTTCATAGACAATTCATTTGTTCTTAAACATTCCATTCCATTGGGGAGACTTAATACTACCCAAAATCTCTAGTTTATATCTTTAATAAGTGTAGATTACGAATGTCTAGAATCTCATTAACCTATTGATTCATGCTCATCACTTAAAATAGATTTTGAAATAGCTGTAAAGGATACACCGGTTCATATTACACTTGCACCGGTTCATTTGCGTTTTCCAAAATTTTACAATTTAAAACTCAATATGTATCGGTTCGTGTTGATCATCCACCGATGCATAGTGTAGTATGTTTCATAAAAACATGGTTTTCGGAGCATATATTTGAATCAATGGTTCATACATCTTTCACTACACTTATTCTAATATTTTAATCTATCATCTAAATTAATATGCAACACGGAAAAGATACTAATTTATGCAGATCAATTATTTGGGGTAAGATTATCTTTCCTAAGTTATCTAACTTTCCGATATCCGTATGCCAACGGAGGGGGTATTCAGAAAGTGTTCTAACGTTTTTCATAAACATTAAATTATCGCTAAAGGATAAATTACATCTACCCATAGGTGGGTTTTATATCTAAAGGAACTCACCATAGCTATTTCATACGCTCCGACTCCGCATTTTTACTCAATGTTGCAATCCAAAGCCATCAAACCCGTGTGCAGATTTTTCTGCATAATTCTGCATCTGGGTGCCAACTTCGGAGCAACCTACAGTCCGTGTTTCATGGCCAAATTCCACAAACTCTGGTATCAAAACGAAGGGAATTTCGTCAACTATTCATAGGAACTGGAATCAGATCAACCAGAGTTACAGGGAATGAGATATTACCTTTTGATTATAGGTCTATTCCAAACGACATCCAGAAAACTACTGCATCAGACCTCCAACTTCAACAATTCGTACTGAACTCATTTCTAATCCGAAATTCACAAAATTGGTGTACAAACGACAAGCTTTAAGTCAGCTTTCCATAGAAACAACCCCACTAAAATCGGAGTTATAGAGAGAAAGATTTTACCGTTTTAGTGCAGCCCTATTCCCAAATACGGGTTTCACCTAAAATCTTTCAATGGCTCCAAACTCTTATTCTTCCTACAATTTATGCTCCCAAACTGAAACCCCACACTTCAGCTCTATGAATTACTCACATGAAATCTCAATTTCTTCATACTTGGGTAAATCCTTGTTGGGGTTTTTGAGGAAGGGTTTCAGCCAAGAGAGGGAAAGAGGGAAAAATGAAACTTGTGTGATTCCAATTCTCATAAGAATTGTAATTTTGGAATTGCATGTTGATTTTGAACATGATTTGAACAATAAATTTAAGATTCAAAGGCAAAGGTTGTGTTTGGGTCGTGAGAGAGAAGAGGAGAGAATAAGAGTGTGTTGTTCTGATTATGCAGAGAAAGAAAAGAAGGGATTTGGCTTAGTCTTTGTCACTTATTAACTTTGTTATGTGTGGTTCCCACTTCATTTCAATTGGTTTCTTTTTCCTCTATTATTTATATACTATTCTCTCTTTTTCAGCCATAAAATAATACTAATAATTAACTTAATTAATTTAAGAAAAGTGGGTTGTTACATTTCAACAAATTATTTGTTCTTGCAATCTTTCAAGCATGAATCCACAACAACGTCAACACCACGAGCATCTGTAAAATAGTCAATTATTGTAAGAAAAAATATGAATTAATACAATTATAACTTGAGATTATTTTCATACAAATGTATAATTCAAGAGATTAAAGTCGCAAAGTTAATACCAGAATTGACATTGATGGACTTGGAAATGGCGCACGTAGTAGCACAGCCATAAGCAACTTTTGAAGAAACCTTATGACATTTCAACAATCCACATGCAGCAACACAAGTGATTTTATGTGTTGGATTATGAGGTTGTATTGAAAGCTGGGGGAAATTATCAGCTTCGGCAACAACTAAAATTATCAACAAAAAAATTGAAACCATCTTTTTAATGTCATACTTTGCCATAACTCTTCTCTCTATAAATTTTATTTGTTGATACTGTGATATTTGATTACAAATAAAAATTGAATAAAAAATCCCCCATATATAAGCATAGATATGAACACACATTTTTGTTTATGAAAATGATTTGTAAATAATTTTAGTTTGTAAAAGAATTAAAATAGTTAAGTGAATTGAAAAATATTTTAATTAATAAAGGTAACGATCTAAATAGAAATTATTTTTGGTCAAACTAGTTTAACAAATGTAAAACTTATGAAAAATAAAATAATTCAATAAAGTATATTTGATTATATGGTTATTAAGTGTTGAAATTTCTTCTGTCAATCCACCATCCAAATAATAATATAATGTAGAGTCTAATACTGATTTGTAAATTATTTTACTTTGTAAAAAACTAAAATGGACAAAGAGAATTTGTAAATATTTAAATCAATAACGGTAAGAATGAAATTAAAACTAATTTTATAAAAAACTTGCTTAACAAATGTAGAACTTATGATTAGACACGATAATATTTAATTATAATCTTAACGAGGGTGATAATGTCATCTTCTAATTTAGTGGATCACCTTAAATAATAATACAAATTTATAGGATAAAATATGAAACATTTTGATTTATGATATAAATTTTATAAATAAAATATTAAATTATGAAATTAGAAAAAAGACAAGTAATTGTCGTACGATATAAGTGTTGTAGTGAATGTTGTTCATATTGGATTTGAGAATTACTATTAGAATATTGTCAATCTAGAAGAGAAATATATGAAAAACTATTTTTAGGGTGAATTAAATTTATCAACTCTTACTTTTTTAGCAGATGCTTAAATTGAACTGTATTCCTAATTGTCCCAGCCACAATAAGATGGAAGAATGATATAAAAACTTAAGATTATGATATTATGCAACATCCAAGACATTTTGTATGTAATGTTGCTTTCCCCGCTAACAAATATGAGGCTTTTCAGGTGTAATTTGTTTGCACTATCAAAATTTATGGGATCTTCTTAGAAGTGCACCCATCTAAAGACAATGAAGTCATGAAAGCTCAATTGTGGACTTCTTAGCGTTTGGGTTAACAAAAATAATATGCTATTACTGATGTAGGTAGTAAAAAATAAATTCAACAATACAGTCCCATAACATTAGTGTTAGGATCCTATTGATTCTAATGTGAATTTGGTACATTTTATCCATATACATAAAATTTGTCACCATCCCATCATTTTAAATGTGTCGTGCTCTATTAATCACTCTCTACCCTCATTAACTTCAAGTGTCACAATACAGATAACCTCTATTTGGTTTGTCCATGAACGACATCATGTAGGGACTTGTCTGATACCATTTTACACATCGCAGACCTCTTTTAAGTAACGTCAAAAGTCCCCACAAATCGACACGAGTTTTTTAAATGTGTGTTGTCCTCACTCATACACTTGCTAATAACTTAACAGTAGATCACCCATTCAAAGAGTACTCTAAGTCAAGTATGCTTAATTGTGGAGTTCTTATGTTATATGGGATACAGAAAAAAGATGTGTCTTGTTGTTATCATTAATACAGCTTGTTCTAAGTCGTCCATCCAATGTATAATAATATGAATGTGCAGTCTCATGATTCGTCAGAATATAATGTGATTTCAGTTCATTTGTGTATCAATGCATCTCTTTCGTAAATCGGTGCATGTGTGTGTTTTCAAAATATTTTCTAGGTAGAATTTTTGATGTATCACTCCATGATTTGCATGTACTGGTGCCTCTTCTTTTTTCAATTTTTAAAACATTTTCGGTGTAAAAACCTAATATAAAGCAGTTCAATGTAACACAGGCACATATGCATCCTACTACTTTTTTTTACACACACACACACCTAAACATCATTTTACTTCATTTATAGTCACATGCAAACTGTTGGGGAGACCTATTGTGCGATGAATGAAATAGAAGAGAACTATCTCTTAATGTGATATACTTTTCTAATCTTGTCCATTTGACGGAATTTGGGGTTTCGGAAAAGTATCTATAATTGCACGCACCATCATCTAAAACTAATAGGTAATACAATCTGTCTCAAGGGGGTTCTAAACTAAAACAAACTCGCCTGAATATATTGAGAGCTTGAACAAAACTTGGGAAGTTGATTTGAACTGAAAAATATGAGTTGGACCTTGACTTAATTCCTAAAGCTTGAAGTCACAATCGACTAGCATAATCTCTTCCTAATGCATTATAAAGATTTAGTATTGTTTTCAACTAGATATGTAATTAGAAAGATTACTTACAGTGAGTGTTTTGGTTGTATTTTTTTTATTGTGGAAACAAGCTTTAGTAAGGTGATTTAAATCGAATTGTGGCTAGCTTGTTCTATTATATTGTAGATTTCTTGACCTTAATTATAAGATTGCACTCTAGTGTTTAATTATTTAAAATAAGACTAACATGACTATGTTCTCTTAAGAGTCCAATTAATAACTCAAACATAACTAATTAAAACTGTGGGATGTTACATATTCCAACTAGATTGACATCAAAAACTTAATGTCATCAAAATGGGTTAAACCAAACGGTTGGTTTTAATGACTAGTTTTGTTTACCATTGCCTAACCAACAAAAAGCATTGCCACAAGATGAGACTAAGTTTTTTTCATGAATCAATTATCCTGTATTAATATTTTGGTTCGGCATAAAGGATTTAGGTTGGTGTAATTCCATTTTAAAAGGACGAATGATTTTAACAATAAAACAATTTTTATTTAATGGAAAAACAAACGACTTTAAAAATTGAGATTTATTAAAAATAAGCATGGGTTGATTTTTATTTTGTTTATCTAAGAGCCAACTAGTAAAAACAAATTTGAAGTTCACTTTATTATAAAATTTTGTTTAATATATACTTCTTCCACTTTCCTACAATAATAATCAAATTTAATTTTTTTACGTGAATTAAGAAAAGATGATAAATGAGAAAGATAGAATAATAATTTAACTAAATTATCTTTATTATTATGGGTGTATATGCATAATTATAACGCAATGTGAAAAAATTAAAAAGTACATTTGGAAGAAATATAAAATGTGGAAGGGAAATATTTTTTGTAAATGTGGTAGTTTTTATGGGTCCGAAAGAAGAATCAATAAAAAAAATTTAAACATTTATTTAATATATAATTTTTTTTAGTACAATTTAATATATTATTTATGTACCAACATTATCATGATATCTAAAATGGGTCAGAAAATCTCATAAATGTTTTAAAATTTAACATTGGGAGCCCAATAAAAATATGCATGGCTCGTTGGGCCTAAGCTAGTAGGTCCACCTAATAGCTCTACAAAAAAGCACGTTATTTCAATGCCGAAAGAAAAAAATATTTCAAGCAAACCAAACCCATGAAAAATAAAGTTAACAAAATATGATGATATGAAAATCATGTTTATTGAGACTAAATCTTCTAAAAAAAACAGTGAACTCTAACAAAAGTTAAATTTTACTTGGATGAGTAAAGTAAATATTTTAATGTTGGTGCTTTCAAAAAAAATTACTCAATATTATTTCGTAGAATGATTATTACATCGAATGTCATATTTCAACAAATTATTTGTTCTTGCAATCTTTCAAGCATGAATCTACAACAACGTCAACACCACGAGCATCTGTAAAATAGTCAATTATTGTAAGAAAAAATATGAATTAATACAATTATAACTTGAGATTATTTTCATACTAAGGTATAATTCAAGAGATTAAAGTCGCAAAGTTAATACCAGAATTGACATTGATGGACTTGGAAATGGCGCACGTAGTAGCACAGCCATAAGCAACTTTTGAAGAAACCTTATGACATTTCAACAATCCACATGCAGCAACACAAGCTGCATATATTGGTGGTTCTTCGATCAAAGTAACACACTCCAAACCACACTTTCCAATACAAGTGATTTTATGTGTTGGATTATGAGGTTGTATTGAAAGCTGGGGGAAATTATGAGCTTCGGCAACAACTAAAATTATCAACAAAAAAATTGAAACCATCTTTTTAATGTCATACTTTGCCATAACTCTTCTCTCTATAAATTTTATTTGTTGATACTGTGATATTTGATTACAAATAAAAATTGAATAAAAAATCCCCCATATATAAGCATAGATATGAACACACATTTTTGTTTATGAAAATGATTTGTAAATAATTTTGGTTTGTAAAAGAATTAAAATAGTTAAGTGAATTGAAAAATATTTTAATTAATAAAGGTAACGATCTAAATAGAAATTATTTTTGGTCAAACTAGTTTAACAAATGTAAAATTTATGAAAAATAAAATAATTCAATAAAGTATATTTGATTATATGGTTATTAAGTGTTGAAATTTCTTCTGTCAATCCACCATCCAAATAATAATATAATGTAGAGTCTAATACTGATTTGTAAATTATTTTACTTTGTAATAAACTAAAATGGACAAAGAGAATTTGTAAATATTTAAATCAATAACGGTAAGAATGAAATTAAAACTAATTTTATAAAAAACTTGCTTAACAAATGTAGAACTTATGATTAGACACGATAATATTTAATTATAATCTTAACGAGGGTGATAATGTCATCTTCTAATTTAGTGGATCACCTTAATCCAAGACATTTTGTATGTAATGTTGCTTTCCCCGCTAACAAATATGAGGCTTTTCAGGTGTAATTTGTTTGCACTATCAAAATTTATGGGATCTTCTTAGAAGTGCACCCATCTAAAGACAATGAAGTCATGAAAGCTCAATTGTGGACTTCTTAGCGTTTGGGTTAACAAAAATAATATGTTATTACTGATGTAGGTAGTAAAAAATAAATTCAACAATACAGTCCCATAACATTAGTGTTAGGATCCTATTGATTCTAATGTGAATTTGGTACATTTTATCCATATACATAAAATTTGTCACCATCCCTTCATTTTAAATGTGTCGTGCTCTATTAATCATTCTCTACCCTCATTAACTTCAAGTGTCACAATACAGATAACCTCTATTTGGTTTGTCCATGAACGACATCATGTAGGGACTTGTCTAATACCATTTTACATATCCCTGACCTCTTTTAAGTAACGTCAAAAGTCCCCACAAATCGACACGAGTTTTTTAAATGTGTGTTGTCCTCACTCATACACTTCATAATAACTTAACAGTAGATCACCCATTCAAAGAGTACTCTAAGTCAAGTATGCTTAATTGTGGAGTTCTTATGTTATATGGGATACAAAAAAAGATGTGTCTTGTTGTTATCATTAATACAGCTTGTTCTAAGTCGTCCATCCAATGTATAATAATATGAATGTGCAGTCTCATGATTCGTCAGAATATAATGTGATTTCAGTTCATTTGTGTATCAATGCATCTCTTTCGTAAATCGGTGCATGTGTGTGTTTTCAAAATATTTTCTAGGTAGAATTTTTGATGTATCACTCCATGATTTGCATGTACTGGTGCCTCTTCTTTTTTCAATTTTTAAAACATTTTCGGTGTAAAAACCTAATATAAAGCAGTTCAATGTAACACAGGCACATATGCATCCTACTACTTTTTTTTACACACACACACCTAAACATAATTTTACTTCATTTATAGTCACATGCAAACTGTTGGGGAGACCTATTGTGCGATGAATGAAATAGAAGAGAACTATCTCTTAATGTGATATACTTTTCTAATCTTGTCCATTTGACGTAATTTGGGGTTTCGGAAAAGTATCTATAATTGCACGCACCATCATCTAAAACTAATAGGTAATACAATCTGTCTCAAGGGGGTTCTAAACTAAAACAAACTCGCTTGAATATATTGAGAGCTTGAACAAAACTTGGGAAGTTGATTTGAACTGAAAAATATGAGTTGGACCTTGACTTAATTCCTAAAGCTTGAAGTCACAATCGACTAGCATAATCTCTTCCTAATGCATTATAAAGATTTAGTATTGTTTTCAACTAGATATGTAATTAGAAAGATTACTTACAGTGAGTGTTTTGGTTGTATTTTTTTTATTGTGGAAACAAGCTTTAGTAAGGTGATTTAAATCGAATTGTGGCTAGCTTGTTCTATTATATTGTAGATTTCTTGACCTTAATTATAAGATTGCACTCTAGTGTTTAATTATTCAAAATAAGACTAACATGACTATGTTCTCTTAAGAGTCCAATTAATAACTCAAACATAACTAATTAAAACTGTGGGATGTTACATATTCCAACTAGATTGACATCAAAAACTTAATGTCATCAAAATGGGTTAAACCAAATGGTTGGTTTTAATGACTAGTTTTGTTTACCATTGCCTAACCAACAAAAAGCATTGCCACAAGATGAGACTAAGTTTTTTTCATGAATCAATTATCCCGTATTAATATTTTGGTTCGGCATAAAGGATTTAGGTTGGTGTAATTCCATTTTAAAAGGACGAATGATTTTAACAATAAAACAATTTTTATTTAATGGAAAAACAAACGACTTTAAAAATTGAGATTTATTAAAAATAAGCATGGGTTGATTTTTATTTTGTTTATCTAAAAGCCAACTAGTAAAAACAAATTTGAAGTTCACTTTATTATAAAATTTTGTTTAATATATACTTCTTCCACTTTCCTACAATAATAATCAAATTTAATTTTTTTACGTGAATTAAGAAAAGATGATAAATGAGAAAGATAGAATAATAATTTAACTAAATTATCTTTATTATTATGGGTGTATATGCATAATTATAACGCAATGTGAAAAAATTAAAAAGTACATTTGGAAGAAATATAAAATGTGGAAGGGAAATATTTTTTGTAAATGTGGTAGTTTTTATGGGTCCGAAAGAGGAATCAATAAAAAAAATTTAAACATTTATTTAATATATAATTTTTTTTAGTACAATTTAATATATTATTTATGTACCAACATTATCATGATATCTAAAATGGGTCAGAAAATCTCATAAATGTTTTAAAATTTAACATTGGGAGCCCAATAAAAATATGCATGGCTCGTTGGGCCTAAGCTAGTAGGTCCACCTAATAGCTCTACAAAAAAGCACGTTATTTCAATGCCGAAAGAAAAAAATATTTCAAGCAAACCAAACCCATGAAAAATAAAGTTAACAAAATATGATGATATGAAAATCATGTTTATTGAGACTAAATCTTCTAAAAAAAACAGTGAACTCTAACAAAAGTTAAATTTTACTTGGATGAGTAAAGTAAATATTTTAATGTTGGTGCTTTAAAAAAAAAATTACTCAATATTATTTCGTAGAATGATTATTACATCGAATGTCATATTTCATATAACGCCCCATATCGATTGACTAGTATATCGAATGAAGCATACATAATTGAATCCGGATACATTTAAAATTACAGAAAAAATAGAATTCAATTACAATGTACAAACATTACTTATTTCGAGCATTCTCAAGTACACAGCGGAAAGTTGAATTCTTGTACAAAATTCATGAAATAACATATAAGAAATTATAATATCCAACATCTCTTTCACCATAGCTCGATCAATAGCTCGATCCATTGCTTAACCTGTTCTCTGAAAAAAATAGAGGGAGGTGGGTGAGACTACTTGTCTTGTGAGTTCCACCTATCTTAGGGTGTTAGCATTTTCTACGTGAAGCTACGTGCTTCGGTTAGTACTAACCCTGTTCATATAATTCTTCACTGATCGAGTACAAGGGGAAACTATTTGCTCAATCAGTGACATAGGGAAAACTAAGTTTCCTAACATCTTTCATAACATTTCTTAGGATTGATCACATCATATCATATAACATATTCTTTTCATTTCATATCATAAAATTATTGAACACACAATAAAATTATCTTGGTGAATTTTACGGAATGGCTCAAGGTGAGTATCTTGAGTCATTCCCCATCGTTCCTGGCCAAATTCCTATCATATCAGGCTATGGCTCAGCATCTCACAATTTTTATTATTTAATTCATTTCATATACTGGCAATTATAGATCCAGTAATGCGGGTCCAAAGCCCACTCATTTGCAGGTCCAAAGCCTACAACATTGCGGGTCCAAAGCTCACTCCATTTGATCAATCATATATCATATACTTATCTTTCCTTAGTTATACATTTTCATAGATAATTCATTTGTTCTTAAACATTCCATTCCATTGGGGAGACTTAATACTACCCAAAATCTCTAGTTTATATCTTTAATAAGTGTAGATTACGAATGTCTAGAATCTCATTAACCTATTGATTCATGCTCATCACTTAAAATAGATTTTGAAATAGTTGTAAAGGATACACCGGTTCATATTACACTTGCACCGGTTCATTTGCGTTTTCCAAAATTTTACAATTTAAAACTCAATATGTATCGGTTCGTGTTGATCATCCACCGATGCATAGTGTAGTATGTTTCATAAAAACATGGTTTTCGGAGCATATATTTGAATCAATGGTTCATACATCTTTCACTACACTTATTCTAATATTTTATTCTATCATCTAAATTAATATGCAACACGGAAAAGATACTAATTTATGCATATCAATTATTTGGGGTAAGATTATCTTTCCTAAGTTATCTAACTTTCCGATATCCATATGCCAACGGAGGGGGTATTCAGAAAGTGTTCTAACGTTTTTCATATACATTAAATTATCGCTAAAGGATAAATTACATCTACCCATAGGTGGGTTTTCTATCTAAAGGAACTCACCATAGCTATTTCATACGCTCCGACTCTGCATTTTTACTCAATGTTGCAATCCAAAGCCATCAAACCCGTGTGCAGATTTTTCTGCATAATTCTGCATCTGCGTGCCAACTTCGGAGCAACCTACAGTCCGTGTTTCATGGCCAAATTCCACAAACTCTGATATCAAAACGAAGGGAATTTCGTCAACTATTCATAGGATCTGGAATCAGATCAACCAGAGTTACAGGGAATGAGATATTACCTTTTGATTATAGGTCTATTCCAAACGACATCCAGAAAACTACTGCATCAGACCTCCAACTTCAAAAATTCGTACTGAACTCATTTCTAATCCAAAATTCACAAAATTGGTGTCCAAACGACAAGCTTTAAGTCAGCTTTCCATAGGAACAACCCCACTAAAACCGGAGTTATAGAGAGAAAGATCTTACCGTTTTAGTGCAGCCCTATTCCCAAATACGGGTTTCACTTAAAATCTTTCAATGGCTCCAAACTCTTATTCTTCCTACAATTTATGCTCCCAAAGAGAAACCCCACACTTCAGCTCTATGAATTACTCACATGAAATCTCAATTTCTTCATTCTTGGGTAAATCCTTGTTGGGGTTTTTGAGGAAGGGTTTCAGCCAAGAGAGGGAAAGAGGGAAAAATGAAACTTGTGTGATTCCAATTCTCATAAGAATTGTAATTTTGGAATTGCATGTTGATTTTGAACATGATTTGAACAAGAAATTTAAGATTCAAAGGCAAAGGTTGTGTTTGGGTCGTGAGAGAGAAGAGGAGAGAATGAGAGTGTGTTGTTCTGATTATGCAGAGAAAGAAAAGAAGGGATTTGGCTTAGTCTTTGTCACTTATTAACTTTGTTATGTGTGGTTCCCACTTCATTTCAATTGGTTTCTTTTTCAGCCATAAAATAATACTAATAATTAACTTAATTAATTTAAGAAAAGTGGGTTGTTACAATCTACCCCCCTTAAATTAATTTCGTCCTCGAAATTGGAAACTTCACTTCGACTGAAGATTCCTTTTAATCAGTTGGCGATAGTTCCTTAACACTCGTGACTTCAATTTCCAACATCGCTACTCCATGTGATGGTTCATCAAATCCAACTTCTATTCGCTATATAGTCGTTCAACTACTCTTCGCATTCGACTTTCTTAATCATATATGATCTACTCGTTCCTATAAATAATTATCTTGATCCGTTGTTATAGCTGATCCAGGTAGAAGGGGTAAGACTCGAACTTAGTTCTACTGTATGTATCTAATTTTTTTTTGGAATGAAATGAATTTAGCACGAATTCGTTAGGGTTGAGGTATTTAATTGATGTTACACAATATTGGTATTATCGAAGATAACACCAATTTACTTATTACTTCGTCTACTCTGCTTATTTTTCAAGGTAAGGTTTCTCCGAACAATGCCTAGTCCTTAAATCTCCACCGATTAGTCCATTCTGCGTTACTTAAATAATCTTACTGACAAACCTTCGTTAACTTCTCGGGTCTAGTTCACGAAACTACTATCAACTTCTCATAATTCTCTACATCTTTAAGTCTCATTCCACGAGACACTACACTAAATATAAATCCTTGTTTATCGTGTGGCTGCGCACTCTGATTTCTAGCACTCTACGCCTTACTAACTACTGTCGTCTCACATTACTTAATTATAGGTTCTTGACTTCATCGAATCCTTTTTCTAGTTACTATTGTAAGGTCCCAACACTCCTACTCTAATCATAGCTTAACTTGTGTTCTTAGGTCCAATTATCATACTCGATAAGTTTACTAGCTACATCCTTACTCCAGTATATAACTCTCTTCGTTCTTTCACTCTTTGTAGCAAAATTACCTTTAACTCATTTAACTGGTTAATTCTAAGTTGGTTGCTATAGTTTGGTTCACTAGATTCTCTCGCTAGACATACAACTTCCTTCTTATCTCGATACTTGTCTGTATTTACTCTTCTTCAACTCGCTTCATTTGGTCTTATATTTGGCCTGGTCGGCCAGAGTCTTAAAATAATTGATTCCTTAGATTACAGGTTTTGGTTAAGGTTTTGGATACCATTCCATTCTACTGGTATCGAGTCATTCCTCGCAAGATCGGCTCTTGTAATTAATCCTCCTCAAACTTATTGTTTTATTGTTTACTAATAGGTAATACTAAGGTTGGCTAACAATTTTCTTACTGTTAGTACATACTTTGAAGAAATAGGTATGAATACTTACGTTGGTCCTGAAGCTTCTACGGAAAACAAGCTAACCAAACTAGATTGAGTAATAACTAAAGGCTTTACCTGTATGTGGTAGTTCGAGTTCATTTGGTTTTAGGATTGTACCCACTTATTTAATCATAGTAGGTTTTCCTAAAGGAAAGCAAAACATATTACCCTACACAAGAATTGGAATTTAAAGTTCAACAAGGAGTTTATGTGCTGCTTAATTCTATCTGATAGATATTTGGTCAAATTGATAGAGTAATTAGGTTAACATAGAATGAGTTAGGATATTTAAGATTTAGTCTTACTAACGTCACTGCGTTGTTGCACTCGTCTTAATGGCATCAGAAAAGGTTTATCTAAGTAAGAGTTGGGTAATCATGAAGAAGTTGTTATGCGTTGTCATAAGTCACTGGTGTAACACTTATCTATGGTATTCTTGCATACAGACTCTTAAGAGTAAATTACTGTAACTTACCGATTCTCGCACTCTTCACTTTTTCTTCTTAATTCCTTCCCAGAGTTGTATGTGTACAGTTTTATTTCATCCTCCTGCCAAACTTACGTCGTTCGTCTATTCTATCGAACTTCCAACGTCGACTACGTACTGTTGTGGTACAAATCATGCATCATCTGCTTGACTTTAGTTGGAAATTTGCTCTACATCGTCACGTGGTTTTGACTATTCACTTCGCATCACCCGTCATACTTATGTTCCAATGACTACTCAGCAATCTAAAACATCTTAATTTCAACGTCATCTTTGTTGCGTATTCTAGGCTCACTTTTAGCTCTACCTTCTATATTATTCTTAAGAGTACCCTACTCTATTCAGTTAGTCTTACTTCTTTCCTAACTAAATTGTTCCTGAGGAAATGACTTTCTTCGTCAATTCCCCAAAATGTTTGCTTACTACTAATACTGACACTTCGAGCTTTGAACTTATTAAATCTGAGCACTAATTAACCATCGTGTCAATGCTGACATCCATAATAATCACCTGCTTCTACACTGCACTTGAATTCACACTACTTATCAGCGTTGTGTCAGTTGTCGACACTCCATCGATCCAGTTCGGTGATTCCCTTTCACCTCTTTCATCTGACTTCTACTTTTTGCGTCCTTACCGTCCAAACCTCCTTGGTCCTCTTTGTTGCGGGATTTTTGAGACATACCCCACTACAGTTTTATTTTTCATTTCCAAAGGAGGGGAAAAAATTGAAAACCTTTTAAAAGAGATTCTAGATACGGGGGTTAGTTGCACTTGAGGAAGGTATTAGCACCTCAAGCGCCCATGGTACTCCATGGTAACCTCTTATACGTTTTTGTGCTTTTTTATATATATACTTTAAGAATGGGGAAAGAAGTTGTATAGAAGAAAGAAAAGAAAGTGGGTAATAGTTAAGAAAATTTAATTTCATTAAGTAAATAAAAGAAAAGAAGTGTAAATATTTTTTGTATGTAAAAAAAGATTTTTGAGAGAAGTGTAATTGTTGAGAGAGAGAGAGATTGTAAGAAAAGTATAAATATTGTTGTGTAAAAAAGAAAAGAAGTTAAATGTTTGAAAACGAAAGTGTATTCGTTTCTTTTGTGTGTTTGAAAAAAGGTATTGTAAAGAAAAACAAATTGTAAGTAATATCATATTAAAGATGATTGTAAGGTGAGCTTGCGTTTGTTTTGTAAAAGGATCGCATGTTTGTTTTGAAAAAGGTTTTTTGTTTCGATAAAAGTCTCGTAATCAATTTAAAATCAATTACGAGTCCTCTCCCTTGGAAATGAATTTTTGGCGTTGTGTGTGATGTGTGAACTAGAAAGCAATAAAAGCGATAAATAAAATCCTACGCTATTACAACCCAATTGAATAATTAATATTTACAACCATATCGAATTTGAATAAATAATAATAACAATAAGCAATAAATAGATAAAAGGGCGATGCATATAAAATAAAAAAATGCAAGTGCGGAAAATAAATAAGATGATGAATATGCACATAGGAGGAGAAAAGGAAAACATCGCAAAATAACATCATAATTAAAAGTGGAGTGTGTGAAAGAAATGTGTCGGAGGCAAAGACATGGTAATACATTTTTGGAGGCCACTCACAACAACAAATAATTCTAATTAACATATACAAGCAAAAACATTTTATTTAGCAAAAAGAAAAGTTTTTTTATGTTTTTATGAAGAGAATGAATTTAGGCCAAAAGGCCCTTAACTTTTATTGCAAGTGTTAGAGCTCAATGATCTAAAACGTAAGATATTGTCTCTAACGTGCATTTTTGAATGATGCAATGTCCTAACCTAAATGCATGTATGCATGTAAAAATGTGACATGTTATGTGAAATTGTAGTGTAGCATGTGAATTGTAGTGTAATGTGATGTAAAAAATTGTGTCGAATGTCATGTAAGAATGCAAAAATGTAGATTATGATGCAATGTAATGTAGAGATGTAGAAAAAATGTAATATATAATATGATGTAAAACGGCATGAAAATGTAATGTAATGAGAACATGTATGATAGTTTTTTTTTGAAAGAACATGTATGATAGTTAACAAATAAGTGATAATAAAGTTCACATATGCATACTAAAAAATCTACTTATAATCAAACATCTAAAACCTAACAATTTAGACCTTAAATATATTAGTGAAAAAATTTGGACTCAATAAGCTTAAATAAGCTATTGTCCCAAATAATTACTTATTATAATAAGCTAGAAAAATAAAATAAAATAGAAAGAGCTTCAGCAGTAGAAAAAGGGAGTGTGAATATTAAAACAGAAAATAAACCAAACAGATAGCTTAGGCCCATAATCTACAAGCCCAGTTCAGTAAACCCGGGTCGGGTCAGTTGACCCATGGGTCGAGTCAACCCGCTCCAGTAAACAAACCAGCATATAAATAAATAAATAAATAAAACGCGCGCGCCAATGGGGGCGCGACACGTGGCAGGCAAACTTTCTTCTTCCTCAAAACAACAACACAGAACACACGCCATGAAAGCAACAATGAAGCTTGATCTCAACACAACTTTCTCATTTTTTTACCAAATCAAACAAATGAGTAGTGATTTTCATAGTATTTTTCGTGTAGATTCCAAATATGCAATTAGTTTTAACAGTAGAGCAATATATTTAAAAAAACGCAGCCTCAAAGTTTGAATCTCAAAAATGAAAAACAAGATTCACACAAAATTAAGAGAAAGTGCTTAAAGGGAAAGATAATACACCATGTTATGAGTTCACAGCAACAAAAATAATGCAAAATGATGGTCTAGGGAGTTCGAAATGGTTACCTCAAGTTTGTATCAAAGGAGAGCTCGATTTGGACGCTTTGAGGGCTTTAAGCTTGCATTTCCATGTTGTTTCCTTCCACTGGGACGTACCAAATGCCACAGGAACCGAAGAAACCGAGCTTTGATCAATTTTGAGTGAAATGAAAATCTCAAAAAAAACCCTCCAAAAAGTGATTTCGGATTTTGATGTGTTTGTTGGTGTTTTGAGGTTGTTTGAAGTTGTTTGGTAGTGTAAATTTTTGCTCTAAACTTGTTTTGATGTTATAGGAATGATTAGGAGTTGATTTATTGAAAATTTATGAGTTTTTGAAGAGTTTATGATGTTGGAAAAAATGGGTTAAAGTGGATTTCGTGAATAGTGTTTTTGAGGGTATTTGTTGATGATTTGATGATGATTTTTGTGTTTGTGGGTGTTAGAGATAAATGAGATATATTGGAATGAATTTGGGTGAGAGTTTGATGAAGGATGAAATGGTTTGTTTTGGTGTTTGTATTGATGAAGAGGTGAGTGATATTGTGATGAAGGTAGTGTTGTTGTTGTTCTGTTTTTTTTTTGATCCGCCCCCCCTTTTAGTTTTGTGAATGGTGTTCTTTCATATAGTAAACATTAGGGTTTAGGAGTTGAAGAGGAAAAAAGGTAGAATTGCCTTATTGATCAGATTTTGGTTTTGAAAAAAATTGCATTGAAATGGAAAAGAGGACAAAGGGTCATTGTTGTTGTACTGATTTTGCAGGAAAAAAGGTTGTGACATGTCTTGGACCCCTTTTCAATATTTTTAGTTTATGAATAATAATAATAATGATAGAAACAAAAGGGTAAAAGGAAGAAAGTAAAGAAGACTATTTTTGTTCTCCTTTTTTATGATTATATATATATATATATCAAAAGGACTCTTGAATTAATGATAGTAAAAAAAAAAAATAGATAGATAAGTAAATAAGGTAAAACTTTTTTTGAAAAGGATTTTTGATAATAATAATAACAATAATAATAGTGATGATGATAATAATAATAGTAATAATAAGGTTGATGATAATAGTGATGATGATAAAAAGAGTAGAAATTTTAATTTAGATTAATAATAATAATAAATAAAGAAGTAAGTAAAAAAACAAATAAAGTGAAACTCTTTTTTTGAAAATCTTTTTTTTGGTGAAAAAAGTAATAATGATAATAAGAGTAACAATGATAGTAGTAATAATAATGGTTAAGAATAATTGATGATAAATGAGCGGACATGAAAGTACGACAATAAAAAAAGTGATAAAAACAAACATAAACAAAACGACGAAAAAAGAATGGACGTGATGACACTTTTATCATGCGATGAATGTTTTTGATATTTTATAACGAAAAAAGAGAACAATGGATTTTAGGTCCAAAATTGGGGTACAACAGCTGCCCCTATTTAAGTTTCTTCATCCGGAGAGATGAAGATCGAAATCTTTGTCTAGACGGGATTGAAGATACTTAAATATAAAACGTGCACCATTTTTGGACCTAAAATCCTCAAACAATGCTTATGATGCAAATATGAATGCATGAAATGCAGATGATGAATTTTTTTTCAGTTTTATATGAATGCTATAAAAGATAGACAAAGGAAGGAAACATATTTAGGACTTCATAGGGGAAGAACGTAACATGGTTTGACTGGGAAAATAACAAGATGTGCCCCAAGTCCACTGGAAGAACGAACTCCACTGGGGAACAGAGTAAAACACTGGGGAGAATATTGCCCATTATCATATAGATGTAAGTATTGTGAGAAGAACATTGTCCACCGCCCTATAAAGAGACGGATTGCAGATAAAAGACAACGTTTATTGAGAGTAAGAGAATTGTCCACCGCCTGACAAGGACGGATTGCAGATAAAAGACAATTTCTACAAGAAAAACAGGAACATTGTCCACCGCCTTGCAAAGTGACGGCTTGCAGATAAAAGACAACGTTTACTGAGAACAAGAGAATCGTCCACTGCCTTAAGAAGAGACAGCTTGCAGATAAAAGACGACCTCTATAAAGAACAAGAACATTGTTCACCGCCTTAAAAAAGACGGATTGCATAAAGAAGACAACGATCAGATATTACCGACTACCATACAAATAGTAGCTTAAAGGGCAACATGAGAATAGATGACATTATCTACTATCGAACAAAGATAGCTTAAAGGATAATGAAAAGATGATACATTATCTACTACCATTAAAATGACAGCTTAAAGGACAATGATCAAATATTACCGACTACCACACAAATGATAGCTTAAAGGGCAACATGAGAATAGATGATATTATCTACTATCGAACAAAGATAGCTTAAAGGATAATGAAAAGATGATACATTATCTACTACCATGAAAATGACAGCTTAAAGGACAACGATCAAATATTACCGACTACCACACAAATGATAGCTTAAAGGGCAACATAAGAATAGATGATATTATCTACTATCGAACAAAGATAGCTTAAAGGATAATGAAAAGATGATACATTATCTACTACCATGAAAATGACAGCTTAAAGGACAACGATCAAATATTACCGACTACCACACAAATGATAGCTTAAAGGGCAACATAAGAATAGATGATATTATCTACTATCGAACACCGACAGCTTAAAGGATAATGTGAAAAGATGATACATTATCTACTACCACACATAAAAATGGTAACTTAAAGGATAATGATCAGATATTACCGACTATCGCCTGACCGACAGCTTAAAAGGCAATATGAAAATGTATGACATTATCTACTATCGAACATCGACAGCTTAAAGGATAATGTGAAAAGACGTGACATCATCTACTATCAAACAAGATAGCTTAAAGGATAATGTGCAAAGGGGATGCATTATCTACTATCATAAAAATGACAGCTTAAATGACAATGATCAAATATTACCGACTATCATACAAATGATAGCTTAATGGAAGGTAATATTTTTCTATTAAAGGAAATAACTCTACTGGGCTTCAAAGGAGACACAAGTAAGTTAAACTGTGAAAGTGTATGCATTTGTAGAGAGAAAAGATTTGTATGACCTTTTGTGTAATGTATATTGATAGGATTCACTGGGGATAAAGCCACCCGAGGGATTGCAAAGGGTATCTGGTAAAATACAAGCTTCTCGAACGACGAGACTGCCACTTGTAAAATGAGTACAAGCTTCTCAGATGATGAGATTGCCACTTGTTGTTTTAAATTGATGTCCAATCCGAGAACAAATCGGAGGGAAACTGTAAACAAGACTTTGTGTCCAATTGAAGAATAAATTCAATTGGGAATTTTCCTTTTGTTGTAGGAAAAACTGAAACAACCATCTTCCACAAGAGAGGAGTCTAGTGGGGAAATTTTGAAACAAGAGAGGTGTATACTTATCTGCCTAAGCTGACACTCTAATTGGAAGGAACAACATGCCCATCCCGACTCTATTTTGGTAAACAAAGACAAGACAAAAGAGATAGAAATCTGCATAATGATGTAATAAGGTATGAAAGATGTAAATGTTCATGGCACATGTAAATGCTATGTATGAATGTTACGTATGAATGTATGTATGTATGTATGTATGTATGTATGTATGTATGTATGTAAAACATCTTTTGACGGACAGACAAAGTGACCAAACCGGAAACACAAGCCAACGTCGCATCACTGCTCAGGATATCTCGACAAAGTGTAGATGTTATTGTAGTTGAAGCAAGAGAACTCTTCTTGGGAAGGAACAAATTCTCTGGGGAAACGACCGTTTTAACCGAACGATCTGTACATAAACTTGATTGTACTCAAAACAACTTTGTCAACTTTCATTGGGGATGTACCCTTTTCTAGGAAGAAGATTGTTTACATTCTCTTAGAGAAAACATGTTTACTGTTGATGGACATCTGAGAGAACGGAGACGACTTGCCCCTTGCTCTGGATCCTTACTTCAGTCTAAAGATCCTTGAATGAATCGCTCGAAGAGCATGACTGGCTGACCTTTTACATCTAGTGTACTTTTTTAGGAATATATGATCTTGACACAGTATGCCCCAAGTCTTTGAATCCTTGAAGGGTATGCCCCTGATTAACTGATGTTTGTAGAGTAACCAAATTCTGAACCATTTTCAACCTTGATAAGAAGAATATTCAACTTGTTTGCCCCTGATTGGCGAAATTCATGTGTAACTTGCCCCTAGCTAGGAGCGTCTCAAGTCAGCTTTACCAATGATTAGACTATAGCTCAAATTTCTTTGATGTCAAGTATTAATTTGCAAGTAAATTTTTTCTTTTGAAAAGTATTTTTGATAAAATGCATATGTATGTTTTTGAAATTGAATATTTTTGTGGTGGAAGCACATATGATGTGTACAAAAGATAATTTGTGATTACTCAACAAACAGGATGAGTCAGCTTAACAATAAATTTGTTGAATATGCTTTCACAGTGAACCTAGTTTCAATTAGGTCTTTTGTATGTTATAACGTGGCAGGGCTCACGGGTTTTCAAAAAAGGATTGTTAGGCTCAAAATTTTATTTGGTCCCACCCAATCTTCTTGATGTCCTTCATTCCTAAATTCAATTAATTCAAACTGATGCACTCAGTCAACAAGAGAACTGTTGACAATGATGTTTGAGGTTGACACTTTGATAGAATTTTTATCGATGTTCTTTTGAATTGACTTTGATGAGATTTTTTTGAAGTGACAGTCACTTTTTGTTTAGGAGGTTGTTCCTATTTTTGAATCACTCTTTATTTGTATGGACTGGTTCTTTTCGAACTTTGAATTTGTGGTCCATCAGGATGCCCCTCTTTTGTGTGGGCTCTTTTTTGTATTCACTTTTTTTTGTACTCTCCTTTTTTTGTAATCACTCTGTTTTTTTTTGTATTCTATCTTTTTTTGTTTTTTTTCTTTGAACAACTCTTGTAATATTTTGGTGTATGAATATTGTGACTGCCATATGAATTGTTGTGAGTCTCATCTCTTGACAGCTTCCTTTGTCTGAGGAAAGCATTGTGATTAGACCAGATGAATTGATTCTCTTGTATCAAAATGCATCATTAACTTAATTGAAAGACTACCCTGCCCCAGGTTATGATTAAGGGTTCAGAAAAAAGTAGAAAGAAACACCGACTTCAGGCTCAAAGGGGCTGATTACAGATTATCTCCTTATATCTCCACTGTTTGGGAAGAGAAACAATGCCTTACATCGTCAACTAGGTTTTTCATCTTTGAAAGCATATATCAGCAAAAGTCTGTTATTTATTTTCATCATCCTCGCTCCAAGTTTGTAAGTAATAAAACAAGAAAAAAGAGTGAATACGAATGGATTTATTTCAAAAACATGCATATTTATTATATTAAAAGTACTTGACAAAATACATGATTTTAAAAGCAAACAAAATGCTTGACAAGAAAGAAATAAAAGCCTAGCGACCATATGGATGAACTTTCTAGTATCACTGACTTCAACTGGACGATTGCAGCAAAAGTAACATCATCAGCAATCCAGATTGCAACAAATCACCTATTGTTTCACAAAAACTGGGTCTGTACCCCTGAAATAAAGTTCGTTATCTTCAATTAGCTTCCGGACTTCAGCTTTCAAAGGAAAACAATGTTCAGTATCGTGGCCGGGTGCTCCTTGATGGAAAGCACAGAAACGGTCAGACTTATACCACCTTGGTAATATTGCAGGTATCTTAGGAGGTGTTTTAGTCTGAACATAATTCTTCTCAAGCAAAATAGGAAGCAAATCTGCATACAACATAGGGATTGGTTCAAACAGAGGTCCCCTTTTTGAAGCAGTATCAGTAGCAGGAATTATTGCAGCAACATGTTGTTTGTTCTTCTTTGACTTCCCATGAGCCACCATACTCAACTCTTGTTCTTTCTTCATGTTAGAGCTAGACCCAAATTCTCTTGCATTTCTGGAAGAAGCAGTCTCTCTTGTCAAACGCCCTTCTCGGAGAGCTTCCTCAATGCGCACGCCTATGTCTACCATGTCGGCAAAATCACGAAGCGCACTGGAAATCATTTTGTCATAGTAGAATGCATCAAGAGTTTTCAAGAAAATTTTAGCCATCTCCTTTTCCTCAAGAGGTGGGCTAATCTGAGCTGCAACCCCTCTCCATCTATGGGCATATTCCTGGAAAGATTCCTTATTATTCTGAGTCATGGCTCGAAGTTGATCTCTATCCGGTGCCAAATCAGCATTGTACTTGTACTGCTGCACAAACGCTTGACATAAATCAAAAAAGGACTTGATCTTCGAACCACCTAAGCTCATGTACCACTTGAGAGTTGCGCCAGTCAAACTGTCTTGGAAGCAGTGGATAAGCAATTCATCATCTTTTGTCAGAGCATACATCTTCCTAGTATACATCACAAGATGCATCTGAGGGCAAGAATTCCCCTTATACTTTTCAAGCTCGGGCACTTTGAACTTCGGCGGAAACTTGACATTTGGCACTAGACAGAGCTCATGCGCACTCTTTCCAAACAAGTCTTTTCCACGGAGAATACGAATTTCACGTTGTATCTCATCAAATTGATTCTGAATTTCCTCATTGTGACCAAAAGATACCACGCTTTCAGCTGGATTAGCATGGTAAACAGGTTCTGTCTCGAACTGCCTTACATTCATAGTGAGAGGTGCAACAGTCATCTCAGGAGACGGAATAGACACTACCATTTGAGGAACAGAAGTCATCCCAAGAGGTGGAACAGATGCCATCACCTGCGGAGCAGTAGTAACATAGAACTGAGTGTTGAAATCATTAAGCTGAGAATTCTCGCCAAAATTGGCGGGCACACCCCATGAGAAATGCATTGGTGCAGTGGACATTGGCTGAGCTGAGACTGGGATGTTTCCTGGGACAGAGACATTCAAACCCTGTGTTGGAGGAGGCGGAGGAGGGGCAACCCTCACCGTAGTCAAAGATTCAAACATAGCCGTCAATTGGGCTACATTAGCTTGAAGAGAAGTGACCTGTTCTTGTAGCTGCTGGTTCTCTTGCTCAAGACCTTCCATTCTTTTCTTTTGTTGGCGCAAATGTTGTACTGGCGAGTTGAAGTTGACAAGAGCGTCAGACCAAGTGGGAGAAAGATGAAACTCAGACTTTTTGTAGAAGACCATGAATGCACAATGATGCATGAGAAAGAGAGTTTTGTTTTGTTTTTGATTTTCAAAGGACTTTAGGATACAAATCATAAAGGACCTCCTTTTTTGTTAATGATCAAAAGAAATTTTCTTTTCTTTTCAAAGCAACCTTCTCTTTTTTTTTTAAGGTCCATGATGATTGTGTAATATATGAAGAAATTCCTCTAAGTCCTTTGAAAACTAAGGGAAAAAGTTTTTTTCTTTTCATGAATGCATGGATGTATGGATGCAACAATCACAAACATAAGCAAACATGGTTGGTTTAGATGTCACAATGTTGGAGTCAAAAAGGTGAACCACCCACAATGTATGAACTATTAGTTTTCTTCTTTTCGTAACACGGGTTCTACAAAGTTCCCAACGTCATCAACTTTCCTTCTTGAATACCAATGTCCATAACTGAACTCACGGCCAAATGAAATATCCAAGGGAAAGTCTCGATTGAGCGTGGTATCGCGGAACAACTAATCCAAGACTTACTCTCGGCTTAGCCATCGCACCACATCCTAAAGGCAAAGATGGGTTAAAGGTGACTAAAAAAGGTCCCACAGTATCCTCATAATCATAATAATCTTTCTACGCAACTTAACTCGCGTCGAAGAGAATATTACAACATGACTCATCAACTGTGGCGTGATTATATCACATGCGAGTATGTGCAAAACTTAACTTTCGCCCATCCCACTATGATTATACCACAATCTATCTCATGGTGCACTCAAGCTCGGGTCAAGCTTGTCTCAACTCAAGAACCCCCCACAATATATATAAAGCATGTAAATAAATAAACACATATAAACACATAAGTTAGGTTCAACCCTCTTAAGGAGAGAATCCCCAGTGAAGTCGCCATTTTTCTGTTGCGGGATTTTTGAGACATACCCCACTACAGTTTTATTTTTCATTTCCAAAGGAGGGGAAAAAATTGAAAACCTTTTAAAAGAGATTCTAGATACGGGGGTTAGTTGCACTTGAGGAAGGTATTAGCACCTCAAGCGCCCATGGTACTCCATGGTAACCTCTTATACGTTTTTGTGCTTTTTTATATATATACTTTAAGAATGGGGAAAGAAGTTGTATAGAAGAAAGAAAAGAAAGTGGGTAATAGTTAAGAAAATTTAATTTCATTAAGTAAATAAAAGAAAAGAAGTGTAAATATTTTTTGTATGTAAAAAAAGATTTTTGAGAGAAGTGTAATTGTTGAGAGAGAGAGAGATTGTAAGAAAAGTATAAATATTGTTGTGTAAAAAAGAAAAGAAGTTAAATGTTTGAAAACGAAAGTGTATTCGTTTCTTTTGTGTGTTTGAAAAAAGGTATTGTAAAGAAAAACAAATTGTAAGTAATATCATATTAAAGATGATTGTAAGGTGAGCTTGCGTTTGTTTTGTAAAAGGATCGCATGTTTGTTTTGAAAAAGGTTTTTTGTTTCGATAAAAGTCTCGTAATCAATTTAAAATCAATTACGAGTCCTCTCCCTTGGAAATGAATTTTTGGCGTTGTGTGTGATGTGTGAACTAGAAAGCAATAAAAGCGATAAATAAAATCCTACGCTATTACAACCCAATTGAATAATTAATATTTACAACCATATCGAATTTGAATAAATAATAATAACAATAAGCAATAAATAGATAAAAGGGCGATGCATATAAAATAAAAAAATGCAAGTGCGGAAAATAAATAAGATGATGAATATGCACATAGGAGGAGAAAAGGAAAACATCGCAAAATAACATCATAATTAAAAGTGGAGTGTGTGAAAGAAATGTGTCGGAGGCAAAGACATGGTAATACATTTTTGGAGGCCACTCACAACAACAAATAATTCTAATTAACATATACAAGCAAAAACATTTTATTTAGCAAAAAGAAAAGTTTTTTATGTTTTTATGAAGAGAATGAATTTAGGCCAAAAGGCCCTTAACTTTTATTGCAAGTGTTAGAGCTCAATGATCTAAAACGTAAGATATTGTCTCTAACGTGCATTTTTGAATGATGCAATGTCCTAACCTAAATGCATGTATGCATGTAAAAATGTGACATGTTATGTGAAATTGTAGTGTAGCATGTGAATTGTAGTGTAATGTGATGTAAAAAATTGTGTCGAATGTCATGTAAGAATGCAAAAATGTAGATTATGATGCAATGTAATGTAGAGATGTAGAAAAAATGTAATATATAATATGATGTAAAACGGCATGAAAATGTAATGTAATGAGAACATGTATGATAGTTTTTTTTTGAAAGAACATGTATGATAGTTAACAAATAAGTGATAATAAAGTTCACATATGCATACTAAAAAATCTACTTATAATCAAACATCTAAAACCTAACAATTTAGACCTTAAATATATTAGTGAAAAAATTTGGACTCAATAAGCTTAAATAAGCTATTGTCCCAAATAATTACTTATTATAATAAGCTAGAAAAATAAAATAAAATAGAAAGAGCTTCAGCAGTAGAAAAAGGGAGTGTGAATATTAAAACAGAAAATAAACCAAACAGATAGCTTAGGCCCATAATCTACAAGCCCAGTTCAGTAAACCCGGGTCGGGTCAGTTGACCCATGGGTCGAGTCAACCCGCTCCAGTAAACAAACCAGCATATAAATAAATAAATAAATAAAACGCGCGCGCCAATGGGGGCGCGACACGTGGCAGGCAAACTTTCTTCTTCCTCAAAACAACAACACAGAACACACGCCATGAAAGCAACAATGAAGCTTGATCTCAACACAACTTTCTCATTTTTTTACCAAATCAAACAAATGAGTAGTGATTTTCATAGTATTTTTCGTGTAGATTCCAAATATGCAATTAGTTTTAACAGTAGAGCAATATATTTAAAAAAACGCAGCCTCAAAGTTTGAATCTCAAAAATGAAAAACAAGATTCACACAAAATTAAGAGAAAGTGCTTAAAGGGAAAGATAATACACCATGTTATGAGTTCACAGCAACAAAAATAATGCAAAATGATGGTCTAGGGAGTTCGAAATGGTTACCTCAAGTTTGTATCAAAGGAGAGCTCGATTTGGACGCTTTGAGGGCTTTAAGCTTGCATTTCCATGTTGTTTCCTTCCACTGGGACGTACCAAATGCCACAGGAACCGAAGAAACCGAGCTTTGATCAATTTTGAGTGAAATGAAAATCTCAAAAAAAACCCTCCAAAAAGTGATTTCGGATTTTGATGTGTTTGTTGGTGTTTTGAGGTTGTTTGAAGTTGTTTGGTAGTGTAAATTTTTGCTCTAAACTTGTTTTGATGTTATAGGAATGATTAGGAGTTGATTTATTGAAAATTTATGAGTTTTTGAAGAGTTTATGATGTTGGAAAAAATGGGTTAAAGTGGATTTCGTGAATAGTGTTTTTGAGGGTATTTGTTGATGATTTGATGATGATTTTTGTGTTTGTGGGTGTTAGAGATAAATGAGATATATTGGAATGAATTTGGGTGAGAGTTTGATGAAGGATGAAATGGTTTGTTTTGGTGTTTGTATTGATGAAGAGGTGAGTGATATTGTGATGAAGGTAGTGTTGTTGTTGTTCTGTTTTTTTTTTGATCCGCCCCCCCTTTTAGTTTTGTGAATGGTGTTCTTTCATATAGTAAACATTAGGGTTTAGGAGTTGAAGAGGAAAAAAGGTAGAATTGCCTTATTGATCAGATTTTGGTTTTGAAAAAAATTGCATTGAAATGGAAAAGAGGACAAAGGGTCATTGTTGTTGTACTGATTTTGCAGGAAAAAAGGTTGTGACATGTCTTGGACCCCTTTTCAATATTTTTAGTTTATGAATAATAATAATAATGATAGAAACAAAAGGGTAAAAGGAAGAAAGTAAAGAAGACTATTTTTGTTCTCCTTTTTTATGATTATATATATATATATATCAAAAGGACTCTTGAATTAATGATAGTAAAAAAAAAAAATAGATAGATAAGTAAATAAGGTAAAACTTTTTTTGAAAAGGATTTTTGATAATAATAATAACAATAATAATAGTGATGATGATAATAATAATAGTAATAATAAGGTTGATGATAATAGTGATGATGATAAAAAGAGTAGAAATTTTAATTTAGATTAATAATAATAATAAATAAAGAAGTAAGTAAAAAAACAAATAAAGTGAAACTCTTTTTTTGAAAATCTTTTTTTTGATGAAAAAAGTAATAATGATAATAAGAGTAACAATGATAGTAGTAATAATAATGGTTAAGAATAATTGATGATAAATGAGCGGACATGAAAGTACGACGATAAAAAAAGTGATAAAAACAAACATAAACAAAACGACGAAAAAAGAATGGACGTGATGACACTTTTATCATGCGATGAATGTTTTTGATATTTTATAACGAAAAAAGAGAACAACGGATTTTAGGTCCAAAATTGGGGTACAACACTCTTCAGTCCTCAATTATAATATTCTACCTACCGTGCACAATATGGAGTTGATCAGACTCAATATGTGACGGTTTCAGAATAAACAACTAAGATTCTAAAGGGTCCATGCTACTTTATGTTTGTATTTTAATGACCCTTGGCATGGTCCGGTGTGAACCGACCTGCTCTGATACCAATTATAACGCCCCATATCGATTGACTAGTATATCGAATGAAGCATACATAATTGAATCCGGATACATTTAAAATTACAGAAAAAATAGAATTCAATTACAATGTACAACAATTACTTATTTCGAGCATTCTCAAGTACACAGCGGAAAGTTGAATTCTTGTACAAAACTCATGAAATAACATATAAGAAATTATAATATCCAACATCTCTTTCACCATAGCTCGATCAATAGCTCGATCCATTGCTTAACCTGTTCTCTGAAAAAAATAGAGGGAGGTGGGTGAGACTACTTGTCTTGTGAGTTCCACCTATCTTAGGGTGTTAGCATTTTCTACGTGAAGCTACGTGCTTCGGTTAGTACTAACCCTGTTCATATAATTCTTCACTGATCGAGTACAAGGGGAAACTATTTGCTCAATCAGTGACATAGGGAAAACTAAGTTTCCTAACATCTTTCATAACATTTCTTAGGATTGATCACATCATATCATATAACATATTCTTTTCATTTCATATCATAAGATTATTGAACACACTATAAAATTATCTTGGTGAATTTTACGGAATGGCTCAAGGTGAGTGTCTTGAGTCATTCCCCATCGTTCCTGGCCAAATTCCTATCATATCAGGCTATGGCTCAGCATCTCACAATTTTTATTATTTAATTCATTTCATATACTGGCAATTATAGATCCAGTAATGCGGGTCCAAAGCCCACTCATTTGCAGGTCCAAAGCCTACAACATTGCGGGTCCAAAGCCCACTCCATTTGATCAATCCTATATCATATACTTATCTTTCCTTAGTTATACATTTTCATAGACAATTCATTTGTTCTTAAACATTCCATTCCATTGGGGAGACTTAATACTACCCAAAATCTCTAGTTTATATCTTTAATAAGTGTAGATTACGAATGTCTAGAATCTCATTAACCTATTGATTCATGCTCATCACTTAAAATAGATTTTGAAATAGTTGTAAAGGATACACCGGTTCATATTACACTTGCACCGGTTCATTTGCGTTTTCCAAAATTTTACAATTTAAAACTCAATATGTATCGGTTCGTGTTGATCATCCACCGATGCATAGTGTAGTATGTTTCATAAAAACATGGTTTTCGGAGCATATATTTGAATCAATGGTTCATACATCTTTCACTACACTTATTCTAATATTTTAATCTATCATCTAAATTAATATGCAACACGGAAAAGATACTAATTTATGCATATCAATTATTTGGGGTAAGATTATCTTTCCTAAGTTATCTAACTTTCCGATATCCGTATGCCAACGGAGGGGGTATTCAGAAAGTGTTCTAACGTTTTTCATAAACATTAAATTATCGCTAAAGGATAAATTACATCTACCCATAGGTGGGTTTTATATCTAAAGGAACTCACCATAGCTATTTCATACGCTCCGAATCCGCATTTTTACTCAATGTTGCAATCCAAAGCCATCAAACCCGTGTGCAGATTTTTCTGCATAATTCTGCATCTGGGTGCCAACTTCGGAGCAACCTACAGTCCGTGTTTCATGGCCAAATTCCACAAACTCTGGTATCAAAACGAAGGGAATTTCGTCAACTATTCATAGGAACTGGAATCAGATCAACCAGAGTTACAGGGAATGAGATATTACCTTTTGATTATAGGTCTATTCCAAACGACATCCAGAAAACTACTGCATCAGACCTCCAACTTCAACAATTCGTACTGAACTCATTTCTAATCCGAAATTCACAAAATTGGTGTACAAACGACAAGCTTTAAGTCAGCTTTCCATAGAAACAACCCCACTAAAATCGGAGTTATAGAGAGAAAGATTTTACCGTTTTAGTGCAGCCCTATTCCCAAATACGGGTTTCACCTAAAATCTTTCAATGGCTCCAAACTCTTATTCTTCCTACAATTTATGCTCCCAAACTGAAACCCCACACTTCAGCTCTATGAATTACTCACATGAAATCTCAATTTCTTCATTCTTGGGTAAATCCTTGTTGGGGTTTTTGAGGAAGGGTTTCAGCCAAGAGAGGGAAAGAGGGAAAAATGAAACTTGTGTGATTCCAATTCTCATAAGAATTGTAATTTTGGAATTGCATGTTGATTTTGAACATGATTTGAACAATAAATTTAAGATTCAAAGGCAAAGGTTGTGTTTGGGTCGTGAGAGAGAAGAGGAGAGAATAAGAGTGTGTTGTTCTGATTATGCAGAGAAAGAAAAGAAGGGATTTGGCTTAGTCTTTGTCACTTATTAACTTTGTTATGTGTGGTTCCCACTTCATTTCAATTGGTTTCTTTTTCCTCTATTATTTATATACTATTCTCTCTTTTTCAGCCATAAAATAATACTAATAATTAACTTAATTTATTTAAGAAAAGTGGGTTGTTACATTTCAACAAATTATTTGTTCTTGCAATCTTTCAAGCATGAATCCACAACAACGTCAACACCACGAGCATCTGTAAAATAGTCAATTATTGTAAGAAAAAATATGAATTAATACAATTATAACTTGAGATTATTTTCATACAAATGTATAATTCAAGAGATTAAAGTCGCAAAGTTAATACCAGAATTGACATTGATGGACTTGGAAATGGCGCACGTAGTAGCACAGCCATAAGCAACTTTTGAAGAAACCTTATGACATTTCAACAATCCACATGCAGCAACACAAGCTGCATATATTGGTGGTTCTTCGATCAAAGTAACACACTCCAAACCACACTTTCCAATACAAGTGATTTTATGTGTTGGATTATGAGGTTGTATTGAAAGCTGGGGGAAATTATGAGCTTCGGCAACAACTAAAATTATCAACAAAAAAATTGAAACCATCTTTTTAATGTCATACTTTGCCATAACTCTTCTCTCTATAAATTTTATTTGTTGATACTGTGATATTTGATTACAAATAAAAATTGAATAAAAAATCCCCCATATATAAGCATAGATATGAACACACATTTTTGTTTATGAAAATGATTTGTAAATAATTTTAGTTTGTAAAAGAATTAAAATAGTTAAGTGAATTGAAAAATATTTTAATTAATAAAGGTAACGATCTAAATAGAAATTATTTTTGGTCAAACTA
Source organism: Trifolium dubium (assembly GCA_951804385.1). NCBI lineage: Eukaryota > Viridiplantae > Streptophyta > Magnoliopsida > Fabales > Fabaceae > Trifolium > Trifolium dubium. Next base: position 48,869,415 of record OX638062.1, on the reverse strand, counting down.
GTTTAACAAATGTAAAACTTATGAAAAATAAAATAATTCAATAAAGTATATTTGATTATATGGTTATTAAGTGTTGAAATTTCTTCTGTCAATCCACCATCCAAATAATAATATAATGTAGAGTCTAATACTGATTTGTAAATTATTTTACTTTGTAAAAAACTAAAATGGACAAAGAGAATTTGTAAATATTTAAATCAATAACGGTAAGAATGAAATTAAAACTAATTTTATAAAAAACTTGCTTAACAAATGTAGAACTTATGATTAGACACGATAATATTTAATTATAATCTTAACGAGGGTGATAATGTCATCTTCTAATTTAGTGGATCACCTTAAATAATAATACAAATTTATAGGATAAAATATGAAACATTTTGATTTATGATATAAATTTTATAAATAAAATATTAAATTATGAAATTAGAAAAAAGACAAGTAATTGTCGTACGATATAAGTGTTGTAGTGAATGTTGTTCATATTGGATTTGAGAATTACTATTAGAATATTGTCAATCTAGAAGAGAAATATATGAAAAACTATTTTTAGGGTGAATTAAATTTATCAACTCTTACTTTTTTAGCAGATGCTTAAATTGAACTGTATTCCTAATTGTCCCAGCCACAATAAGATGGAAGAATGATATAAAAACTTAAGATTATGATATTATGCAACATCCAAGACATTTTGTATGTAATGTTGCTTTCCCCGCTAACAAATATGAGGCTTTTCAGGTGTAATTTGTTTGCACTATCAAAATTTATGGGATCTTCTTAGAAGTGCACCCATCTAAAGACAATGAAGTCATGAAAGCTCAATTGTGGACTTCTTAGCGTTTGGGTTAACAAAAATAATATGCTATTACTGATGTAGGTAGTAAAAAATAAATTCAACAATACAGTCCCATAACATTAGTGTTAGGATCCTATTGATTCTAATGTGAATTTGGTACATTTTATCCATATACATAAAATTTGTCACCATCCCTTCATTTTAAATGTGTCGTGCTCTATTAATCATTCTCTACCCTCATTAACTTCAAGTGTCACAATACAGATAACCTCTATTTGGTTTGTCCATGAACGACATCATGTAGGGACTTGTCTAATACCATTTTACATATCCCTGACCTCTTTTAAGTAACGTCAAAAGTCCCCACAAATCGACACGAGTTTTTTAAATGTGTGTTGTCCTCACTCATACACTTCATAATAACTTAACAGTAGATCACCCATTCAAAGAGTACTCTAAGTCAAGTATGCTTAATTGTGGAGTTCTTATGTTATATGGGATACAGAAAAAAGATGTGTCTTGTTGTTATCATTAATACAGCTTGTTCTAAGTCGTCCATCCAATGTATAATAATATGAATGTGCAGTCTCATGATTCGTCAGAATATAATGTGATTTCAGTTCATTTGTGTATCAATGCATCTCTTTCGTAAATCGGTGCATGTGTGTGTTTTCAAAATATTTTCTAGGTAGAATTTTTGATGTATCACTCCATGATTTGCATGTACTGGTGCCTCTTCTTTTTTCAATTTTTAAAACATTTTCGGTGTAAAAACCTAATATAAAGCAGTTCAATGTAACACAGGCACATATGCATCCTACTACTTTTTTTTACACACACACACCTAAACATAATTTTACTTCATTTATAGTCACATGCAAACTGTTGTGGAGACCTATTGTGCGATGAATGAAATAGAAGAGAACTATCTCTTAATGTGATATACTTTTCTAATCTTGTCCATTTGACGGAATTTGGGGTTTCGGAAAAGTATCTATAATTGCACGCACCATCATCTAAAACTAATAGGTAATACAATCTGTCTCAAGGGGGTTCTAAACTAAAACAAACTCGCCTGAATATATTGAGAGCTTGAACAAACTTGGGAAGTTGATTTGAACTGAAAAATATGAGTTGGACCTTGACTTAATTCCTAAAGCTTGAAGTCACAATCGACTCGCATAATCTCTTCCTAATGCATTATAAAGATTTAGTATTGTTTTCAACTAGATATGTAATTAGAAAGATTACTTACAGTGATTGTTTTCGTTGTATTTTTTTTATTGTGGAAACAAGCTTTAGTAAGGTGATTGAAATCGAATTGTGGCTAGCTTGTTCTATTATTTTGTAGATTTCTTGACCTTAATTATAAGATTGCACTCTAGTGTTTAATTATTCAAAATAAGACTAACATGACTATGTTCTCTTAAGAGTCCAATTAATAACTCAAACATAACTAATTAAAACTGTGGGATGTTATATATTCCAACTAGATTGACATCAAAAACTTAATGTCATCAAAATGGGTTAAACCAAATGGTTGGTTTTAATGACTAGTTTTGTTTACCATTGCCTAACCAACAAAAAGCATTGCCACAAGATGAGACTAAGTTTTTTTCATGAATCAATTATCCCGTATTAATATTTTGGTTCGGCATAAAGGATTTAGGTTGGTGTAATTCCATTTTAAAAGGACGAATGATTTTAACAATAAAACAATTTTTATTTAATGGAAAAACAAACGACTTTAAAAATTGAGATTTATTAAAAATAAGCATGGGTTGATTTTTATTTTGTTTATCTAAGAGCCAACTAGTAAAAACAAATTTGAAGTTCACTTTATTATAAAATTTTGTTTAATATATACTTCTTCCACTTTCCTACAATAATAATCAAATTTAATTTTTTTACGTGAATTAAGAAAAGATGATAAATGAGAAAGATAGAATAATAATTTAACTAAATTATCTTTATTATTATGGGTGTATATGCATAATTATAAACGCAATGTGAAAAAATTAAAAAGTACATTTGGAAGAAATATAAAATGTGGAAGGGAAATATTTTTTGTAAATGTGGTAGTTTTTATGGGTCCGAAAGAGGAATCAATAAAAAAAATTTAAACATTTATTTAATATATAATTTTTTTTAGTACAATTTAATATATTATTTATGTACCAACATTATCATGATATCTAAAATGGGTCAGAAAATCTCATAAATGTTTTAAAATTTAACATTGGGAGCCCAATAAAAATATGCATGGCTCGTTGGGCCTAAGCTAGTAGGTCCACCTAATAGCTCTACAAAAAAGCACGTTATTTCAATGCCGAAAGAAAAAAATATTTCAAGCAAACCAAACCCATGAAAAATAAAGTTAACAAAATATGATGATATGAAAATCATGTTTATTGAGACTAAATCTTCTAAAAAAACAGTGAACTCTAACAAAAGTTAAATTTTACTTGGATGAGTAAAGTAAATATTTTAATGTTGGTGCTTTCAAAAAAAAATTACTCAATATTATTTCGTAGAATGATTATTACATCGAATGTCATATTTCAACAAATTATTTATTCTTGCAATCTTTCAAGCATGAATCCACAACAACGTCAACACCACGAGCATCTGTAAAATAGTCAACTATTGTAAGAAAAAATATGAATTAATACAATTATAACTTGAGATTATTTTCATACTAATGTATAATTCAAGAGATTAAAGTCGCAAAGTTAATACCAGAATTGACATTGATGGACTTGGAAATGGCGCACGTAATAGCACAGCCATAAGCAACTTTTGAAGAAACCTTATGACATTTCAACAATCCACATGCAGCAACACAAGCTGCATATATTGGTGGTTCTTCGATCAAAGTAACACACTCCAAACCACACTTTCCAATACAAGTGATTTTATGTGTTGGATTATGAGGTTGTATTGAAAGCTGGGGGAAATTATCAGCTTCGGAAACAACTAAAATTATCAACAAAAAAATTGAAACCATCTTTTTAATGTCATACTTTGCCATAACTCTTCTCTCTATAAATTTTATTTGTTGATACTGTGATATTTGATTACAAATAAAAATTGAATAAAAAATCCCCCATATATAAGCATAGATATGAACACACATTTTTGTTTATGAAAATGATTTGTAAACAATTTTAGTTTGTAAAAGAATTAAAATAGTTAAGTGAATAGAAAAATATTTTAATTAATAAAGGTAACAATCTAAATAGAAATTATTTTTGGTCAAACTAGTTTAACAAATGTAAAACTTATGAAAAATAAAATAATTCAATAAAGTATATTTGATTATATGGTTATTAAGTGTTGAAATTTCTTTTGTCAATCCACCATCCAAATAATAATATAATGTAGAGTCTAATACTGATTTGTAAATTATTTTACTTTGTAAAAAACTAAAATGGACTAAGAGAATTTGTAAATATTTAAATCAATAACGGTAAGAATGAAATTAAAACTAATTTTATAAAAATCTTGCTTAACAAATGTAGAACTTATGATTAGACACGATAATATTTAATTATAATCTTAACGAGGGTGATAATGTCATCTTCTAATTTAGAGGATCACCTTAAATAATAATACAAATTTATAGGATAAAATATGAAGAATTTTGATTTATGATATAAATTTGATAAATAAAATATTAAATTATGAAATTAAAAAAAAGACAAGTAATTTTCGTACGATATAAGTGTTGTAGTGAATGTTGTTCATATTGGATTTGAGAATTACTATTAGAATATTGTCAATCTAGAAGAGAAATATATGAAAAACTATTTTTAGGGTGAATTAAATTTATCAACTCTTAATTTTTTAGCAGATGCTTAAATTGCACTGTATTCCTAATTGTTCCAGCCACAATAAGATGGAAGAATGATATAAAAACTTAAGATTATGATATTATGCAACATTCAAGACATTTTGTATGTAATGTTGCCTTCCCCGCTAACAAATATGAGGCTTTTCAGGTGTAATTTGTTTGCACTATCAAAATTTATGGGATCTTCTTAGAAGTGCACCCATCTAAAGACAATGAAGTCATGAAAGCTCAATTGTGGACTTCTTAGCGTTTGGGTTAACAAAAATAATATGCTATTACTGATGTAGGTAGTAAAAAATAAATTCAACAATATAGTCCCAAAACATTAGTGTTAGGATCCTATTGATTCTAATGTGAATTTGGTACATTTTTTCCATATACATAAAATTTGTCACCATCCCTTCATTTTAAATGTGTCGTGCTCTATTAATCACTCTCTACCCTCATTAACTTCAAGTGTCACAATACAGATAACCTCTATTTAGTTTGTCCATGAACGACATCATGTAGGGACTTGTCTGATACCATTTTACACATCACTGACCTCTTTTAAGTAACGTCAAAAGTCCCCACAAGTCGACACGAGTTTTTTAAATGTGTGTTGTCCTCACTCATACACTTGCTAATAACTTAACAGTAGATCACCCATTCAAAGAGTACTCTAAGTCAAGTATGCTTAATTGTGGAGTTCTTATGTTATATGGGATACAGAAAAAAGATGTGTCTTGTTGTTATCATTAATACAGCTTCTTCTAAGTCGTCCATCCAATGTATAATAATATGAATGTGCAGTCTCATGATTCGTCAGAATATAATGTGATTTCAGTTCATGTGTGTATCAATGCATTATAAAGATTTAGTATTGTTTTCAACTAGATATGTAATTAGAAAGATTACTTACCGTGAGTGTTTTGGTTGTATTTTTTTTTATTGTGGAAACAAGTTTTAGTAAGGTGAATGAAATTGTATTGTGGCTAGCTTGTTCTATTATATTGTAGACTTCTTGACCTTAATTATAAGATTGCACTCTAGTGTTTAATTATTCAAAATAAGACTAACATGACTATGTTCTCTTAAGAGTCCAATTAATAACTCAAACATAACTAATTAAAACTGTGGGATGTTACATATTCCAACTAGATTGACATCAAAAAATTAATGTCATCAAAATGGGTTAAATCAAATGGTTGGTTTTAATGACTAGTTTTGTTTACCATTGCCTAACCAACAAAAAGCATTACCACAAGATGAGACTAAATTCTTTTCATGAATCAATTATCCCGTATTAATATTTTGGTTCGGCATAACGGATTTAGGTTGGTGTAATTCCATTTTAAAAGGACGAATGATTTTAACAATAAAACCATTTTTATTTAATGGAAAAACAAACGACTTTAAAAATTGAGATTTATTAAAAATAAGCATGGGTTGATTTTTATTTTGTTTAATATATACTTCTCCCACTTTCCTACAATAATAATCAAATTTAATTTTTTTTACGTGAATTAAGGAAAGATGATAAATGAGAAAGATAGAATAATAATTTAACTAAATTATCTTTATTATTATGGGTGTATATGCATAATTATAAACGCAATGTGAAAAAATGAAAAAGTACATTTGGAAGAAATATAAAATGTGGAAGGGAATTTTTTTTTGTAAATGTGGTAGTTTTTATGGGGCCGAAAGAGGAATCAATAAAAAAATTTAAACATTTATTTAATATATAATTTTTTTTAGTACAATTTAATATATTATTTATGTACCAACATTATCATGATATCTAAAATGGGTCAGAAAATTTCATAAATGTTTTAAAATTCAACATTGGGAGCCCAATAAAAATAGGCTTAAATAATGTTTAGGTCCCTGTAAGTTCGCGGTTTTTTGAAATAAGTCCCTGTAAGTTTTTTTCTTACAAATTAGTCCCTGCAATTACATTCCCTTTTGATTTTAGTCCCTGACGTTAGGTTCCGTTCCAAAAACGATGACGTGGCTAACGGAGTGCCATGTGGCAATGCTTATGTGTCAACTGAAGATTAAGAGAGGGACTAAATCCAAAAAACAATGATATTACAGGGACTTATTTCAAAATCGCAGGCTATGTAAAAATTCTTCATGAATAAATTTCCCCAAAACACATCTCCTTCAAACCTCAAATCCGAAATTCCACTCCAATTCAACAATGTCATCATCAACAAACTCCACTCCAATTCAAATCCCAGAATGTGGTTGCAACAAATCCATGAAGACCTGGAAAGATCTGGTGAATTAAGGAGAAGTGAAAGGACATGAACTTTGAGATGCAAAAATATGAAAGGACTTGGAAGTGATCCAAACCAACCTTTGACAATTAATGATGAAGAGTATGCAGCTGATGAAATTGACCAAGCTATTGAAGATCCATCAACACAACCAATTGACCCAAAGCTTGAAGGATGTTTAGGAGCATTAAGGAGATCAACTTAATAGATTAACTTAGTAGCTTGTTTTGTTTAAGTTTGTAAGACATATTCATATGCCTTTGTGGTTATATGAATTTTGGTTAAGTGGGATTTCGGATGCCTTTGTTGCAATCACATTCTAGGATTTGAATTGGAGTGGAGTTTGTTGATGATGACATTGTCGAATTGGAGTGGGATTTCAGATTTGAGGTTTGAAGGAGAGAAATTGAAACTATGTGTTTTGATTTGTGTTTTGGGGAAATTTATTCATGAAGAATTTTTACATAGCTTGCGATTTTGAAATAAGTCCCTGTAATATCATTGGTGTTCATCTAATAAATTCATCTAATAAATTCATCTAATAAATTCTCAATCCAAAATTCGCATAAAGACAAACTTGGTGTTCTTACTTCCATATCGCATATGGTGTCTTTATGATCATCTCAAAAGGGGAACTAATTGTGGGTGAAGATTAACTATAAGAAAAAGATTTTAAGAGTCAATAACGTATATAATTAAACTATCCTTACATAATATCATGTCAAACATGATGTGATAAATAGTTATTATATTCATTAACTAAGTATTTACTAATATGACTTATTCATATGACTTAAATACTTTTGTCGAGTTGTATTTCCTTCATTGTTGAACTTCCTTTGACAAACTCAAAGATTTTCTAATTTTTTGTCACACACATATCAACATCTAATGATTTTAGTCATCAATGTTAATGAAGTAAAATAAACTCAATATATCAAATATGTTTAGTGGTCCATATACATCTCATGTATATTGTTCAAATAGGTCATGTGTCACTTCATTGACACATCAAATATTTATACTAAACAACAATTCTATTGATATATACTTCAAGGTCCAAATCTTATTTGGCTCTTATCATAATTGTTATAGACGATCTCATCAAGATTATGGAACCCTAGTCCATTACTTGACTTGGAGCAATCATTATAGAAGATTTTTCTTAAATGATAGGACAATTGCTTGTCTTATTATTTAAAGCTACAATTCACATCTCGTCAATACAAGATAATTAATACTTCTATTACTGGATGAAATTCAATAACAATTATTGTGTTCCATCTTAAACTTGATTTTAAGTCATTGCATAAGCACTCATTATTGATGAACACAATTTTCATTCTATGCATAAGCTTTTATTATCAATGAAACAATCTTTCATTCTAGACATAAGCTTTTATTGTCAATGAAACAATCTTTCATTCTAGACATAAGTTGACTTAAAATTATGGTCAATGTTCTAATTCCTTAAGCATCTCTATTTTCAAAAAATTGAGATTCAATCATCTTTGTATCTAATACCTTTGATGTAGAAATAGAAATTTTGACTTTCTATAACAATATGTACAATTTTGAAGTCTTGCTTCATTCCTTTTAGTTTGACTCTTCCAAGAACTATTTACGGCATTCTTATTTTAATCAATGGTCTAACCGTTAAAATAGTCGTTCTCCTTTGACAACCGTTATTGCTCTATTCAATTATGAGAGGAATATAAATCTTATTTATATTATATCTCAACTCTTTGATAGTGCAAATTTATGCTCATTCAATTCAACAATTTCCGGTAGATATAAAAATTCAAAATTTTTGTATATCTATCCATTATAATTCGTTGGATCGAACCTATGACCAACTCTTTGATCTATTGAGAATTCTATCATACTTTAAAGTTCTTTCTAAAAGATCTTGCTTGAGATTAAATGATCACATCATTAATCCTTTAAAAGTATGATATATTCTATATCTAGATGTCAACTTGATACTTCCGACAAGTATCCTTTTCTTATCCGGTTATAGTAGGTTGTTTGGAATTTTATAGTTCAAGAACTTATAGTTCTTCTTGTATTTGGGAACAATTCTCATTTGTGTACCAATTCAGAAACAGTTTTCTGAAATCCTTGTCCTTCATAAGATATTTGTATTATTATTAAATCTTTTAATAAGGACTTTTATTAAAAGGTTTCCACTATTTTACTCAAAAACAAATGACCCTCATCATTTGATTCAGAAAATCCCGTTGGAAGATTTTCTAGTGGATCGAGATCCATATTTCACTTAGTTCTAAGTCTGCGGTGGGCGAATTACACAAAACTTAGTTATTTAGGTAGGAACTCCTTCCAATTGCATCTCATACAATTCTCGAATACTTCAGTTGGGTGAATAACTCCTTAAACTAATTCATCATATGAATCATTCCCAACTCTTGCTTCTAAACTCATATAATCTTTATTATATTCGTTTAGTTAAGTTTGACCCAATTTTAGAAGTTGGATATTACAATTATCCCATCGCATCATACCTATATAGACAATGCACTTCGCGGTAGGCGAACCCACATTATCGATACCAGTCTTGATGAGTTCTAAAATTTGGAAAGCATAAACTTAATATTCACATATTTTACTTAGTAAAGAAAATGCACCTCGCGAGGGCGAAACCTACATCTTCTTTATTAGTCTCTTATGTGTCTCATGAGGGGTTTTTAATTAAGTTTGATCTCACCGGCTTGTTTAACATACAAGACGCTCTCTCATGCATTAACAAACGACAAGATGATATAGTTATGGCATCCTAACGTATGTGTTCTCTCAAGCGAATGAGAGAATTTTTCATAAAGGATTTAAAACAAGTTTAATAGAAGCCATAGCTAATCATCATAATAATAACAAACACACTTTATTATTATTATCGGTTAAAGTTGTATTATTTAAAATTAAATTTTAGAAATTAATCATACCGATCATAACAGACAGATTTGTGTCACGATTTCAAAAACGTGTTTTCTATCAAAAATTTGGTTGCACAGCTCGCCAGGGCTCGCCAGAGCTCCCCAGCCGGCGAGCCGCTTCTGTTTTGCTCGCCAGCCGGCGAGCATCCACTGTTTTGCTCGCCAGTTGGCTCGCTGGGCGACCGCGTCAGTGCTGCGCGCAAATCGTGGCGCAATTTCGTAAATCGTGTCACGATTTCGGCGAATTCTAAAGTAGTATTTCAGCATAACACAACCCTTGTGTTGTCATGAGCCCTAGTGCAACAATTCTATGCAATCATGAATCTCCATTAACGATTAATGGTTCATGATTCAATGAATGATAGTTAGTATATCAAATATATTCTAACATCATTATTATCCCTTGTTTCACATACAAGTCTCTTGATCAATTAAAATTTAATTCCTCAATTTTATCTTGTTAGGAATTTTAATCAAATTAAACAAAAGGAACAAGATATAACAAACATCATAACCATGGTTTCGTAAGTGGCTCTGATACCACTGAAGGAAAATTGGGTTAGTAAAGCAGCAGAATTTCAAAATTTTCCTTAAGAGATCCTTACGAAGGGGCATGATCATGTGTTTAGGGTTTTACCTCTTGAAGCGTAGAACCCTTGAATTACGGACAAGATGATCAAGAGTGTTGATGAAGGTCACCCACGCCTCTAACTAGTCCACACGAACAGCTTTCCTTCACTCCAAGTGCTAGCTTAGGAATGAGGGACTTTATGTGAGAGAGAGAGAGAGAGAAATAGAGAAATAAGTTTAGGATTCAAGTAACCCTAAAATTCTTATGATTTTCTCTTGTCTATTTTTACTCTTGTACAAGACCTCTATTTATAGAGTTTACTATCTTGCTCTCCAAGATAAATATTTGTCTTGTCCAACAAGATAAGTTTGTAACAAAAACAAACAAAATAAACAATAAGATTTGTTTGAAACAAACAAACAAAAAATACCCAACAAGATAATTCCTAGGGCGCGCGCCCATGAGTCTTCCCACTCATGTGGACGCGCGCCCACCATATCTTATGGCTTACCTCTTATCATTAATTTTGTGATACCTTATCACATTATATTTATTTCTCTAAAGTGTTCTGTACCTTACGGTGTTCTCAATTCTCACATTCCACTGTCCTTATGTGTGTGACCCTTGCAGGTTTCCATAACGTTGGCAATTATATTAAATCCTTTATTTAATATAATAAACAATGAGCGGTATCTAGCAACACATCATTGCTACCCAAGTTATGAGAAATTGACATGTGATCAAAACATAACCTTTGTGATAATATATGCGTGTATAATTACTCCTTTGCCCCTATGTCTATATTGAACACAAGGCATACATTGTGTCATCCTTATCCAGTTCAATATTGGTACCAAGACACTTATCCTGTTATGCAGGATTGACAAATTCCATCTAGGACACTACTGTCCCTCAGCATGCTTTGTGAAATACTCATCAACTGCCTTTATGATTATCCTATGACGGATAACGTTAGATCAGCGACAAAGTACTTGACTCTACATCTAGGGTACAAAGTGGTTTCAGGTCTAAGGGAGGTTTACACCATTATCACCATGAGAGTAACTTATGACACTTTGCATAACTTTGCATGTAGTACTCTCATAGCGGGTCAATCCAATATAAATATTACTCCTAATATTTATATCTATGTCAAGACTTGGTAACTCCTTATCCTATGATCCATAAGATGCGATCATCAGTCTATCTTCATAATAGTTTATATGCTTTAAGGTTATCCCACCTCACCTTAAAGCTCGACTACGGATACTTTAAGAATAATGTCCTTATGTTTAATTTAATCTCATGATTAAGTCACACTTAATATTAAACGGACTATTTATTCTAGGGACTTTATTATTTTGGACTCTTACAAACATAATAAAGAAGTGCCTTATATTATTAATAAATAAAACATTATATTATTAATAAATAATTCGATACAAGTACTTAAAAGTATTGGCCTCTAGGGCTTCTAACAACAACAAGTAGGTCCACCTAATAGCTCTACAAAAAAGCACGTTATTTCAATGCCGAAAGAAAAAAATATTTCGAGCAAACCAAACCCATGAAAAATAAAGTTAACAAAATATGATGATATGAAAATCATGTTTATTGATACTAAATCTTCTAAAAAAAACAGTGAACTCTAACAAAAGTTAAATTTTACTTGGATGAGTAAAGTAAATATTTTAATTTTGGTGCTTTCAAAAAAAAATTACTCAATATTATTTCGTAGAATGATTATTACATCGAATGTCATATTTCAACAAATTATTTGTTCTTGCAATCTTTCAAGCATGAATCCACAACAACGTCAACACCACGAGCATCTGTAAAATAGTCAAAATTTTTAAGAAAAAATATGAATTAATACAATTATAATTTATGAGATTATTTTCATACTAATGTATAATTCAAGGGATTAAAGTCGCAAACTTAATACCAGAATTGACATTGTTGGACTTGGAAATGGCGCACGTAGTAGCACAGCCTTAAACAACTTTTGAAGAAACCTTATGACATTTCAACAATCCGCATGCAGCAACACAAGCTGCATATATTGGTGGTTCTTCGATCAAAGTAACACACTCCAAACCACACTTTCCAATACAAGTGATTTTATGTGTTGGATTATGAGGTTGTATTGAAAGCTGGGGAAAAATATCAGCTTCGGGAACAACTAGTTTGAATTATTTATTGAATTATGAAAATAGAAAAAAGACAAGTAATTGTCGTACGTTATAAGTGTTGTAGTGAATGTTGTTCATTTTGGATTTGAGAATTACTATTAGAATATTGTCAATCTAGAAGAGAAATATATGAAAAACTATTTTTAGTGTGAATTAAATTTATTAACTCTTACATTTTTAGCAGATGCATAAATTGCACTGTATTCCTAATTGTCCCAGCCACATTAAGATGGAAGAATGATATAAATACTTAAGATTATGATATTATGCAACATCCAAGACATTTTGTATGTAATGTTGCTTTCCCCGCTAACAAATATGAGGCTTTTCAGGTGTAATTTGTTTGCACTATCAAAATTTATGGGATCTTCTTAGAAGTGCTCCCATCTAAAGACAATGAAGTCATGAAAGCTCAATTATGGACTTCTTAGCGTTTGGGTTAACAAAAATAATATGCTATTACTGGTGTAGGTAGTAAAAAATAAATTCAACAATACAGTCCCAGAACATTAGTGTTAGGATCCTATTGATTCTAATGTGAATTTGGTACATTTTTTCCATATACATAAAATTTGTCACTATCCCTTCATTTTAAATGTGTCGTGCTCTATTAATCACTCTCTACCCTCATTAAGTTCAAGTGTCACAATACCGATAACCTCTATTTGGTTTGTCCATGAACGACATCATGTAGGGACTTGTCTGATACCATTTTACACATCCCTGACCTCTTTTAAGTAACGTCAAAAGTCCCCACAAATCAACACGAGTTTTTTAAATGTGTGTTGTCCTCACTCATACACTTGCTAATAACTTAACAATAGATCACCCATCCAAAGAGTACTCTAAGTCAAGTATGCTTAATTGTGGAGTTCTTATGTTATATGGGATACCAAAAAAAGATGTGTCTTGTTGTTATCATTAATACAGCTTCTTCTAAGTCGTCCATCCAATGTATAATAATATGAATGTGCAGTCTCATGATCTGTCAGAATATAATGTGATTTCAGTTCATTTGTGTATCAATGCATCTCTTTCGTAAATCGGTGCATGTGTGTGTTTTCAAAATATTTTCTAGATGAGACTAAGTTCTTTTCATGAATCAATTATCCCGTATTAATATTTTGGTTCGGCATAACGGATTTAGGTTGGTGTAATTCCATTTTAAAAGGACGAATGATTTTAACAATAAAACCATTTTTATTTAATGGAAAAACAAACGACTTTAAAAATCGAGATCTATTAAAAATAAGCATGGGTTGATTTTTATTTTGTTTATCTAAGGGCCAACTAGTAAAAACAAATTTGAAGTTTTCAAACACTTTATTATAAAATTTTGTTTAATATATACTTCTCCCACTTTCCTACAATAATAATCAAATTTAGTTTTTTTTACATGAATTAAGAAAAGATAATAAATAAGAAAGATAGAATAATAATTTAACTAAATTATCTTTATTATTATGGGTGTATATGCATAATTATAAGCGCAATGTGAAAAAAATTAAAAAGTATATTTGGAAGAAATATAAAATGTGGAAGGGAAATATTTTTTGTAAATGTGGTGGTTTTTATGGGTCCGAAAGAGGAATCAATAAAAAAAATTTAAAAATTTATTTAATATATAATTTTTTTTAGTACAATTTAATATATTATTTATGTACCAACATTATCATGATATCTAAAATGGGTCAGAAAATCTCATAAATGTTTTAAAATTTGACATTGGGAGCCCAATAAAAATATGCATAGCTCGTTGTACCTAAGCTAGTAGGTCCACCTAATAGCTCTACAAAAAAGCACGTTATTTCAATGCCGAAAGAAAAAAGTATTTCGAGCAAACCAAACCCATGAAAAATAAAGGTAACAAAATATGATGATATGAAGATCATGTTTATTGAGACTAAATCTTCTAAAAAAACAGTGAACTCTAACAAAAGTTAAATTTTACTTGGATGAGTAAAGTAAATATTTTAATGTTGGTGCTTTCAAAAAAAATTACTCAATATTATTTCGTAGAATGATTATTACATCGAATGTCATATTTCAATAAATTATTTGTTCTTGCAATCTTCCAAGCATGAATCCACAACAACGTTAACACCACGTGCATCTGTTCAATAGTCAATTATTGTAAGAAAAAACATGAATTAATAGAATTATAATTTATGAGATTATTTTCGTACTAATTTATATTTCAAGAGATTAAAGTCGCAAACTTAATGACAGTATTGACATTGATGGACTTGGAAATGGCGCACGTAGTTGCACAGCCATAAGCAACATTTGAAGAAACCTTATGACATTTCAACAATCCGCATGCAGCAACACAAGCTGCATATATTGGTGGTTCTTCGATCAAGGTAACACACTGCAAACCACACTTTCCAATACAAGTGATTTTATGTGTTGGATTATCAGGTTGTATTGAAAGCTGGGGAAACTTATCAGCTTCGGCAACAACTAAAATTATCAACAAAAAAATTGAAACCATCTTTTTAATGTCATACTTTGCCATAACTCTTCTCTCTATAAATTTTATTTGTTGATACTGTTATATTTGATTACAAATAAAAATTGAATAAAAAATCCCCAATATATAAGCATAGATTTGAACACACATTTTTGTTTGTGAAAATGATTTTTAAATAATTTTAGTTTGTAAAAGAATTAAAATAGTTAAGTGAATTGAAAAATATTTTAATCAATAAAGGTAACGATCTAAATAGAAATCATTTTTGGTCAAACTAGTTTAACAAATGTAAAACATATGAACAATAAAATAATTCAATAAAGTATATTTAATTATATGGTTATTAAGTGTTGAAATTTCTTCTGTCAATCCACCCTCCAAATAATAATATAATGTAGAGTCTAATACTGATTTCAACAATCCGCATGCAGCAACACAAGCTGCATATATTGGTGGTTCTTCAATCAAGATAACACACTGCAAACCACATTTTCCAATACAAGTGATTTTATGTGTTGGATTATGAGGTTGTATTGAAAGCTGGGGAAAATTGTCAGCTTCGGCAACAATTAAAATTATCAAAAAAAAATTTGAAACCATCTTTTTAATGTCATACTTTTCCATAACTTTTCTCTCTATAAATTTTATTTGTTGATACAGTTATATTTGGTTACAAATAAAAATTGAATAAAAAATCCCCAATATATAAACATAGATATGAACACACATTTTTGTTTATGAAAATGATTTGTAAATAATTTTAGTTTGTAAAAGAATTAAAATAGTTAAGTGAAATGAAAAATATTTTAATCAATAAAGGTAACGATCTAAATAGAAATCATTTTTGGTCAAACTAGTTTAACAAATGTAAAACTTATGAAAAATAAAATAATTTAATAAAGTATATTTGATTATATGGTTATTAAGTGTTGAAATTTCTTCTGTCAATCCACCATCCAAATAATAATATAATGTAGAGTCTAATACTGGTTTCAACAATCCGCATGCAGCAACTCAGGATATTTTTTAACGAGATAGCTTGACGAGCACATGATGATGCAGCCACAAGTTCAGCTTCTATGATGGATAATGTAACTTTGGGTTGTTTCTTTGATGACCATGACACTGCTCCATTTCCCAATTTAAACAAATACCCAATTGTACTCTTTCTATTCATTATCTGCTCTATGCTTGTACAAAATTCATTATCTGCTCTATACTCATTTCTAGTCAGAGTCACTTCATCCTTCTAACTTCAATTCATTATCTGCTCTATGCTTGTACAAAATTCCATATCCAATTTTCCCTTTTAAGTACCTCATTATCCTTTTAACTGCAGCAACATGGATTTCAGTTGGCCTATCCATGTATCTAGCAACTAAACATATACTATAAGCCAAGTTAGGTCTTGAGGCTAGGAGATACATGGACAACCCACCATTTGTTTAGATAGTGTAGCTTCAGTTGATTTACCATTTTTTTTTAATCTAGCATGCATCCTGTAACTATTGGACTGCACACCTTTTTAATATCTAAGTGACATATTTTTGTTGATTCATCATAATTCCTTCATCATTTTGACAAATTTCTTTTTTTTGAAGAAGTTAAATTAGCCCACCTAAATTGGCACCGGGGAGAGTCGAACCTGAGACCTCGATGAGGAGCACACTCCAGTTTGACAAATTTCTACTCCTAAAAAGTATGTCATTCTTCCTAAATCAGTCATAGCAAATCCTTTATCCTTGATGACTTGAAATCATTCATCAAATTCAAATCATTACCTGTGAATATTAAGTCATCCACATACAAGCTTACAATGAGAATTTTACCTTTTTCACCATATTTCACAAACAATGTTGGTTCATTAGGACATATCTCAAAATTTTCCTTCTGAAATTATGCCTCTATCTTGTTGTACCATGTCTTAGTGGCTTGTTTGAGGCCATATAGAGTTTTCTTTAGCTTGTAAGCCTTGCCTTTATCACCATTGTCATAACCAAATGGTTGACACACATAGATGTCTTCACTGAGTTCTCCATGTAGAAAGGCACTCTTGACATCTAACTGATACATTTTCCATCCATGATAAGATGATAGGGCTAGAATGGATCTAATTGTGTTCCATCGTGCCACACGAGCAAACACTTCATTATAGTCAATTCCATGTTTTTGAGTATACCCTTTTGCAATCAATCTAGCTTTGTGCTTATCAATTTCTCTCTTCTCATTATATTTGGTCTTATAGATCCATTTCACACCAATAGTATTGCAGCCATTTGGTAAAGTTGTGAGGTGCCATGTATTGTTCCTTTCAATTGATTCAAGTTCACTCTTCATAGCTGGTCTCCACTTTTCTGACTTGACTGCTTCCTCATATGTAGCAGGATCTTGATGATTACTATAAATTGCAATATTATGCAACTCATGTTCCATCTCAGTTTCCTCTTCTGCTTCCACACCAGTCACAAAGTCTTTGAAATGACCAGGTGGTTTTCTTGGTCTTTTGCCTAGTTGATTTTCATTATTTACAAGTTCTTCCTCTTCATCACTTTCAAGTAACATATCTTCATCATTTTGCTCATCATTGTTCTCTTCTTCATTCACTAAATGATCATTGTTTGTTGTTTGTTCTTCAGAATTGTTATTGATTTCTTCATCATTTTGAGATAAGTCATCAATATTGGGCTGAGTTTTCTTCTTCCAATCCCAAGCTTTATCTTCTTCAAAGATCACATCTCTGCTGATCACAATTTTCTTTTTAATTGGATCATAGAGTTTGTATGCTTTTGACTCTTCACTAACACCAAGCAAAATACAGATTTTGCTTTTGTTGTCTAGTTTCTTCCTATAATTATCAGAAATGTGCACATGAGCAATAGAACCAAATACTCTAAAGTGATGAACTGTTGGTTTAGTTCCACACCATGCTTCCTCAGGGGTCATATCTTTAACACTTAATGTAGGACTTATGTTGATGACTTAAGTGGCCGATTTTAGTGCTTCAGGCCAAAACTATTTAGGTATATTTTTTGCACTCATCATACTCCTAACCATATTGAGTAGAGTTTTGTTCTTTCTCTCAGCCACACCATTTTGCTGGGGTGTGTAGGCTGTAGTGAGTTGTGTTTTTATTCCTTCATTGCTGCAAAAGTCATTAAAGCTTTTAGAGGTATATTCTCCACCCCTATCAGTTCTAAGACTTTGAATCACACAACTTGACTCTTTTTCAACTAATGCTTTAAAAAATTTGAAAACTAATAAAGCACTAGCTTTATCTTGCATCAAATATACCCAAGTCTTTCAACTATAATCATCAGTGAAGGTGATAAAGTACTTGTTGCCACCATTTGAAACAGGATTTATGGGACCACATATATCTGAATGAACCAATTCTAACTTTTCAATAGCTCTCCAATTTGCTTGTTTTGGTATAGCATCTCTGTGTTGCTTGTTAGTCAAACAAGCAGTGCGTTTCTTTTGATTTTCATCAATCTCTGGCAAACCTCTCACCATGTGCTTCTTTACCAATATATTCAACCCTTTGTAGTGTAAATGACCATATCTTTTATGCCACAACTGATTGTTTTCTTGTTTGGTCATCTGTTAACACATTGGCATAATAACTGGTGCAGTGACAATGAACATTCTGTTCTTTGACATGTGAGAAGATAGCAATAATCCTTTATCTTCGTGAAAGACCTTGCATTCATCATCTTTAAAGATGATAATAACTTGTTTTTGTTGCAACTGACCTATTCTTAACAGGTTAGATTTCAAGCCAAGAAAAAAATACACATTGCTTATGACATGTATCTTGCCATTGATTTCAAGTTTCACATTGCCTCTACCCATGACTGCCATTTTGGAATCATCCCCTAATTTGATATAATCTCTCAAACTTTCACCAAATTCATAGAGCCAATCTTTGTGGTCAAACATATGGTTGCTACATCCTGAGTCTAAAAACCAAATCACATCACCAAGACTATGTTCTTGATTGGTTTTTGCCATAAGAAGCATCTTTTCTTCATCATCAAATGTAGCATAGTGTGCTTTTACTTCCCATTCTGGACATTCACTCTAGTAATGACCCAACTTGTAGCACTTGAAGCATTCAACAAACTACTTCCTCTTCCAACATTAGACATTTTCAGTGCTTGCTCTTACGATTCTTCTTGCTAAACCTTCATACGTTGCTTTTGTACAAACATGCTACTCTGCAATTCATCAATTAAGAGTGTAGTTACATCGTTGGATTCTTCAATTTAACACACCACATAATTGAACTTTGGTGGTATGGAACGAAGAATTTTCTCAACGATTGTTACTTGATCCATTCTTTCACCCTGTGTCGTCATCTTGTTCGCGACAGCAAGTGTTATTGAGAAGTAATAGTTGACAAATTCAGTTTCTTTCATAGCAAGAAACTCAAATTCACGACGCAAAGCTTGCAATTGCGCTCGTTTGACCTTGTTGGATCCTTGATACTTGCGTTCCATAGCATCCCATATATCCTTCGAAGTTTCTTTAACAAGAATGGTTTCGATGATGGTACAATCAATAGCTTGGAAGAGGTAATTTTTTACTGTAAGATCGCGAAGTTTGCTGGCTGTAGCAGCCTGAGTTTGTTCTGTAGTTGCTCCTGATGGAGCAATGGTGACTCCGGTCTCAATCAATGGCCAAAACTCCTTTGATCGAATGAAATTTTCCATCAGCATGGATCAATGATCGTAAAAACCATCAAAACAAGAAATTTGAAGCGTAACATATGAAGATTGTTCTGCCATCGATCGGAGATGATGATCGGAAAGCAAGGATTTTGAAGAAAAGCACGCGAGGAAGAGAGAAAAACGGTTAAAACTTATTCTTGAAACTGCGGTTTCGGGTTGGAAAACGGGTATGGATCTTGGGGCTTCACTGATACCACATGTAAATGTAAAATGGTATTATCATTACCTCTATTCACACTCCATTATGCCTTATATAGACACATGGTCAGAATACGTCATTGAATTTGACATACCAAGGCCCAAGCACACACACACTAGCCTCAAAAGGCCCTAAACACTCTTAATACACACTAACATGGATTACATTTATCAACTCCTTGTTTTAGTGTTGGGAAACTTATGACCAACATTTAGTGGATGCTTAAAATGTATTTGTAATGCTGATTGTTCCAATTTTATTAAGATCTTAAGTAGCCTCCTAAATTTTTGTATGTAATGTTGATTATTGCCGCTGTAGTACCCCAATTTTGGACCTACAAATCCAATTTTGCATTTCATGCATAAAAATATACAAAAAAATACTTTATTTTTCTTCTTCATGCATTTTTCATTCATCTTCATATTTTATCATTTTTCTTAAATTTTCTTTCTAAATATTTCGTTTTATTTCACTTTATTTTAAATAGTTCGCATTTTAGCGTAAAAGTCCAAAAAATATCAAAAATAGTCTTTTTCTTATTTTACGCGCATTTTAGATTTTATTACAATATATTTCAAAATATCAAAAAAGATTTACATTTCATTACATTTTATCACATTTATTTCAATTTACATCATATTCACCTTTCATCTCAAAGTTTATCAAAAATAGTAAAAAAAATATCCCTTATCTCTTCTTATCTTTTTTTCATTTTTAATTTAAATCAAAAATAGCTTTTTATAACTCATCACAACAATATTCTATCTAGACCAATCATATCTCTCCACCTCATTTCATTCTCATCATAAACCATTTTCCATTTTCAAAATAAATCAAAAATCACATAATTTTCATCTCATTACTATTTTATCCTACCATTTTATCATTATTACAAAAATACCATTTACCCTAATTTTCTCATATAAATCCAAACCTCACATCACTCAATCATTAACAATCAATTCTCACAATTTCCAACACCACAAAATCAGAGCACAAACTTCAAAATATCAGAAAAAAGTTTCCGGCACCGGAAAACCACCTCTGGTCGCCGGAAAACCACCACCACCAACCCAAATTTCAAACCTCACCAAATCAAAAAACAAACTCACTTTTCTAAAGCTCAATCACGTCCTGAACACGAATCTACTGTCAAAATCACTCAGAAACGCGTAGAACTGCTCAAATCGGAGATCTCAGTCGCCGGAAATTTGAGAAGCTTGGTTCGAATGATTCAAAGCTCTATGTTCACTGATTCTTATTGCTTTCAACTCAAAATGGTGTTCTGAATATATTTCAATCATTTTTTGCCAAAAGTCGCGTGTATGCACCGATTTCGATTTGGAGATACCGTCGGATTTTCCCTCGTTTCTGTTGTTTCCGTCGAATTTGGCGTTGATTCGAAGCTTTCATGAGCTCATCAATGGCGCCGGCGAAGAAATATGATTTCCGGTGAACTGGTTTTTTGTGTTGTTGAAGAAGAAGAAGTCGTCCACGTGTCGCTGTTTTACTGGCCGTTCGATTTACTCGCGCACCCCCCTTTTTGCTTTACGCGCCCCCCACCGGTTTGGATAGTGTGAACCGGGTCTGTGGTTTGGGTCGGGTTCAACCCGGTCTGATTCATTTGGACTGGATATGGATTACTGGGCTGGACTTAGCTTTCTGCATTCATTTTTGCACATGCGCGTGATGCTTTCTGCACCCCCCCTCTGGACTTGCTTCAAATGGGCCTTGGGCTTTCTTTTTTTGATCTGTTTTACTGCTATCACCTCCTATTTCAGGTTTGCACCCCCTTTCACTCATTTAATTCATTTGCATGCATTTTATTATCATTTTTTTTAGTTTTTTTTAATAAGTGATTATGTTGGGGCAATAGCTTATTTAGGCTTATTGAGTCCAAATTTTACACCAATACTTTTTAGGATTTATTTTGAGATTATATTTTAATTTCTTTTCTTCGTAGTTGCTTATTTTGCTTATGTGTTCGTACTAGCTTATTCAATAAGCGTTCGTTTGGGACAATAGCTTATTTTAAGCTTATTGAGCTCAAACTCTTACACTAATATTTTAGCTTATTTCTAAGTTCTCATTGATGTGTGCTTTGCATAAGTTTGATTATCATTTATTTGATCTTTTCATGTTATGTGTTTCATGTCCGCATTTTACATCATATTGCATCACATTTATATGCTATATTTTTCTACATTGCATTACATCACATTTTGCATATTACATGACATTCAACACTTTTTTACATCACACTACAATTTCACAATACATGTTTCACTACACATTTGACATGCATACATGCATTTGCATTTAGATTAGGACAATGCATCATTTTAAAATGCATGGTAGAGACAATATTTTACTTCATAAAATCATTGAGCTCTAGCATTAGCATTAATAGTTAAGGACCATTTTTTGGCCTAAATTCATTTCTTACATGCTTGTTGATTGATTTTATCTTTTCTCGCTATTTTCTTAAAATTGTATGTTCATGTGCGATGATATTTAATATGACTTTGTGCTCTTTGCATTTTTTTTTCACTCTTTGTTACATTCATATTATATTTCACATTGCATTTTCACACTTCACACTTCACATCAATATTTGACATTTTGTTTTCTTTTCTTCGTAAGTGCATTTCATACTCATGTTTATTTCTCCGCTTGCATTTTTATTGCCTTTTATTATTTTTCATTTGATTCGATATGGTTGTAATAATTATTCGATTTGGTTGTAATAGCGTAGGACTTTATTGCTTTTGACACATCACACACAACGCTAAAAAACCAAGAAACAACGAACTTTCATTTCCGAAGAGGCGCGTTAGTAATTTCTTTAGAAAAAAATAGGAAAATAAATAAACAATTTCTTCTCTCTCTAATACAATTCTTTAGTCCAAACCCAAATTAGTTACACGATTAGTTTAGGTTTAAACTAAATTTTCTTTTTATGTCGTAACTTTCTTTTCTCAACCCAATCTCCACTTACACACACAATTCTCTCTATACATCTTCTCCCTCCATTTCTTACAACTTCTCCCTCATTTTCTTAAGCACATAAAAGCAATAAAAAAGTAATAAATTAGAGGTTACCATAGAGTATTATGGGCGTTTAGGATGCTAATACCTTCCCTAGGCGTAACTAACCCCCGAGCTTAGAATCTCTCTTTTTAAACGGTTTTCGACACTTTCCCCTCTTTGGAAATGAAAGGTTAATGTAGTGGTGGAAATCCCAAAATTCCCGCAACAGAAAAATGGCGACTTCACTAGGGATTCTCTCCTTAAGAGGGTTGAACCTATCTAATTTATACTTTAATTGCTTTCCTATGTGCTTAAATGTTTACATGCTTTATATATATTATGGAGGGGTTTCATGAGTTGAGATAAGTTTGACCCGAGCTTGAGTGAACCATAACATAGGTGTTGGTATGATCATAGTGAATGGGCGAAAGTAAAGTTTTGCACAAACACACATGGGATGAAACCACGCACAATGGAGGGGCATGTTGTGGTATTCTTTTCGACGTGAGCTTCGCGTAGATTGTTGCTATGGCATGTTTCCGAGGATGTTGTGGACCTTTAGTCACCTTTAAACCCATCTTTGCCTTTAGGATGTGGTGCGATGGCTAAGCCGAGAGTAAGTCTTGGATTAGTTGTTCCGCGATACCACGCTCAAACGAGGCTTTCCCTTGGATATTTCATTTGGCCGTGAGTTCAGTTATGGACATTGGTATTCAAGAAGGAAAGTTGATGACGTTGGGAACTTTGTAGAACCCGTGTTACGAAAAGAAGAAAACAAATAGTTCATACATTGTGGGTGGTTCACCTTTTGACTCCAACATTGTGATATCACAACCAACCATGTTTGCTTATGTTTGTGCTTGTTGCATCCATACATCCATGCATCCATTCATCCAAAAAAAACTCTTGCCATTGATTTTCAAAGGACTTAGAGGAATTTCTTTATAGACTTCACAATCATCATGGACCTTGAAAAAGAGTGCTTTGAAAAAAAAAATTGATCATTTACAAACAAAAATGAGGTCCTTTATGATTCATATCCTAAAGTCCTTTGAAAATCAAAATAAAACAAAAATTTCTTTACATGCATCATTTTACATTCATGGTCCTATTTCCAAAGGTTTGAGTCTCACACCTTGTTCAGTCAGAAATCAAGTTGTCTTGTTTGAGTGGTCCGACGCTCTTGTCAAAAGTCAACTCGTCGGTACAACACTTGTTCCAATAAAAAGAAAAGAATGGAAGTAATTATGCAAGAGAACACTCAGCTTTATGAAGAAATCATTGCACTTCGGACAAAATTGGAAAAGAAAAATGCCCTGATCTCCTCTTTAATGGTGGCACAAAATAACCACCATCTCATTCCTTGAGCAACTGTTTTTGCCTTTCCAATCTCAACAAAGGCATCAGATTCAACAACAGTCTCGATCACAATCTTCATAAAAGTCAACAACAAGGGGCACCAGACCACAGTATTGAATATTGTTTGACTTTGAAGGGCGAAATCCAAAAGTTGATTGAGGCTAACAAATTTCTTTTGAGGATATAGACCCAGCTCTGTTATGCATGGATATGGTTTGATACCAATGGGTTGTTGTTGATGTTAGCTCTGCTACCCTCTTATCCAGTTGAAGTCAATGATACAAGGAAGTTCATCCCTATGATCGCTAGGCTTTTATTTCTCTCTTGTCAAGCATTTGTTTGCTTTTAAAATTCTCTCTTTTGTCAAGTACTTTCAATACAATAAACATGCATGTTTTTTAATCAATCCATTCATATGCACTCTTTTCTTGTTTTATCAATTACAAACTTGGAGCAAGGATGATGAAAACAAATAACTGATTTTTGCTGATGTATGCTTTCAATGATGAAAAACCTAGTTGATGATGTAAGGCATTGCTTCACTTCCTTTCACTATCTCATGCAAAAAAAAAAAAAAAAAAACAATACAAGTTTTTAATCATGCTAAATTGAGCCATTCTTACATATGTTTTCGTTGTTATCTGATTCTCCCAGTTTCTTGAGATACATCTTTTAAGAAAAACAAACAATTTTGGTTTGACACTTGACATGGCACTTTAAGAGTATATAGGTTGTTTTGCACCTTAAAGGCTACATTTTGAAGGTTTAGTAATGATTCAATAAAATCGGTATTGTCTTAACACCTTAGATTTTCAGAAGTATGCAAGATTAATTTGAGT
Source organism: Trifolium dubium (assembly GCA_951804385.1). Classification (NCBI taxonomy): domain Eukaryota; kingdom Viridiplantae; phylum Streptophyta; class Magnoliopsida; order Fabales; family Fabaceae; genus Trifolium; species Trifolium dubium. The sequence continues at coordinate 48,844,158 of OX638062.1, read as the reverse complement.
ACTAATTTTGAAAAAGTCTTGAATTTAAGTTTTAAGGTAACCCTTAGTAGTTTATCTTAGCAGTCGGCACCATCTTGGACACAAACTAAGTGGGAAATCGATGAACATAAGTGAATGATCCAGAAATGAAAGTTTGCATACTTTGGTTGATTTTAAAAGTAGTAATGCACTTACTAAGTTAGACGACCCTCACTCGGTCGTTTAATCCAACAGTTGTTGAGCATACAAAGAAAAAACCATTGTAAATAAACCCATTAGTAGTTGGTTCAAAGGAGTCTGATTTTGAACTTGGTAGGGCGGGTTACGATCCGATCTCCCACAACTGCATTTGGGAAAGAGAAAAAGGGGTTTACCAAACTTATGTTATCAGCACCCCTCGATATATGATCATAATCACTAACAGATTTCCTGCCATGTGCGTGTACAAGATAACGGGCTTAATGTGATTGCGCTTGAATGAAAAGGGTGAGTAAAACTTAAGCAAAGGTTAAAGTCACAACAAAATTCTTCAGATTTGTCTTCATATTATGAAATTCTTTGACCGCAATGTGTGGTTTTGTGTTACTACAGTACTCTTGGTTTTGATTTCAATTACTTGATTTTCATATCTAGCCGGCAACCACGTATGATTAGAGTTGTCGTTGTTTTGTTTCAAACTTGTGCCGAAAAGAGTTACTTTTTTTTATGCTTTAGGACAAGCAATGTTCAAGTATGGGGGAAATTGATAACACAAATTTATATCACTTCTTGGCTTGATTTACATGAATTTTTGCATGCTATAATATTCAAAAGACCTAATTGAAGCTAGGTTCACTGTGAAGGCATATTCAGCAAGTTTGTTGTTACGCTGACTCCTCCTGTTTGATTAATATGTAATTATCTTTTGTACATATGATATGTGTTTCCATTCAAAAAGAACAAAAAAAATATATGTATGTTCAAAAAAAACATTCAATTTCAAAAAACTTACATGTGCATTTTATCAAAAATACTTTTCAAAAGAAATAATTTTACTTGCAAATTTATACTTGACATCAAAGAAGTTTGAGCTATGATCTGATCAAGGACAAAGTGAATTTGAGACGCTCCTGGCTTGGGGCAAGTTACTCATGGATTATGTTGATCAGGGGCAAACAAGTTGAATACCCTGCTAATCAAGGTTGAAAATGTTCAAGATTTGATTTCTCTACAAACACCAGTTAGTCAGGGGCATACCCTTCAAGGTTTTAAGCACTTGGGGCATACTATGTCAAGATCATTTCTTCCTGAATAGTTACATGATGTGAAATATGGCAAAACCTTGGTTGTCAACACCATGAAAAAGAGTTTCCACTCTCAATGCACCTCTTTGCAGTCAACAAATACAATGCCAGATGTAAAAGGTCAACCAGTCACGCTCTTCGAGCGATTCTTTCAAAGATTTATCAAACTGATGCAAGAATCTAAAGCAAGGGACAAGTCGTCTCCATTCTCTCAAGTTGTTCATCAATAGCAAACATATTTTTTCTAAGAGAATCTTAACAATCATCTCAAGAATAGGGTACATCCCCAATGAAGTTTGAGAGTTTAGTCTTGAGTACAATCAAGTTTCTGTACAGATCATTCAGTTAAAACGGTCATTTTCCAGAGAAGTTGTTCCTTCCCCGAGAAAAGGAAATCTCTTGCTTCATCTACAGCAACATATACACCTTGTTGAGATACTTTCAGTTGTACATCGACGTTGACTTGTCTCCAGTCTCGTTCGTCCTGTCTGTTTTGTCAGCAAATATTCACAGCATACATTTTCATACATTCATTCATACATTCAAACATAGCATTTACATGAACTATAAACATTTACATCATTCATACATTGTCACATCATATACAGATTTCTGTTTCTTTTGTCTTGTCCGTGTCTACAAAATAGAGTCGGGATGGGCATGTTGTTCTCTCCAATTAGAGTGTCAGCTTAGGCAGATAAGTGTACATCTCTATTGTTTCAAAAATTCCCCACTAGACTCTTCTCTTGTGGATGATGGTTGTTTCAATTTTTCCTACAACACAAGGAAAATTCCAGTTGAATTTATTCTTCAATTGGACACAAAATCTTGTTTTATAGTTTCCCTCCGGTTTATTCCCGGATTGGACATATATTCAAAACAACAAGTGGCAATCTCGTTGTTCGAGAAGCTTGTACACATTTTACAAGTGGCAGTCTCGTCATCCGAGAAGCTTGTACACATTTACAAGTGGCAGTCTCGTCATCCGAGAAGCTTGTAGGTCATCAGTCAATTTTACAAGTGGCAGTCTCATCATCCGAGAAGCTTGTACACATTTACAAGTGGCAGTCTCGTCGTTCGAGAAGCTTGTATCCAATTTTACAAGTGGCAGTCTCGTCATCCGAGAAGCTTGTACACATTTACAAGTGGCAGTTTCGTAATCCGAGAAGCTTGTAGGTCATCAGTCAATTTTACAAGTGGCAATCTCGTCATCCGAGAAGCTTGTACACATTTTACAAGTGGCAGTCTCGTCATCCGAGAAGCTTGTACACATTTACAAGTGGCAGTCTCGTCGTTCGAGAAGCTTGTATCCAATTTTACAAGTGGCAGTCTCGTCATCTGAGAAGCTTGTACACATTTACAAGTGGCAGTCTCGTAATCCGAGAAGCTTGTAGGTCATCAGTCAATTTTACAAGTGGCAATCTCGTCATCCGAGAAGCTTGTACACATTTTACAAGTGGCAGTCTCGTCATCCGAGAAGCTTGTACACATTTACAAGTGGTAGTCTCGTCATCCGAGAAGCTTGTAGGTCATCAGTCAATTTTACAAGTGGCAATCTCGTTTGTCCGAGAAGCTTGTACAAATTTTACAACTGGCAGTCTCGTCATCCGAGAAGCTTGTAGGTCATCAGTTAGATCCTCAAAATAACAAAGTGACAAGTTCTCCATACAAGAAACTTGTGTTTTACCAGGTACACTGTACTGTTCCTCAGGTGGTTTTATCCCCAATGAGCTTTACAAACAAAATATAAAAGATCATACAAATCTTTTCTCTTCATAAAAGACCATACAAGTTTCATACAGTTCAGCCTACCTATGTTATTGTCTGAAGTACTTCGTAGAGTTGTTTACACCCCAAAAAGTTTGTGTTACCTTTTCTCACTTTACTGTCGGTCAGTCGATAGTTAGTGATTTTCAATGATTGTGCGTCAGTGTACAACATTCCTGCTGTCGGTCAGTCGATAGTAGTTGATTCTTAAACATTGTATGTCAGTGTACAATGTTCCACCTGTCGGTCAGTCGATAGTTGATGATTTTCAGAGTTGTATGTCAGTATACAACATTTACTACTGTCGGTCAGTCGATAGTAGTTGATTCTTAAACATTGTATGTCAGTGTGCAATGTTACAACTATTGGTCAGTCAATAGTAGTTGATTTTTAATGTTGTGTGTCAGTATGCAACATTCCAGCTGTCGCTCAGTCGATAGTCAGTGTTTTCTTTAACATTGTATGTCAGTGTACAATGTTTCAGCTGTCGGTCAGTCGATAGTTGATGATCTTGTCAATGTTGTATGTCAGTGTACAATATTTCCTGCTGTCAGTCAGTCGATAGTAGTTGAACTTTCAACATTGTATGTTGGTATACAATGTTCCAGCTGTCGGTCAGTCGATAGTTGATGATCTTTTCAATGTTGTATGTCAGTATACAACATCCCTTTTGTCGATAGTCGGTGTTTTCTTTAACAGTGTATGTCAGTGTACAATGTTCCAGCTGTCGGTCAGTCGATAGTTGATGATCTTTTCAATATTGTGTATATGTGAACAACGTTCTTGCTATCAGTCAGTTGATAGTGGATAACTTTTTTTTCCCTAGTGTTTTGTTACGTTCCCCAGCAGAGTTCGTTTCCCAATGGACTCAGGGTACTTCTTGCTATTTTCCCAGTCGGGCCATGTTTGTTCATCCCCTGTGGAGTCTTTACTATATTTTTCTTCCTTTGTCTGTCTTTCATAACATTTCATACAAAATTCAAAAAAAAAAATCATCTGCATTTTTGCATTAACATTTGCATCATGAGCATTATTAAAGGATTTTAGGTCCAAAAATGGTGCACGTTTAATATTTAAGTCTCTTCATTCCCGCCTAAACAAAGATTTCAATCTTCATTCCTCCGATTGTAGAAACTTAAATAGGGGCAGCTGTAGTACCCCAATTTTGGACCTACAAATCCAATTTTGCATTTCATGCTAAAAATATACCAAAAAATATTTATTTTTCTTCTTCATGCATTTTTCATTCATTTTCATATTTTATCATTTTTCTTAAATTTTCTTTCTAAATATTTCGTTTTATTTCACTTTATTTTAAATAGTTCGCATTTTAGCGTAAAAGTCCAAAAAATATCAAAAATAGTCCTTTTCTTATTTTACGCGCATTTTAGATTTTATTACAATATATTTCAAAATATCAAAAAAGATTTACATTTCATTACATTTTATCACATTTATTTCAATTTACTTCATATTCACCTTTTATCTCAAAGTTTACCAAAAATAGTAAAAAGAATATCCCTTATCTCTTCTTATCTTTTTTTCATTTTTAATTTAAATCAAAAATAGCTTTTTACAACTCATCACAACAATATTCTATCTAGGCCAATCATATCTCTCCACCTCATTTCATTCTCATCATAAACCATTTTCCATTTTCAAAATAAATCAAAAATCACATAATTTTCATCTCATTACTATTTTATCCTACCATTTTATCATTTACCCTAATTTTCTCCTATAAATACAAACCTCACATCACTCAATCATTAACAATCAATTCTCACAATTTCCAACACCACAAAATCAGAGCACAAACATCAAAATATCAGAAAAAAGTTTTCCGGCACCGGAAAACCACCTCCGGTCGCCGGAAAACCACCACCACCAACCCAAATTTCAAACCTCACCAAATCAAAAATCAAACTCACTTTTCTAAAGCTAAATCACGTCCTGAACACGAATCTACTGTCAAAATCACTCAGAAATGCGTAGAACTGCTCAAATCGGAGATCTCAGTTGCCGGAAATTTGAGAAGCTTGGTTCGAATGATTCAAAGCTCTATGTTCACTGATTCTTATTGCTTTCAACTCGAAATGGTGTTATGAATCTATTTCAATCGTTTTTTGCCAAAAGTCGCGTGTATGCACCGATTCCGATTTGGAGATACCGTCGGATTTTCCCTCGTTTCTGTTGTTTCGAGCTTCTATGGTGAAAACTAAGACCAGATTTGGAACAAGCGCGAAAAATCGAGTCGGATAGAGTATTTACTTGCGAATTTTGGCGTTGATTCGAAGCTTTCATGAGCTCATCAATGGCGCCGACGAAGAAATATGATTTCCGGTGATCTAGTTTTTTGTGTTGTTGAGGAAGAAGAAGCCGGCCACGTGTCGTTGTTTTACTGGGCGTTCGATTTACTCGCGCACCCCCCTTTTTCTTTACGCGCCCCCCACCGATTTGGATAGTGTGAACCGGGTCTGTGGTTTGGGTCGGGTTCAACCCGGTCTAATTCATTTGGACTGGATATGGATTATTGGGCTGGACTTAGCTTTCTGCATTCATTTTTGCACATGCGCGTGATGCTTTCTGCACCCCCCTCTGGACTTGCTTCAAATGGGCCTCGGGCTTTCTTTTTTTGATCTGTTTTACTGCTATCACCTCCTATTTCAGGTTTGCACCCCCTTTCACTCATTTAATTCATTTGCATGCATTTTATTATCATTTTTTTTAGTTTTTTTTAATAAGTGATTATGTTGGGACAATAGCTTATTTAGGCTTATTGAGTCCAAATTTTACACTAATATTATTTAGGATTTATTTTGAGATTATATTTTAATTTATTTTCTTCGTAGTTGCTTATTTTGCTTATGTGTTCGTACTAGCTTATTCAATAAGCATTCGTTTGGGACAATAGCTTATTTTAAGCTTATTGAGCTCAAACTCTTACACTAATATTTTAGCTTATTTCTAAGTTCTCATTGATGTGTGCTTTGCATAAGTTTGATTATCATTTATTTGATCTTTTCATGTTATGTGTTTCATGTCCGCATTTTACATCATATTGCATCACATTTATATGCTATATTTTTCTACATTGCATTACATCACATTTTGCATATTACATGACATTCAACACTTTTTTACATCACACTACAATTTCACAATACATGTTTCACTACACATTTGACATGCATACATGCATTTTCATTTAGATTAGGACAACGCATCATTTTAAAATGCATGTTAGAGACAATATTTTACTTCATAAAATCATTGAGCTCTAGCATTAGCATTAATAGTTAAGGACCATTTTTTGGCCTAAATTCATTTCTTACATGTTTGTTGATTGATTTTATCTTTTCTCGCTATTTTCTTAAAATTGTATGCTCATGTGCGATAATATTTAATATGACTTTGTGCTCTTTGCATTTTTTTTCACTCTGTTACATTCATATTATATTTCACATTGCATTTTCACACTTCACACTTCACATCAATATTTGACATTTTGTTTTCTTTTCTTCGTAAGTGCATTTCATACTCATGTTTATTTCTCCGCTTGCATTTTTATTGCCTTTTATTATTTTTCATTTGATTCGATATGGTTGTAATAATTATTCGATTTGGTTGTAATTGTAATACCCTAATTTTGAGCTTTTTAAAATAAATATTTTATTTAAAAATTATTTCTTATTTTTATGAGAAATACCAAAAATAGTTTTTTCGATAATTTTGTTTTACAATTTATTCATTTTCCTTTATTTCTTTTAATTTGTCGCAATTTATCTTTTTATACGAAGAATAGCAAAAATAATCAAAAAATAGTTTTTATTTCTTTATTTAAGTTTATATTTCATTTTTTATATTTTTCTACATTTTTATTCATTTTTTATATTTTTCTACATTTTTATTCATTTTTTCTTATTGATTTTGACATTTTTTATCATTTTATAAAAATTCTTTACTTTTGACCAATCACATTACGACACCTCATCATCTCCACCTCATAATCATCTTATTACACAAATACCATTCACCTAATCTTACCACTATAAATACACACCTCACATCACTCAATCATTACCAATCAATTTCACAATTCCCAATACAAAAAAAATCAGAAAAATCCCTCCTCCTTCCTCCACCAACACGTTTCCGGCGCCACCGCCGGAATCCCAAAACCACCACCGGAAACCACTTTTCCGGCGAACTCAAAATCTCACCAAATCAACAATCGAATACACTTTTCTAAAGCTTTCAACCTTCCTGAACACGAATCCGGCGTTAGTTTCTTGAAAAAACGACCGGAAAGCCATTAAACCTTCATCCGAAGTTCCGGCCGATCTCAAACCTCCATTTCCGGCCAAATCGCTCACAATCAAAGGTAAAAGACAATGGATCCATACGTTTGAGACCCTTCTGAAGCTTTTCCATCTCTTACTTTGCGCTAATTCTCGCCGGAAAGTCGTATTAGACGTTTTTGGTTCGTTTAGTTTTTCGCTCATTTCTATTTATACATGCTTTGATTCTTGTTTTTGATGCTCGATCTATAATCCTTGTCAAATTCCGAGTTGATTGGTATATGATTTGTTGTTTTTGGTTGCCGGAATCACCAACTGGAGCTTCACCGCCGCCTGTATCGCGCGCGGCCGGTCATGTTGCAGGTTTCTGTTTTGGGTGAAGGTAAGGGACGATGACGTGGCAGCGCGTGAGTGGCTGGAGCCAGTTGCTCACGCGCGCCCCCCACTTACTCAGCGCACCCCCAGCTGGGTGCTGGGTCGGACCGGGTCGACCCAGTTCGCCCGGATCCGGCCCGTTTGGTTTTATTTTATTTATTTTATTGGAACTTGGATCTGGGCTGGTTTCTTTGGCCCATTTATTTTTTTGTGATATTCTGTTTGTTTTTTTTCACTGTTTGCACACCCTGATCTACTTATACACCCCTTGGCTGAATTAATTAATTTTTTTCTTTTTGTGACAATTTAATTTGATAAGTATTTAATTTATTTTCACTTTTTTTTTCTCAACTAATAAAAATTTGTATTTTGAGATAAAAAATTAATCGGACTCTGACGTACGTCTCGTGTCCTTGATTTATTTTTTATCTCGAATACTTTTAAACGATCTAATTAATATAGAGCAAATTGGGCCTGACTTACGACTTGTCTTAGTTTACTCTATTTTTAATTCATATCGTTTAAACGATATTTTCTCTGTTACGTTGACCGATCACTAAATATTTTATAAATAGTAATCGCTTTTTTTAATGTTCGACTTATAATGTAATAATTTAATAATACTTCAGTTGTTTGTTAGATTTAATTTTTGAGTGAAATAAAGATAAATTGGGCCCTGTCTTACGACTCGCGCTTTGAATTTATTTCTTATTTCATTCAAAATGTGTTTTGATGTTCTGAAGTGTAAGACAAGCGAGAGCCTGACGTACGACTCGTCTTGAGCTTATCTTACGTTTGCTTGCTAAATTGCTCGTTAATTTGCCTCTCTATTTGTCAGTTTCATTTTATGCCTGATTATTTAATTACTCACTTATTTATGTGTCCGCATATTTATTTCGAGTATTATTTAATTGCCGCATTATTACACTGTCATCACCATACATCATGCATTTGCATTCTTCACATCTTCTACCCTTTTCTTTTCTTTTCTGATCTGAAAATCTGTTGTGAACTTATCTTTGAATATGGAATGTGAATAAATCAGTCTCTGTCGTACGACTCTGGCTTCGAATTATTCGCAAGCCATTTAAAATGGAACATTTTTAATTAAATGGAATGGGAAGGAGCCTGACTTACGACTCGCCTTCGGCTCGTTTCACTTTAATTAAAAAATGTTCAATCTAATAAACTGAATGAAAAAGAGGGAGCCTGTCGTACGACTCGTTTCTGCTCGAATGATTCGGTCCCTGTCGAACGACTCGTGATTGAGGATCATTCTCATTCACAAAACAATTTCCTAAAATCTAAAAGACATTTAACCCATTCAACTGTTTTCCTGCCCTTGCGCAGTCAGCTCTTTTTTCAACTGCTCTTGTGCAGTCAAATCTTTTTTTTAACTTCTTTTTCCTAAATGGATGGCACTTTATCCATTCCCCTGCTACAGACAAACGCTTAAGCCTCCGAAGCGAGCATACAAGCATACTGTTGTATCAGTGGAATGCGACCTAAGCATCGTTCACTAAAAACAACCAACACACAATCTTTCTTTTCAGGAAGAACTACGTGAGCTTTGAATTCCTCATTGTACTTGGGGGATACGTAGGAGCGAGAGCCTCTCTCGTCAAGCCAAATAATAAAACTCTTTTTTTTCCTTTTCTGTTCAATATGCGGTAGTTTAATTCTTTTCATGCGGCTAGTTCTTTTTAAGCAAACCAAAATTCCTCAAATGGTTCCCGTTGAGTACAACGGATATGAGGGGGTGTTAACGTCTTCCCCTCATGTAACCAACTCCCGAACCCGATCTTTAAGGTTTTATCATTATTTTCCTTTCCCCTCATGGGATAAATAAAATATGGTGGCGGCTTCATTGCTTACATTTGTGCATTGCATTTCATCATTGCATATCTGTATTTTTTTTGCGCCGGGTACTACAGCTGGCGACTTCACTGGGGAGATGATTAGTGAGTTAAGCCTAATTTGGGGCTTTTGGTTTGCTTATTCCAGGTTAGCCGTATCTGTCCTATCTTTTATTTTACCGCAAAATATTGAACTGTCTGGATTTGCTGGCTTTGTCTTCTCTTCTACTCCTTTTTTTCTTTTTGCCTTTATGGCTGGGTTCTTGGTTACAGTGTGATTATGCTCCGTACCCGAGCTAGAGTGATACTCAGGATTAGTTGAGGGATTGTCATGTTGGGCTCCCTGACGAACGTCTCTAGGCTTGGATGTGATGATCTCGACCAGAATAGATTCACTTGGAATAATTGGACTCCTTGGCTTACGCCTTGCGGGCTTCATGTTTCCTTGTTGGGTCCGAAACTCTGGTGGCCTTTATTAGATGTCCGAAACTTTTGTCTAGGGACCACCGTTTAGAACATGTGTCGAGGTTATAATGTCGACTCAACCAGTTGGTGTTATGATCTCGCCCAGATGAGGTTGCTTTTGGGAAAAGTAATCAAGATTTTGGGTAACCTTGTCAACCTAGAACAACATGTGAGAGGGATGGGTTACAGGTAACTTTGAACTTTTGGCCTCAGAGATTCCATTTTGAAAAGAACCCAGTTGTTATGAAAATGGAAGATTTGTGACTTTGAGATCAAGTTTGCCAGATGATACAATGTTACTGTGATCATATACATGCATTGCATTCATACATTCATGCATCCATGAAAATAATCATGCATGTTCATCTTTCATACATTTACAAAAAATGTGGAAAAAGTCTTTGAAAAAAAATCATGCATTTTCATTCATAAAAAAAAAAATCATGCATTTTTATCGATTAAAAATCTCATTTCCATTCATTCATTCCAACAGCTACCTTCCCGGCACCGTTATAGGACAAGAAGAGTTGCTCATCACATTATGGAAAATTGGCAAGAGAAGCACGATGCGCTCAAGGCTGAGGTAACCCAGATGGGTGGACAAGTAACTCAATTGGGTAGACAGGTAACCCAGTTGGATGGAAGAATGACCTTGTTGGGTGGGAAGCTAGATCAGATTCTTGAGATGTTGGCTAATAAGAATGTGCAACCAAAGGTGGTTGAGGCTCCTGCACCTGCAGTTATGGTTGCTCAAGAAAATGCCTCTGCTGGCTATGATTGGCCTACTTTTTGTCTGCCTAAGGGTTATGTTCCACCAGGATATGTGCCAGCAACTTCTGCTTCAATTGTGGAAGCCCCTGCTAGGGTTACATCTGTGCAACAAGTAATGGATTTGGATCAAGACGCATTTGAGGATCCTAGAGATGTGTACCAGGGTCCCGAATTGCGTGGGCCTAGGTTTGCTTACCAAGGACCCGTGCTTCCGGTTAGTGAACCGAAGTTTGATTTTGCTCCTCAGCTGGAAGAAACAAAGCAGAAATATCAGGCTCTAGAGGAGAGGTTAAATCTGGTAGAAACGGGTAATGATCCGTTGGATTTCTCGAAGATGTACTTGGTTTCTGATTTTGTGCTTCCACCAAAGTTCAAAATGCCTGATTTCGAGAAATATAAGGGTTTGAGCTGCCCGAAGAATCATCTGGTTATGTATGTCAGAATAATGGCCTCTTATTCTCATGATGACAAACTGATGATACACTGTTTCCAAGACAGTCTGGCTGGTGTACCTCTCAATTGGTACATGCAACTTGAAAAAGGTAACATCCTGTCGTGGAGGGATTTGGCCAATGCTTTCCTCAAGCAATACCAATATAATATGGATATGGCTCCAAGCCGCACTCAGCTCCAAAATACCACTATGAAAGAGGGTGAATCTTTCAAGGTTTATGCACAAAGATGGAGATCCTTAGCTTCTCAAGTACGTCCTCCGCTCTTGGAGACGGAACTTGTGGACATGTTTACCAATACTCTGCAAGGGACTTACTTTAAAAGGTTGGTTAGTACTACTTCCTCTGATTTCGCCGAGTTGGTCCGAGTTGGTGAAAGAGTCGAAATGGGGATCAAGAATGGGAAGATTTCAGCTGCTTCTAGTTCACAAAGCAATAACACAAGGAAGCCTGGTGGTGGCTTTAACAGAAAGAAGGAAGGTGAGACTAATGCTATATCCTCAAGGGGCAGTCAGGCGCAGCCGGTAGCACCTGTTCAGTTTCCCTACTTTCCCTTTCCATACTTGGCTGCTGCTCAGCACCAACAGTTTCCAAATTATCAGTATCAAAATCCAGTGCCTCAACATCATCAACAGGCACCACCAAAACGGAATCCTCCACAAGCTCGTAGGTTTTTTGATCCTATCCCTATGTCGTACAGTCAGTTGCTCCCTTACTTGATTCATAGTGGTAAGGTGACGCCTAAGCAAATAAGACCTTTGCTTCCACCATTCCCTGATTGGTATGACGCTAATGCTAAATGCGACTACCATGCTGGTATTGTGGGTCACTCTACTGATAATTGCAAAGCTTTTAAGCACAAAGTACAAGACCTCATTGATGAGAACGATTTAACTTTCAAAGAAAGCGGACCCAATGTGACCAATGATCCATTGCCTAAGCATCCAACAGGTAATGTAAGTTGTGTTGAAACTGGCGGAAATTTGATAAGTGATGTTTCTCTAATCAAAACACATTTGTCATCTGTCCGAGAGATGTTGCTGAGTTATGAAGAGTTTGAGAAATTACACTCTGATTGTGATGATTGTCAAAAGGATCCAAACCACTGTTCAAAGCTGAAGGAATGTTTGCAACAACTGATGGATCAAGGTTTAGTGCAAGTGGGATACGCCAAAAGGGAAACTTTGGTTGCCACTGTTGATCAGAATGAACGTGCAAAGCTTGAAAGTGACGGTCGGAAAGAAAAGGGATCCGTTACATCTTTGAAAAGCTTGAAAGTAGCCATAGAGGAAGGACTGTCTACCGGTTTAGGACAGATGTTAGTTGTGCCTGAGAAAAAGGATCGCTTCGGTTTGGGTTATCAGTCATCCAAGGGGATAGCAACTCCAAAGAAAGTTCAAGACAAGATTCCAAAGATTGAGGATGTTTTTAGCAGTGCTGGCTACCGTGTTGATGGTTACATTGCTATGATTGATGACAAGGATGTTGATGGAAAGAATCAGGATTAGGTGCGCCAGTGTTTTCTAAAGACTGTGCTTACAAATTGGAAGGCTGTTGGAATCCTAGAAGTTGTTTTTATTTCAAAGCAATTTGTTTTCTTTTCAAAACACCTTTGTTCAGCCCTGAATAAATGGTTGTGCTTGTAGGGCCACTTTGTTTTAATGTTTAATTTGCAATTAATGAAAAAGTACTTCTTGTGCAATTTCTGTCTTATTTATTCTTCTTTTACAGTTTTAAAAAGATAAATGAAAAATGGCAATAACTTCTTGCATTCATAAAACACTTTTGCATTCAATCAAATTCAAAAAAAAGAAAAAAAGAGAATCATCATTTAGAAGTGAATCTATTGAATCATAATTGTGCCGTAATTCTTCATGGTTTCGGGTTGCAAGCTTCGTTGAAGAGTTAATATGATTGTTGGATCAAAAGCATAAAATGATTGAACTTCATCGGTGATCGATCCGGGAACTGACGAAGAAAAAGGTTAAATTGGGTGTCTCCCCATAACAGGATATGAAAAAGAAAGTTGATCAGGCATTCTATCTCTTGTCAAGTATTTGTTTGCATTTAAGATTATGTAATGCACATGCATGTTTTGTAATCAATCCATTTGTATTCACTTCTTTTTCTAATTACTTGCAAATTTGGAGAGAGGATGATGAAAATGAATAACTGATTTTTGCTGATGTATGATTTCAATTGTGAAAAAACCTGGCTGATGATGAAAGGCATTATTTCATAAAGATTGAGATTGAATTGAGCCATTCTTGCATATGTTTTGTTGTTATCTGATTCTCCAGTTTCTTGAGATATATCTTTTTTAAGAAAATAAGCAATGTTGGTTTGATACTTGACCTGACACTTTAAGAGTATATAGGTTGTTTTGCACTTTAGGCTATTATGAAAGTTCAGAAACGATTCAATAAAATCGGTACTGTCTTAACATCTTAGACTCTTTGAAGTATGTAAGATCAATTTGAGTACTGATTTTGACGAAGACCTGAACATAAGTTTTTAAGTAACTCTTAGTAGTTTATCTTAGCAGTCGGCACCATCTTGTACACAAACTAAGTAGGAAATCGATGAACATAAGTGAATGATCCAGAAATGAAAATTTTGCATACTTTGGTTAATGCACTTATTGAGTTAGATGAACCTCACTCGGTTGTTTAACCCAGCAGTTGTTGAAAAACCATAGTAAATGTACCCATTTGGTAGTTGGTTCAGATGAGTCTGGTTCTGAACTTGGTAGGGCGGGTTGCTATCCGATCCCCCGCAACTGCACTTGGAAGAAAAAGAGGGGTTTACCAAACTGATTTTACCAGCTCCCCTCGATTTATGATCATAATCACTAACAGATTTCTCTACCATGAGTGTGTACAAGATAACGGGCTTAATGTGATTGCACCTGAATGAAAAGGGTGAATAAAATTTAAGCAAAAGTTAGAGTCACAATAAAATGTTTCAAATTTGTCTTCATATGATGAGAGTCTTTGACTGCAATGTGTGGTTTTGTGTTATTACAGTGCTTGTGGTATTGATATTTATTACTTGATTTTCTCCTCTAGCCGGCAACCACGTATGATTAGAGTTGTCATGTCGTGTTTTCAAACAAGTGCTAAAAAAGAGTTACTATTTATGTGCTTAATGACAAGCAAATGTTCAAGTATGGGGAATTTGATAACACAATTTATATCTTCTTTTGGCTTGATTTACATGAATCCTAATTGCATGCTATGACCTCAAAAGACCTAATTGAAGCTAGGTTCACTTTGAAAGCATTCGGCAAATGTATTGTTAAGCTGACTCCTCCAGTTTGTTGAGTAACTAATAATTACCTCTCTTTTCTACACATCGTGTGTGTTTCAAAAAACTTGCATGTGCAAAATACTTTTTCAAAAGAAATGATTTTACCTGCAAATCAATACTTGACATCAAAGAGATCTGAGTAGTGGTCTGATCATGGGGCAAAGCTGATTTGAAACGCTCCTAGCTAGGGGCAAGCCATCTATAGATTATGCCAAACAGGGGCAAACAAGTTGAATACCCTGCTTATCAAAAGTGAATTGGTTCAAGAATTGGTTACACTGCAAATACCAGTTGGTCAAGGGCATATCCGTCATAGATTCCAGTGCTTGGGGCATAGTGTGTCAAGATTATATTGTCCTGAAAAGTCATATGTGGTGATATATGGCAGAACTCTGGTTGTTAACATCATGTATGGTGAAGAGTTTCCACTCCCAATGCACGCTGCTGCGATGCCTGACTCTACATGAAGATGAAACTTTCAGACAGAAAAGGATTGACTCAGTCTCCTTTCACCAAAGCAAGGCCGTGTAATCTCGAGATCGTGAAGAAGAATGGTATCGTTATGATTCAGTAGAATTCATTTATTTCATTGCCATTATCTTAGTTTCAATTTGCAATCACCTCATTGAGGGATTAGCATCCAGTTGTAAAAACTTTCCGCATTTTTGCGAAGTGAATAAAATTCTCATTTTCAATTATATTGTGTCTGCTTGCTTTTATGTTCTGATTGCATATGTTTGTGCTATTCATTTTGTTAATAAATAAAGCCTTTAAACATTGTGAAAAATAAAAGCATTTGAAAAGATTACAAACTGTTTTGATTTTCAAAACATCTGAAGGGAAACCAGTGGCATACAGTAAACTATCCCAATCCATTACAGAAAATCATGACAATCTCTCGATTCCATCTCATGAAGAAAGTTGCTATCCTTTTTGGAAGCTTGATTGAACGTTCGTTCCGCAACGACAGTCAACATCTCAGGATTTCACCCCAATGGAGTTACTCAAATTCTCAGTGCCGGGAAATTCAAACTCTTCTCAAAACAAACCCGGAAATTCATGCATTCATGCATATTCATGCATTCACGCATATAGGTTCATGCATAAAAAGGATCACACCAAATCCTGCACATAATCAGATATTTCATCTGCATTAGTTCTGCATTTAGGCATCAGAGCTGCACAATCATGCATTTATGAAGTACATGTTTAAAATTTTGTCTTAACAGGTTGCAGACTTGGATCTCTTGTTCAGTAACAAAGGTCTGCGGACCTAATTCTCCAATAAGACAGTTATTGAATCGTAACTTCTCAACAATAAGGGCTGATGAATCTTTTCCCCAATGAATTGGTCAACAAAATGTCATCACCAAGCAGATCAATCAGTGCATCATATTCTCAATGAGAAAGGTTGAGGGGTTGTTTCTTTCCCCAGTGAGGCGGTTGATAATTGTTCATCCCAGTAAGTCGGTTGGAACACCACATTTTCAGAAAGATGGTTGATAAATCGTAATTTCTTGACAAGAAAGATTGTTGAATCTTGAATCTTCCCAGTGAACTTATCTGGTTCTGATCACTGATATTCAGCAAGTTGGTCAACAGAGTTTCATCCTTGTCAGACGGATCCTCACTCTACACCTACCAGAAAGGGTTGATGATCCTTTCCTCAGTGAATAATTCAGTAATGGTTATATACAGCAGATTGATCTGCATACAACTTTCTCGGTTAGAAAAGTTAAACAGATCCTTTCTCCAGTGATTCGGTTGAGATGGTTATCTCCAGTAAGATAGTTGAAATGTTGTATTCCAGCAAATTGTTTGTTAAACAGTTTCCTCAGCAAGTTGGTTTTTGAATCGCATCCTTAATGAAGTTAACACATTGTGTTTCCAATAAGTTCTTCAGCAAAACAGTTGTCAAGCAGTCGTCTTGTGAATTCTGTCAAAGATACCGGCAGGATATTCAGCTCACACTCCTCGCAAGTTTCTTTACCCAAGGGTATGTCAAAGCACTAGTGGAGTATTTTCAGATTCAGTTTTTGAGTAATACGCTCATAGGGAGGGCTACGACTCAGTTTTTCATGATCTATACACTCATAGGGCGAGTAATGATCAGTTTTTGAGTAATACGCTCATAGGGAGGGCTACGACTCAGTTTTTTTTATGATCTATACACTCATAGGGCGAGTAATGATCAATTTTTGAGTAATACGCTCATAGGGAGGGCTACGACTCAGTTTTTTATGGTCTATACACTCATAGGGCGAGTAATGATCAGTTTTGGAGATAACGCACTCTGAGGGGAGGCGACTCAGCTTTTTATGGTCTATACACTCATAGGGCGAGTAATGATCAGTTTTGGAGATAACGCACCCTGAGGGGAGGCGACTCAGCTTTTTATGGTCTACACTCATAGGGCGAGTAATGATCAGTTTTGGAGATAACGCACCCTGAAGGGAGGCGACTCAGTTTTCATGGTCTATACACTCATAGGGCGAGTAATGATCAGTTTTGGAGATAACGCACCCTGAGGGGAGGCGACTCAGTTTTTATGGTCTATACACTCATAGGGCGAGTAATGATCATTTTATTCTCAGGTATCCAGTTACTAATCATTTCAGGTATGTTTCCACCTTCATCTTCCATATGCATTCATTATCATTACATCACTTTCACACCACAAAATTAGGGCATTTGTATTTAATTATCTTTTACTTCGAACGCATAAAGGCGCAAGTCATTTACGCATTCGAGTATAAGACAATTAAATAGGGGCAGCTGTAATACCCTAATTTTGAGCTTTTTAAAATAAATATTTTATTTAAAAATTATTTCTTATTTTTATGAGAAATACCAAAAATAGTTTTTTCAATAATTTTGTTTTACAATTTATTCATTTTCCTTTATTTCTTTTAATTTGTCGCAATTTATCTTTTTATACGAAGAATAGCAAAAATAATCAAAAAATAGTTTTTATTTCTTTATTTAAGTTTATATTTCATTTTTTATATTTTTCTACATTTTTATTCATTTTTTCTTATTGATTTTGACATTTTTTATCATTTTATAAAAATTCTTTACTTTTGACCAATCACATTACGACACCTCATCATCTCCACCTCATAATCATCTTATTACACAAATACCATTCACCTAATCTTACCACTATAAATACACACCTCACATCACTCAATCATTACCAATCAATTTCACAATTCCCAATACAAAAAAAATCAGAAAAATCCCTCCTCCTTCCTCCACCAACACTTTTCCGGCGCCACCGCCGGAATCCCAAAACCACCACCGGAAACCACTTTTCCGGCGAACTCAAAATCTCACCAAATCAACAATCGAATACACTTTTCTAAAGCTTTCAACCTTCCTGAACATGAATCCGGCGTTAGTTTCTTGAAAAAACGACCGGAAAGCCATTAAACCTTCATCCGAAGTTCCGGCCGATCTCAAACCTCCATTTCCGGCCAAATCGCTCACAATCAAAGGTAAAAGACAATGGATCCATACGTTTGAGACCCTTCTGAAGCTTTTCCATCTCTTACTTTGCGCTAATTCTCGCCGGAAAGTCGTATTAGACGTTTTTGGTTCGTTTAGTTTTTCGCTCATTTCTATTTATACATGCTTTGATTCTTGTTTTTGATGCTCGATCTATAATCCTTGTCAAATTCCGAGTTGATTGGTATATGATTTGTTGTTTTTGGTTGCCGGAATCACCGACTGGAGCTTCACCGCCGCCTGTATCGCGCGCGGCCGGGCATGTTGCAGGTTTCTGTTTTGGGTGAAGGTAAGGGACGATGACGTGGCAGCGCGTGAGTGGCTGGAGCCAGTTGCTCACGCGCGCCCCCCACTTACTCAGCGCACCCCCAGCTGGGTGCTGGGTCGGACCGGGTCGACCCAGTTCGCCCGGATCCGGCCCGTTTGGTTTTATTTTATTTATTTTATTGGAACTTGGATCTGGGCTGGTTTCTTTGGCCCATTTATTTTTTTGTGATATTCTGTTTGTTTTTTTTCACTGTTTGCACACCCTGATCTACTTATACACCCCTTGGCTGAATTAATTAATTTTTTTCTTTTTGTGACAATTTAATTTGATAAGTATTTAATTTATTTTCACTTTTTTTTTCTCAACTAATAAAAATTTGTATTTTGAGATAAAAAATTAATCGGACTCTGACGTACGTCTCGTGTCCTTGATTTATTTTTTATCTCGAATACTTTTAAACGATCTAATTAATATAGAGCAAATTGGGCCTGACTTACGACTTGTCTTGGTTTACTCTATTTTTAATTCATATCGTTTAAACGATATTTTCTCTGTTACGTTGACCGATCACTAAATATTTTATAAATAGTAATCGCTTTTTTTAATGTTCGACTTATAATGTAATAATTTAATAATACTTCAGTTGTTTGTTAGATTTAATTTTTGAGTGAAATAAAGATAAATTGGGCCCTGTCTTACGACTCGCGCTTTGAATTTATTTCTTATTTCATTCAAAATGTGTTTTGATGTTCTGAAGTGTAAGACAAGCGAGAGCCTGACGTACGACTCGTCTTGAGCTTATCTTACGTTTGCTTGCTAAATTGCTCGTTAATTTGCCTCTCTATTTGTCAGTTTCATTTTATGCCTGATTATTTAATTACTCACTTATTTATGTGTCCGCATATTTATTTCGAGTATTATTTAATTGCCGCATTATTACACTGTCATCACCATACATCATGCATTTGCATTCTTCGCATCTTCTACCCTTTTCTTTTCTTTTCTGATCTGAAAATCTGTTGTGAACTTATCTTTGAATATGGAATGTGAATAAATCAGTCTCTGTCGTACGACTCTGGCTTCGAATTATTCGCAAGCCATTTAAAATGGAACATTTTTAATTAAATGGAATGGGAAGGAGCCTGACTTACGACTCGCCTTCGGCTCGTTTCACTTTAATTAAAAAATGTTCAATCTAATAAACTGAATGAAAAAGAGGGAGCCTGTCGTACGACTCGTTTCTGCTCGAATGATTCGGTCCCTGTCGAACGACTCGTGATTGAGGATCATTCTCATTCACAAAACAATTTCCTAAAATCTAAAAGACATTTAACCCATTCAACTGTTTTCCTGCCCTTGCGCAGTCAGCTCTTTTTTCAACTGCTCTTGTGCAGTCAAATCTTTTTTTTAACTTCTTTTTCCTAAATGGATGGCACTTTATCCATTCCCCTGCTACAGACAAACGCTTAAGCCTCCGAAGCGAGCATACAAGCATACTTTTGTATCAGTGGAATGCGACCTAAGCATCGTTCACTAAAAACAACCAACACACAATCTTTCTTTTCAGGAAGAACTACGTGAGCTTTGAATTCCTCATTGTACTTGGGGGATACGTAGGAGCGAGAGCCTCTCTCGTCAAGCCAAATAATAAAACTCTTTTTTTTCCTTTTCTGTTCAATATGCGGTAGTTTAATTCTTTTCATGCGGCTAGTTCTTTTTAAGCAAACCAAAATTCCTCAAATGGTTCCCGTTGAGTACAACGGATATGAGGGGGTGTTAACGTCTTCCCCTCATGTAACCAACTCCCGAACCCGATCTTTAAGGTTTTATCATTATTTTCCTTTCCCCTCATGGGATAAATAAAATATGGTGGCGGCTTCATTGTTTACATTTGTGCATTGCATTTCATCATTGCATATTTGTATATTTTTTTGCGCCGGGTACTACAGTAATAGCGTAGTACTTTATTGCTTTTGACACATCACACACAACGCACAAAAACCAAGAAAAAACGAACTTTCATTTCCGAAGAGGCGCGTTAGTAATTTCTTTAGAAAAAAATAGGAAAATAAATAAACAATTTCTTCTCTCTCTAATACAATTCTTTAGTCCAAGCCCAAATTAGTCGCACGATTAGTTTAGGTTTAAACTAAATTTTCTTTTTATGTCATAACTTTCTTTTCTCAACCCAATCTCCACTTACACACACAATTCTCTCTATACATCTTCTCCCTCCATTTCTTACAACTTCTCCCTCATTTTCTTAAGCACATAAAAGCAATAAAAAAGTAATAAATTAGAGGTTACCATAGAGTACTATGGGCGTTTAGGATGCTAATACCTTCCCTAGGCGTAACTAACCCCGAGCTTAGAATCTCTCTTTTTAAACGGTTTTCGACACTTTCCCCTCTTTGGAAATGAAAGGTCAATGTAGTGGTGGAAATCCCAAAACCCCCGCAACAGCCACCAACAAACATGATCAGGTATTTAAGGTGTCACATGCCCGCTAGCTTCAACTTGGTTCGTACCTGAATGACACTGTTTAGGGAAAGGTCTTTTTTCTTTTTACCTTATGTTTCTTAGAGAAGGGGGCTCTAGTAGTCCAAAGTTCAGGTGAATTTTGATATTCAGTGGTTCCAGTCTCCTCTCAAATTCAGTTGCGGAAATCGAATTGTGTTCCTCCCTACTAAGTTCAGCGTCAACTACCACTGCACCAACTAACTTTTTGGTAGCGAAAGGTCTTGTTTGATACCATTTTACACATCTGGAAGTCTTTTCAATGTGATTAGTCTTCACTCACACATTTGTTGAGACATTCTCATTAGGTCATTCATCCAAATAGTACTCAAATCAAGGACGCTTAATTATGGAATTCTTATGATATACTCCCTCCGGTCACATTGATAAGCAAATTTCACTTTTTTGTTACATTGAAAAATGAATGTAGGTGGCCTACATTGCTTATATTGTATGCCACATACATTCATTTTTCAATGTACCAAAAAAGTCAAATTTACTTATAAATGTGGCTAGAGAGAGTATGAGATAAAAAAAAAGACATGTCTTATTGTTATAGGTAATAGAACTCGATACTTCTAATAAGTCTTCCATCAAATATGTAGTCTCAAGATCCTCTCATTATATCTCAAAGCTATTAGAATCAGCTTATTTTCCATACATTGTGACCCGACGAGGCAACGCAATCAACTCCACGCCCTCGTTAACTTTATGTGTCACATGGTTGTGTTCAGTTTCCTTTTTTGTAAAACAAACAGAGATTTCTTTACTTTTGGTATATAGACGAAATGACAAAGTCATTAAAAATTCACACACATAAAGTGTCCGTGACCTAAATTCGAACCCTGGTCATGAACGTCCAACCTAACAATTTCAGTATTTTTGTTGGTTGAGCTAGGACTTCTAGACAAAGGAGGTTTCCTTTTTTTGTGTTGATATATGAAAATAACAATAAGAAATTAAGGATACGTAGAAACGGAAGCACTTATATGTAGAGTTGAAAATAAAAATTGTCTCAAGGCATAGAAACGATTACAATTTTTATTTTTATTTTACAATAGAAACGGTTACAATGTTAATCACCTAAAATTTTGTGTTTTGTTGGAGATTTAGTCAAGGAAGACTAGAATCAAAATTGTCTCCAGGCATATAAACGATTGTACAATATTAATCACCTAATATTTTGGTGTTTTGTTGGAGATTTATTCAAGGAACACTAGCAACGTGGGGCCTATATGTAGCTTGAGGATTTGAATTTTATACGTTCAAAATTCCTAAATCCTAGTTCACTTGTATTTTGTGCAAAAATGCTAAAGAATGAAGAAAGTGTTATGAATAAATATCTTTAGTGGATGTTCATCCCTTTCTCTTCTATTTCCACTACAATTCCCACTAATGAGTGGATACTAAATGCATTTGTTCTTTTACTTATCGACTTGTATCCTATATAAATAGAACTCTTGTATATGATGAAGATGAAGATACACATGAATAGATAATATAAATCTTTCTCTAACTCTATTCTCTGTATTCTATAGCTCTAGAGATTTATTTCTAACAGAAAGATAATATGAGAAGTGTTAATGATAAAATAAACCTTAAAAATAAAACTAAATGTAAATGTAGGTGAATGTATGTAGGGATTCAAAATATCTGTTGATGTGGTTATCTTGTAGTTTGTTGGTGTTATGTTGTTACACTGTCTTGCAATAAATATAAATGTCTTTTAAGTTTTTCACTCATTTTAAATAATTGTTAACCAAGTTATCAAGTTCAAGTCGTTAATAAACTTTACCGATTTCAGAAGAATACATGTTCAATTCTTGGATGGAATAATTTATTGGTCATATACGGCCGAACTCTGGATTACTAGGAGTCCTTTCCCCTAGGAACAAGAGGGTGAAATCCAAAATAATAATAATATAATTTTGTGAATTAAAATGTAATAAATAAAAGTAACTTATTGAAAAAATAATCATAAACTTTGTCTTTATTTTCTAAAAACAAATAATTAATTTGAGACACAAAAAATTCAAAGAGGCACTTAATTCTGAGATGGATGGAATAATTTTTAAATTGAGTATATATTACCCTTGCTAATAAAATATATATATATATATATATATATATATATATATATATATATATATATATATATATATATATATATATATTTCACAAACTAAATTAGATTGTGCATTGAATTGTTAAATGATTGTTTAGTGGTAGAATTCAGTCTAATTTTGGTACTTTTCCATGAACGCCGTACACACAACTAAAACAAATTATAAGAGCATATCTTCACTCCCTTTTTCAATCTCAATATGTTTACCAACATTCCCCACATTTAATAAAAACACAACAAAGAAAGCACAACCTTCTAAACTTCTAACTAAATAATGTTATGTAGTGAAAGCATTTTCTTTCTCTCCTTTTTCTTTTTGGACCAAAGAAAAGGCTTTGTAGGGTTTGAAAATAGTACTTTAAAGTGTCAATCCACAAACTCACTCACAAATTTGTCCAAGCAAAAGAAACTGGACTTCTAACTTGATGCTGTGCATTGCTCCATAAAATGCTACCAAATCCATTCCTAGTTGAAGCACCAGCACCTTTCTTAGACACAAAGGTAACTGTGTACCTTTTTCTTTCCCCTACTTTCTCAAACACAAGCCTAGACGGCTTCACCGTTATCCCCACAGAAGACGGACCGTCAACCACTACATTATAGATAGAACCCGCCTCGCCGACATTTGTCAAGATACGTGTATATCTCACGACCCTCTTGCTTGAAAACACGATTGAGAAAGACGGGTAATTCAATTGACCAGGATCAGAGAATTTCCTGGTACAATTGACACCGCGTCGCTTAACAATGAGTTGGATTTGTTCAGGGTTGTAGTTTAAGGAACACAAGAATGTAATGTAATCTCTTGTTGAGGCATCATAAATAAGGCCAGGAGAAAGTGCTTTTTGTGGATTGACATGGCCAGCACCGTGAGCCCATGGAGTCGAAAAGGAACCATCAGCAGCATCACGAAGCGGGGACTTGGAATTGTCGTGTATATAAGCTGTTGTCATAAGTGCTGATTTAATTGCACTTGGACTCCATGTTGGATGTGCTGCTTTCAATAGTGCAGCTAACCCACTTATGTGTGGACAAGACATTGAAGTACCTGAAAATTTAATCACACAACATCATAATCAACACTTAATGTTCACAACAAAGGGAAAAGAAAAAAAAAAATAGACTCCAACACTTGAAGATAAACTATTAAAATCTCAAATTACAAAATAATATTCATGACATATTAGTTATCATGGATTATTTATATTTAGACTTCGGCATTTTTTTTCTCTTTTTTTGTAATAGAGAGGGTTGAAGCCTAAGAAAAAGAAAACTAAGCAACAATCAAACAAGGAGGGGTAGTAATCCCAAAAACATCACGACTCATAAAATATCAATACATGTAGTCCTTCTCATAAGTGAAGTTTGTAGAAGTGAAGTGTAGTCATTCTCATAAAATATCAATACATGTAATAGAGAGGGTTGAAGCCTAAGAAAAAGAAAACTAAGCAACAATCAAAGCTGCATTCTAGAAGTGAAGTTTGTAGTCCTTCTCATCCTCGTGATTGTGAGATAATGAATTTTGCTAGTGGAAATCAAACTCGAAACCACCCTTATCACTTCGATTCTTAAATCTCCTTTTTTATCATAAATTATATAGGCCTCTACATTTATCATATTTGAAAATCGTTTAGAACTTTAACAACTAATTATATTTTGGTCAAATAGTCTAATGACTAAAATTTCAGTGAATAAGTGAGTCTACCAATGTTCAAACTTCAATCAATACATATTACATGCAATGTCTCAACCAACTATGTTATGCTCATGGAAACAACATGATAGATTCACATCGAAAAACAAATATGTGTGTGTACCTAAAAATTCAATTAAGCTCATTTTACATTTTTTTGTATTACCACAAGATTCAAGTCACCGTCCTAATCAATCTTTGTAAGATTTTCAAATGATTTTTTTAGTAGTGGTCCATTGTGGTCCTCCAAGGACCACATTAAAACCTTCCCTAAAACGGTTCAATAATCTAATAGTCTATCTAGTATCTATATTCTATACATTTAATTCAAATTTCAAACAAACTCATCAATCAATAACACAACTACACAAGAGACAAAATAAAGTACCTGACATAATGTTGAACTTAGTCTTACGAGTATCTTCAACCAACCCAGAGGGCCCAACAGCCTCTGACCAACCAGCCAAAATATTCACACCAGGCCCAATAACATCTGGTTTCAAAATCTCTTTAGTTATCATATTAGGCCCTCTTGAACTAAACGCTGCCACAACTGGTGAAGGTCTAACGTTCAAAACAGTTCCACCAAAACTAAGCACAGCCGTTGGATTAGAATCCGACGACACATAAGCTCTGATCTCATCGCCAACTATTCTCCCCACCGCCACAGCCGGTAACAGGTGACTATCCGCCACTAACTCTTCCCCACTTGTGGCGGTGTTCGCTAGTATCATACCAATTCCACCAGCATCTCTTACAACTTTACCTGTTTTATTTTTTCAACAAGCAAAAATGAAATATATATTAATCAACTAATAAGTCTCCCGGCACAAGATATATCGAGATCTATGAATTATGTACATTCTTTGAATTAGGCGTGTCCTAATGTCAGTGTCCTAATGTCAGACATGTGTTGTGTTTGACACTGACAAGACACCGACATTTACAATTACACGTGTCCGATACTTACAATTATATTGAATTATACTATGTTACTTTTTCAACTAAAAGTTTAAAAAAAATTTACAAAATCATACAACTTTACCTTTCTCCACACGCGCACTAATTCCTCTGTCACAGACAACCACTTTTCCACGAACCAAATCCGGGTTAAGTGAACCGGCCATACAAATACTAGCGGATTGGTTCGAATTTGAACCTTTAAAATAAACCAAACTAACCGGTTTATTTCCCATTCCTTTTCCACTGTAAAGAGAAACTCCTAAAAACCGTTTTTTATTACCGAGTGTTGCGTAAGCCGGAAAATCCCGGTCTAGCGTTCCGGCTCCAACGGTCATAATCCACGGCGCAACATTGGCGAGTGAAGCTTTCGTCGGACCACTGTTTCCGGCGGAGCAGGAAACAAAGATCCCACGCTCAACCGCGGCGAAAGCCCCGATCGCTATTGTGTCGTGAAAATACGGCGCAGATCCACCGCCGAGGGAGAGAGAAAGTACATCAACACCGTCTTGAATAGCACGATCCATTCCGGCAAGAATGTCGGAAGCAAAACAACCGTCAGTCCAACAAACTTTGTAAGCAGCAACACGCGCTTGAGGAGCCATACCTCTAGCAGTTCCGGTAGCATAACCGAGAAAACTCGCATTTCCGACGTGAGATCCCGCGGCGGTACTCGCCGTGTGAGTTCCGTGACCGTCGGTGTCACGAGGCGAAACAATCTCTTTATCTTTATCACCAGAAGCCATATGAAAGCCTCTTGAAAAGCTTCTTGCTCCGATGAGTTTTCTGTTACAAACGGATTTATTAAAATCCACTGCATTCTCACACGCGCCACGCCAGCGCGTGGGAATTTCAGGCAAACCGTTATCGTTAAAACTCAACGATTCAGGCCATATTCCAGTGTCAAGAACACCAATGATAACATCGTGTGAAGCTTGATCTAATTCTTGAGTTCTATGTCCTTCCCATAAACCGTTTTCCGTTTCGAGTCCAAGAAACTGTGGTGTTCTTGTTGTGTGAAGATGGTAAAGGGTATCTTCGTAAATACCCAAAACGGCATCGTTTTGGAGTAGTTTTTGTGCTTGTTGTTCGGTTAATGTTGCAGCGAAACCGTTGTAAGCGGTTGTGTAAGAATAGAGAAGTGGATCTGAAGCGTCGTCATAATAAAAATTAGTTGAGATTTGAAGTGATTGGAGAGTTGAAGAGTACCAATCGTGATGGGTTGGGTATAGGGTAGGCTTATCGTGGTCTTTCATATGAACTATGTATGTTTTTTTGGATTGGCATTGTGAAACTGAAATGAGAGAAATGAGAAAGAAACAAAAGTAGAACGTTGAAACAGAAACAGAAACAGAACCCATAATGTGTGGGTTCGGAAGAATGAAAATAGTAACAAGATTTGATTTGGTTGAAATTAATGGTTAAATAAATGTTGAGAAGAAGAGAAGAATGGGAATAGAAGAAGAGAGAAAGAGAGTGACAGTGGGAGTGTCAGATGTATTGAAATGTGTTTTTATAAACAAAAAGTGTATGGGGTGGGGTTGCTTAATGAGTCTTTTTGATTTATTTAATTAGTAATTTAATTGTTGATTATTGAAGATTTATTTACGTTAATTCCATTCCATCATTTGGCTTCTTTAATTCCATGTGGTCGTCGGTGCCGTTACCTGCGCTCTGTTTTGCTAATTCTTTTTTGGTAGTAAGACTGTTTTGCTAATTGCTAGCCTAGTAAGTAGTAGTATTGTTTTTTTCGGATAAATCATTTTAATCCTTAAAACTATAATTTTATCACTTTAATTCTTAAAAATAGAATTTGTGTCGTATTATTTTTTGAAGGCTTAAATATACGTTTGGTCTCTGTACACCAATTTTTCATTTTAATCTCTGTATCGAAAATTTTGACAAAATAGTCCATGTATCGTGCCTTTTTTTTTTGATATTGGTCCCTGCCGTCCAATTTCATCCAAGTGGCAAACGTTTTGCCACCTGGACCCTGCCACGTGGCTAAAAAATGTTGCTGACTGGATTAATGAATGCTAGAGCGACCAAAACCAAAAAATTGAACTGAATGCAGGGACCAAAACCAAAAAATTGAATTGAATGCTAGAGGGACTAAAATCAAAAAATTAAACTAATTGCAAAATGACACATTTAAACTCTAAATCCCTAAATTGAAATTTGTTTCTCTACTCTTCTCTTTTCATCAACCTTTCAACAGAGAGACTCATTTCTAAAAAAAGATTATCCTGATGATTTCTCTTTCAACGATCCCGATCAACAACCGCCCAACCGTGGTGGTTTTCTCGACGCGCTTTCTAATCACGTCAACATTCGCAATGCCTCTCATAATTTCATCAAAAAACTTATCCAAATGGGGCGCAATGATCGACGCAAAGTTTGTTTTTCCATGAAAGCTAAAGCTGGTTTATGAGAAGAGAAGAGAAGAGTGGAGAAACAAATTTCAATTTAGGGATTTAGAGTTTAAATGAGTCATTTTGTAATTAGTTTAATTTTTTGGTTTTAGTCCCTCTAGCATTCAGTTCAATTTTTTGGTTTTGGTCCCTGCATTCAGTTTAATTTTTTGGTTTTGGTCTCTCTAGCATTCATTAATCCAGTCAGCAACATTTTTTGGCCACGTGGCATGGGCCAGGTGGCAAAACATTTGCCACTTGGATGAAATTGGACGGCAGGGGCCAACGTAAAAAAAAAAGCGCGATACAGGGACTATTTTGTCAAAATTTTCGATACAAGGACTAAAATGAAAAATTGGTGTACATACAGGGACCAAATGTATGTTTAAGCCTTTTTTGAATGTATCGAAATTAGAAATGCAAACGAGATTTAAACTTGACATCTTGAAGTTATAAAATTTAACTTTTATCGTTAAATTAACACTTCAAGTGTAAAATTGATTTTACTTAGCTTGCAAACGAAGTGAATTTATCATTTACAAATTACACTTTTCATTATAAAATACTACCTCCGTCTTAAATTATAAGACTCATTTTGACCACTGCATGATTGCCAATGTACAATTTTGATTACAAATATATTTAATTGTGCATTAGTAAAAATTATAAAAATTTTATATCTTGAAAATACTCATCAAGACGAATCAAACAAGATCTTATATGTTAATATTTACATTATAAATTACGAAAAAAAATACGGTCAAAACAAGATACATGAATAGTATCATTTAATCAAAATGGGTCTTATATATTGGGACGGAGGTAGTATAAGATAAAATTGATTAATTAAAATTGATAATAAATATATGATAAACATGAATAATAAAAATTATAGTAAATATATCAATTTAGTTTGACCAATTTGATGATGGGTATATTTTGGTATATATTGATGTGGTTTGTGTTTTGTATTGCGGAATTTGGTGGGATATATATTTATACGGAAAAGTTATAGAGATTGGAGATTATAACAAATATAATTCATTGTTCTCATTCTCTTTCTTTCATTATTATTCATGGTATAAAACTCTAATTATAAAACTATAAAAAAAAAATTAGATCATATTGATCTTAAATAACAAATAAATCCAAAATATTCTAAACAAAAATATAACTATTCATAACTTTTACCATTTGAACTTTAGTTAAATTATCTTGTCAAAAAAAAAACTTTAGTTAAATTATACTAATAATTTAAGTGGACATCCAAATAAAATAAAAACTCTAGTTTTAAATGAAGAATTTTCAAGTGGGCAGTAGGACTGAATTCTTGGAATTAATTTTTTTTTTGACACAATTCTTGGAATTAATTGATCTTTGCACCAAATATCAAATTAAAAATAAAGTTTGAGCTAAATTGTTTTTGATCTACTAAAAACTAAGAGATTAAATAAGACAATTATAGTTGATTGTGTTTGATTGTAAAACTATTTTAAGGATTGGACAAATTGCAGGACAAGAGACATGACAAAAACAAAACTATTATTCTCCATTAAACCACAACACAACTTTTTGTCTAAGTACAAATTTTCTAAAATGCTAAAACAGATTTTGTTTCCACCGAACATCATATAAAATAAAAAATTATGCAGTACCATAAAAAATTTATCATGTGCTGTTTTATCTTGTATTATTCTGTCTAGTTCCGAGTTTTTAACGGATCAAACACATCCAAAAATATAGTAATTACACAATTAAAACTAAAAAATGGATATTCAATTATACTAATTTCAATTTGGATGGGTATAGATGGTTGAACTTTTACTTATTCAGCACCTTAAATTTAAGTCTAAATTTTTCTATATGTATTACTTCGTATAGATTAGATTGCTTAGATTTATCTTCAATGGAAACAATACTAAGTTGAAGAAAACCATTTAAACAGCTGGTTATGCGTAATAGACAAACAACAAAGGGTCCACGAATCCATGGGGAAATTTGTTTGTAAGTTATTGATGCAAAAAAATTGTTAAGGTTGAAGCCAATGAAAGAGCTTATTCTTTTATTTAGTCATATTTATAAGTAAAATAGTTTTTTTTTTTTTAAATTTATTGAACGGTTCATATATTTAGTCTAAATTATAAACTATATAATATACATAGACTATTCAATGAATTTATAAAATAATTTTTTTTAAATGTAACTAAAGAGCATATTTATAAATATACTATAACGTTTAAGTCGGTATGCAAATATAAAATGAAACATTTTTAAAATTAGAAATGTAATATCTTAATGCATTGTATGAGAACATTTATGTGAACTTCGAAGAGAACCGGTGTGCCTTTGAAAGGGCAGACCATTACATTATGTTTTAGAAGTGGAGGATTTGAGGCGATAAAAATTGTTGACAATGCGTGCAACAAAGTACAAAATCTTCCAGGTGGAGGGTTGGGGAGGCTTTGTTCTCAAGACAAAGCTGAAACTAATCAAACAAGCCCTGAAAGAATGACATTTATCACATAGTCAAAATCTGCCTAGTCGGATTGATGTATTGAAAACTCGGATGGCGGAGCTGGATAGCAAAGGGGAGGAGACTCTTCTCTCCGAGGCGGAGATTGCGGAGATACATGGCATTACATCTGATGTTCACGCTTTATCCCGTCTGAAACGCTAGTATTTCTTGGCAGCAATCCAGGGCTCTGTGGCTTAAGGAGGGAGATGCTAATACAAAGTACTTTCACTCACTTTTGGCCAATCGGAGGAGGGGAAATGCAGTCAAGTCTATTGTGGTTGACGGGGTTCAGTTGGACACTGTAGCCCCTATCAAGCAAGCAGTTTTTGATCATTTCTCTTCCCACTTTAAAGCGGGTAATGTGGAGAGGTCGGGGGTGGAAAATCTTCACTTTAAGCGCTTGAGTTGGGCGGAGGGTAATAGTCTGACTAAACCTTTTTCGGTCGACGAGGTTAAAGCTGCGATTTGGGATTGTGATAGCTTTAAAAGCCTCGGGCCCGACGGGGTTAATTTTGGTTTTATAAAGGATTTTTGGGGGGACCTACAGGGCGATATAATGCGGTTTATGTCCGAGTTTCATCGTAATGGGAGGTTGACGAAGGGTCTGAATTCCACTTTTAACGCCCTGATTCTTAAAGTGGATAGTCCGCAAAGACTTAATGAGTTTAGGCCTATTGCTCTGGTGGGCTGTTTGTATAAAGTTTTAGCAAAAGTTTTAGCTAATCGGCTGCGCCTGGTTGTTGGGAGTGTTGTCTCCGAGTCTCAATCTGCGTTTGTCCGAGATAGACAGATTCTGGATGGGATTCTTATTGCCAATGAGGTTGTGGATGAGGCTCGGAGAAATAAGAAGGAACTGCTGATGTTCAAGGTAGATTTTGAAAAGGCCTATGATTCGGTGGATTGGGGCTACTTGGATGCTGTGATGGGGCGGATGGCTTTTCCGACTCTCTGGAGGAAATGGATCAAGGAATGTGTTGGCACGGCCACAACATCAGTACTGGTAAACGGCAGTTCAACGGAGGAATTTTCGTTAGAGAGGGGTTTGCGACAAGGGGATCCGCTGTCACCTTTTCTTTTTTTATTGGCAGCGGAAGGGTTAAATGTTCTCATGAAGACGATGATGGATCAGCAGAGATTCACTGGGTATCAGGTGGGTGCGCAGGATACACTCACGGTGTCTCATCTTCAATTTGCTGATGACACCCTACTTGTAGGGGTCAAGAGTTGGGCCAATGTGAGAGCGTTACAGGCTGTCCTTATGTTGTTCGAGGTGATGTCAGGGTTGAAGGTCAATTTCCATAAGAGTATGTTGGTTGGGGTCAATATTCCTGATTACCGGTTAACCGAGGCAGCGAGTGCTCTAAGATGTAAAGTAGGTAAGATTCCGTTTATTTATCTTGGTCTTCCTATCAAAGGGGATCCGAGGCGATTAGGTTTCTGGGACCCGGTGTTGTTGCGTGTTAAACGGAGACTGTCTAGTTGGAAAGTCGGTTTTTGTCTTTTGGTGGTCGACTGGTGCTGCTAAAGTCTGTTCTGTCCTCTCTTCCTGTCTATGCTCTTTCCTTCTTCAAAGCTCACACAGGTATCATTTCTTCTCTTAATTCTATTTTACTTCAGTTTTTTTGGGGTGGGGGTGAGGAACATAGGAAGATAGCTTGGATTAGTTGGACATCTATTTGTATGCGCAAGGAGTATGGGGGTTTGAGGGTCAGGCGGTTACGGGAGTTCAACACTGCTCTTCATGGGAAGTGGTGTTGGCGGATGCTGATAGATCAGGAGGGTTTATGGTTTAGGGTGTTGACGGCTAGGTATGGCTTGGAGGGTGGATATCTGCGTGAGGGGGGGGGGGGGGGAGGAGAGGATCAGCTTGGTGGAGGGAGATAGTGAAAATTAGAGATGGTGATGCAGGGTTAGGGGGGGATGGTTCGCAGAGGGTGTGGTGCGGAGGGTAGGGCATTGGAGGGACACTTCTTTTTGGTCGGACCCTTGGGTGGGAGGGGTACCATTGCGGGTGCGGTTTGGTCGTCTGTTTGATTTGGCAGTGACCAAACAGCACACGGTGGCTGAGATGTTTGAGCTAGGGTGGGAGGTATGCGGGAGGGCGTGGGAGTGGAGGCGTCAGCTATGGGCGTGGGAGGAGGAGTTGCTGGGGGAGTGTCAGATCTTACTTCATGATCTCTAGGTGCAGGATCAAGTGGTAGACGAGTGGCGGTGGCGTTTTGATCCAGAGAGCGGATATACTGTTCGTGGTGCTTATCAGATTTTGACTACTCAAGAGACAGTTCCTTTAGACGACGCAGCAGATCTTATTTGGCATCGACATGTTCCAGTGAAGGTGTCTATTCTTGCTTGGCGGCTGTTGCGCGACAGGTTACCGACGAAGCTTAATCTGGGCAGACGCGACATTCTTACTCAGGCGGATCAGTCTTGCGTTTCTGGTTGTCGAGGCCTTAAGACGGCTTATCATCTTTTCTTCTCATGTGGATTCTTTGGTTCTGTGTGGACGCTGGTCAGGTCGTGGATTGGTTTCGAGATGGTTGATCCTGCGACTATATCTGCCCACTTTCTCCAGTTCACTTTTGCAGCAGGTGGCAGTCGGGATCGCCGATCTTTCATGCAGCTCATATGGCTGGTTAGTGTTTGGATTATTTGGACAGAGCGCAATCAACGCCTGTTTACTAATTCAGCACGACCGATATCTCACTTATTGGACTTGATCAAGCGGTATGCTTTTTGGTGGTTGCGGACTCAGTATCCAGGGCTGGGGATTAACCTACATAGTTGGTGGGTGAATCCTTTGTTGTGTTTGGGTATTTGATTTGTATTGATCTTGTTTGTTGGTTTTGACTCTTGATGTACTCTTGTTGATCTGTTACTAGCACATCTTGTGCTGGGGGTCGACTATTTTTTGGTATATATATCATCTCATTTTGGCGTATTCAAAAAAAACAAAGTACAAAATACAAACTATAATATTGTGGTAATTTAGGCCTTAGACTCATCATGAAACACCTATTTTATTATATTAAACTATAGTAATAATTTAAGAATATCTCATTTTAGATTTTTCAAAAAAAAAAAATTTAAGAATATAAGCATTTCAAATTATTAGGGAGTTTTCGGACTTAAAATATAGATATGGCCACATGAGAGATGTTTTTCGATGTGTAAAAGTATCCGTGTGTGTATATATATATATTCAGTGGCAAAGCCAAAAAAACTTTTAAGTCTGAGCAAAATTTAAGTCTAACATAAATTTCAATTTTATCCTAAATTAACCTCTAAAGTTTTTAATTTATCTGAATTTTAAATATAAAGTCACAATTTTGCCCTAAATTAACCCATAAAAATCTCAGTTTTAAACAAAAAAAATCAATTTTACCTTAAACTAATTTTTAAAAATTTTAATTTTACTTTAAACTAATTCTAAAAATACCAACATTTTTTGCCGGAGTTCGGAAAAATGCCCGGACATACTGGGCTCTAAAACCGCCCCCGTATGTATATATATCTTATTTTAGTTCTAAAATAAATTTTAGTAATTTTTTTTTTGATTGCAAAATTGAGTAATTTAGTATAACCATATGATATGGTCCATATCATCATCTTGATATGAGCATGGAGACCAGTAGTGCTGCTACTAGTGTTTTGTTTCGGCCTGTTTTTTTCTTGTTTGTTGTGCTTTATCCAAATTCCAATAGTGTGTTTTCTCTCTACTCTCTAGCTATTTTTCTCATATAATAATTATAAATCCAAGACTACGTTGAAATAGTTTACCAAGCCTTCCGGTGTGCATCGTGAAAAATATTATAATGAATATGAATTTTATAGAAAAAAAATTTAGATTGAAAGTTTATGTCATATAAAACATTCATACAAATATTTAAGAAAAATGAAAATCATTGATATGTTATTGATACACATTAAGATTAACAATATTTATTAAAAACTCATAAACCGTTAATCTCAATAGCATGTCAAATTATTTTTAATTTTTAAAAAAAATTATATGAATAATTTATATGTTATAAGCTATCAATCTAACCGTGAATTAAAAATATTATCAAATTCATATTCATGATAATGTTTTTCAAGAGACTTGTACATAGGGGAAAACTTATCTAACTATTCTACCTAGAGAATGCCTAATTAGAAATGTTTTAGATATATTTTCCGATGAAGCAAAAAAAAAAAATGTTTTAGATAGCAACAGGAGTAAATTATACACCTTCTTTTATAAATAATTTTTTTTTTAAAAATTTATTAAATAACAGATATATTGAGGTTAAATATATTTTTAGTCTCTATAAAGTAAGATCTTCTAAATTTAGTTTCTACTTAATTTAAATAGTATTTTTAGTCCCTACAAAAAAAATTGAATACAGTTTTAGTCCTTGTTAAAATCAAATTTGTTTAATTAGCCATAAACTCTTAAATTTTGAATGGTTTTTTGCAGGCATGTATATCACTTTATATCATACTAGTCAGTCTACCCGTGCGATGCACGGGACAAATATTCAACCGTTTGTGAGTGAGAGTTCATGTAATTTTGAATATGAATTCGAAAAAATATATATACAATAAGAAACGACATATTTTTAATTAATTGATAGAATTGTCTTGAAAAATTTACTTAGATTGTTATAATTTTCTTTTATGTAAATTAGACGTTCACCCGTACGATATACAGGTTTTGTGGAACATATTATTTAAAATGAAATTTGAAAGGGATTCTTTTATCATAAGGAATCAATGATAACATTGGAATATAGATCTTCTGTCCAATATATAATTACCGGTTATAACCATAACTTCGAATATGTATATACTCATTCATGTAATTATCAAACAGGTTTCATTGCGTAATCCAAAAAACTGATAAATATTTCTTAACAGCATGGCCAGGCCTCCAACTTTTAATCTTAATTTGTGATTTGAAATTTTAGAATAAACAATTGGAACGATGATTTTTTGTATGCAATATCAACATTCATTTGATGAGTTTTATTAGGTTAAACATAAATTGTTGCAAACTAAACATTTGATTGATGTAATTTAGTATCAAATTCATTGGTTTAGTCTAATAGCAAATATGCATAAAATATAAACTAAAGGACATGGATTCGAATCTTGCTGAGAATATTTTTTTTTAACATTTTATTTGATTAAATTAGAGTTAATTAGGGTTACTTGCAAATTTACTAATTTAGTAAGATTTATTGTAATAAAGATAAAGATTGAGATAATTTCTAAAGCAATAACTAAAATATTGATAAATTAAAGACTAACATTCTAATTTTTATTTTGAATAATGCTTTATCAATTTTTATGGTACATTAATTTTTTTGAATGTATCGGTATATTAAAAAATTTAAATTAATAGTTAAATTAGTATTTTTGAAATAAATAAATTTTCTATCACTTTAAAATTAGACTTAAATATAATTTTGGTCTCTGTAAATATGAATCATTTTCATTTTAGTTTACGTGAAAAACTTTATACCCTTATAAAATTACAATAATTTTAAAAAAGTCTTTAAGATGGGTTTTCTGGTGATTTGACAAACTTAAACTAATGTGGCACACATGTTTCTTAAAAAAAGTAATGTAAAAATTCTTTTTAGATTAATTCAAAAAGTAATGTATTTAGACTATAATATAGATTAAATATATTACTTTTTCAATGAATTTAAAATGTCAATTTTACTTATATATGAGACCGGAGAAGTATTTTACAGAGATCAAAATAAAAATGAACCATATTTAAACCTTAACATTATAATAACTAAATATTACTATTCATTAAACTTGTCGAAAAAAATAATGAACATTTAAATAAAGAAAGAGCAACTCAAAAGGCGTGGTTGAACGGCTAGGGTTCATCCTTCCTTAACTAAGGGTCGAATATTCGATCCTCACCTTGGATATGAAGCATCTTTAAATCCTTAGGCCAGCTATTCCACCCATCAAGGTGCCTCCAATCTAGCGAGGGATTAGTCACTGTGTTCGGCGGTGGATACCTTCATACCCCGGTCTTGACAAAAAAAAAATAAAGAAAGTGCATAAAAATCTAAATAAAGAAAATTATAGGAATGAACATCTAGAGAAAAAATTTAAATAAAGAAGGTTCGAATCCAAATCTCTGCACTTTTGTGTAATATGTCCAATCAATTGAGCTAAGCTTATGGAACAGGAGAAGAAAGATTTTTATGAACTTAATATTATTTTTTTGTACATAGATAAGATGACAAAATTATCATAAAAGCACACACACACATAAAATGAGGTGATTAATGATCGAACATCTGTCATAGACATCCGGTCTAACAATTTTGATATTTTCTACCAATTGATCAGAGTTATGATTTTTAGCTAGATATAACTCAATATTTTAGTTGGGTACCAACATGTTATATTCATTGAAAATTTTAATATACATTAATATAAAAATATTTAATTTAATGAAAAAAATTAATGGTAGAAAGAATAAACTGTCCTCTATTTTATTAAACTTGCAAAAATGGTCCCTTTTTTCTTAATCGAAATATTTGGTCTCAAATATAATATTTCATCTTTAGATTTCATATCGGAGACAATAAATCTCATTTTAAAACACCAAATATAATGTTTTTGAGAGGAAAAAAATATAGGTTTTGACCAAAATTGCAACAAATATAAAAATAGAGGGACCGAAAAAATTTGATTTTAAAATAAACTAACGGAACTATTTTCATGAGTTTGATAAAATATGGGGACTAAAATTCTAAGAGCGCAGTTAAGTTTTTAAAATTTTGAATTATTTTTTGCATTCATGTTTATTATATTAAAAAATAAATTAATTTGAAATAGTTTAATTTTTACTGATGATATATGAATTAATTACAACAATTGATATTTAATTCATCATTCATTAAGAAAAATATGAATTTTTGTGAAATTGATTTCTATAATATTACAAAGATGAATCAAAACCGGATTAAATATTGTGAATTGATAGACTTAATTGATTTAGAAATATGAATCAAAAGTCGTAACGAAAAATATTTGAAGGACAAAAAATATTAATAAAGTTTTAAGAGATTAAATCTCAAAATTTTAATTATTTATATGGATCAGAAATTTAAGAAAAATAATAACAAGTGCATCAAATGTAGTTCAAAATGATAAAAAAGGCGTCAAGTTGATCATAAATTATTTATATATATAGTTAAAAAATTATATATAACAAAAAAATATTTAGTCATGAAAAATAATTTTTAAAGCTTTTGTTAACAGAAATTTAAGTGAAAGTTATCTTATCAACAATGAATTGGTTCAAGTGGTAAGACTCTTGATCCGCTTATACATGTAGTGCGGGGTACGGTTCTTGAGTAATATGTATGCAGAAAATTTGGTTGAGAGAGAAGAACCATCTTGTGTCTTACAGGTTTTCCGACGGAGATTAATAATCGACAACAGCAGTAAAAACTTGATATCAATATCATGGTACTAAAAAAAACATATAGATAACTCTTAAGTTTATAATAATTAATATCTGTTATTGAATTTGCGAGAGACACACAAGGTAGATTCTTTATTCCTAATCGAATTTTTTTTCCATATAGATAACTCTTAAATTGAATCATTTAACACCTTACCACTTATCACTTAGATTATTTCATTATTGGTGTATGATTTCATTGTTGGTGTATGATTCAAAATTTAATGAACTCTAAAAAATAAATCACTTTCACACAATTTAAGGAAGCTAACGGATAGATATTTTGTTTGATGGCTGTGTTGTGTGTCTCAACTCTCAAGTACAGAATGATGTATCGTAACCCATACCTTTCAACTTGAACTCTCACGCGCAAATGATAGCATGTGTATGTTATTTTTTTTTTTAGCTTAAAATACTGTTTAATTTTCTATATTTTACTCTCTGTTTCAAAATTTTAATCCTTTAAAAACTTTGCATATAGATTAAAAAATAATAAAAATTGATAAATTAAATTATTTTTATCTTTATTTTATTAAGAGAGAGAAATTTCATTTAAAAAAAGTTTTTCTTTGTTTTTTGATAAATTTAATAAAATTTTAATTTTTGTAAAGATATAGATGATAAACCATCATTAATTTCTACAAAGGCATAAATTTTGAGACAAAACTTAAAAATTAAAAAGACTAAAATTTTGAGACAAAAGAAGTATAAATTTCATAATTTTAGTTCTCTTATTTTCTTTTCCGCTATTTTGATATCTAATAAAAAATTAAACATTTATTCCCTTTTTCAACTTTTCCATCAATTCTAATAACGTGACATTTTATTAAATAATGTGGCAATAGATAACAAGATAACATGCTTGATCATCTTCAATTTTGAGAACTTAATTTTTAAATACTTAAAAGATTTCATATATATACATCATTTATTTATAATTTTTTAGTAGTAGTATGTAATAAGCACTTAATTTCTCTAATTCAGCACCTTTTAAAACAGTTCTTAATAAATTCTGTCAATAAATTTATATTATTTAATTTAATAATAAATTATTATTTACTATGTCATAAAAGTATGTGGTAGAAAAAATAATATATAAAATTATGTAAGACCCATTAAGAATTGAAAGAAAGAAAATGTTTATTTAAAAATAAGTATTTAATAGATACTAATGGAGTACCTAATAGGTAATAGGCAGTAGTCATAACAACTTATTATTGGAGATGATGTGGCTGCCAAGTATTTCCTTTGTTTTTTTTTTAAAAGTATTTATTATTATTATTATTATTTAAATATTATTATTATTTAATGTTTATGTGTGTTTAGCAGAATTCGACTTCTGATATTTTCTAGTCACTATAAAATTATAAATTTTATTTTTACTCCCTATAAATAAAAGTAGCACGAATTGGTCTCTATAAAAAAATTATCTGTGCTATTTTATTCTCTGTTATTTCAAAATTTTAAAAATTGTTTAATTATCCATAAACTTTTAAGGGTTAAATATGTTTTTGTCCCTATAAAATGGAGACCTTATAAGTTTAGTCCTTACTTAATTTTAACTATATTTTTAGTCCTTATAATTTTTTTCTTAAACATAGTTTTGGAAGGAGATGATACGCCGACTGTTATGCAAATGGATGGATCAACACTAAACAGGCTAAAGGTTGGTCATTTATGACAGATCTGAGGCTAGGCTATATCGCCGTCAACATGTAAGCTGGAGGCAACCAAAGTACCTTTGGGTGCGTTTGATTTGCAAAGTAGTAAGTACTGAACATAACAGTACAGAACAAAACAAGACAGTACAAGACAAAATAAAATAGTACAGAACATGACAAAGTTGTATCGAAGAGAGAAAGGTAGATAATTTTCTTTATATTTTAAAATAAAAAAGGTATTTTTCGTACTTTTTATAGTTGTTTTGTGGACAAAAAGTTGTCCTGTGGTTTATTGAAGGACAAAAATTCTTGATTTTATCCTGTCCCTTGCTACCTGTTTTGTCCAGTCCTATTACCAATTTTTAAATCAAACATAGTACAATAAAAGTTGTCTTGTTCAGGCGACAAACGCCATTGGCTGACACTAAGGAACAAAAAGAAAGAATCTCCCCGCCAAAGGTTATCACACCTTTGGTCCAACTGGCGAACGCCCTTGGCTGACATTCGGGAACAAAAAGAAAAAATAACCCTACCAAAGGATAATACGCCTTTGGTTCAAGTGGCAACACGCCCTTGGCTGACAATGGGAATAAAATGAAGACATTAACCCGCTAAAGGTTATCACGCCTTTGGTCCAAGTGGCGACATGACCTTGGGTGACATTGGGGAATGAAAATACAACAACCCTATCAAAAGATAATATACCTTTGGTCCAAGCGGCTGATGCCCATGGCTGGCCCTACTCTAAAGCATCACCAAAGCCATTATTAAGGAGTCAAACCAATATTTAATTAAGGCTAAGAGCCAGCCATTATTTAATTAAAGCGAAAAATCATGACTTCATTAGGCCAAAAAACCGTTAATTAATTAAGGCGAACAACCAGTTTCAATTCGTAGAGGCGTTATGGCGTTTCGATTGGCGATCTATAAGGAAAGGTGATCTTCCCGTTTGGGCGTTAACAGTTGTGGTGCGGAGGACAAGCATCAAATCCAATAAATTTTTTTAAGAGGGGCGGACACCTCATGAAATTGGCAACGGCGGGAAAGTCAATATATAATTAATTAAAGCAAAATAGCACGAGTCAAAACACGAAATACTCGACAAACAAAATTAACAACATGTAGGAAAATAGTATCGCCAATAAATCTTAAGTGTTATATTCTCTATAGAAAATAACACTTGAGAGCTATGAACTGGGCGAGACCCATTGGGCCCATTCCACTGGAGCAATAATGACCCATTTTGTACGATATCCCAATAAAGCCATGAAGACTTAGATGGCCATATTTATCTCTTAAGAGAACCTTGCTCCCCGCTGAGAAAGGAGGAGAATAACCTAAGGAAGGAAGGAAGGAAGGAAAACTCAGTTAGAACAGAGTAAATAAATGGGGGCTTAGAGGCATGAGGAGATGGATTCTTCTTTCTCGAAGAAGCAAATAACACTTCTTCGCCAAATCACCAGAACTACGTAGCTCTTATTCTCAAATCTCTTAGAGATACGTAGGACCATGGTCTCCCTGTCGAGCTATAATCAAAACATGGCAAATTCAGATTACATCATACCTTAATCAAATCACTACTTTGGTACCTCACCAAAAATTCCCAGAACACCCTTCTTTTCTCATATGGAATATCAGACAATGCTGCAATCACCTAGCATACTAAGAATTGTAATATCTCATCAAACTGAAGCTCTTGATACCACTATTAAGAAATAATAGAGCTAAAAAAGAAAAATAAGCACAATCAGAATACAAGAATATAACGTAGAAATTCTAAAATCGAAGACTTCTCTCACTAAAGAGTTATTACTATGTGACTTTATTTCACAACACATAGATTTCTCTCACCCGATGCCCTAATACAACCACACTTTCCAAAGCAAATACTCTCTCCGTCCTATAATATAAGAAAAAAAAATCCATTATTTTTATCTCAAAATATAAGAGGAAAAATATCAACATTTATCTTTTAATTTCAAGAAAAATTTACTTTAATTTCTCTCTTATCTTTTCAAAAAAAGTTTACTCTCTCTCATATCTTTTGCATAACCAACAATCAATAAAAAATGATTTTACATCTTTCGTTGTAACTTTCTTCAAAGAAAATACAAAACAACATACTGCCAAATCCAATCATTATATGTTTTATTTTTTCTTAATAAATATGATTTTTATTTTTCTTTTATAATATGGGACAAACACTCTAAAACAAAAGTATAAAAAAAAGTAAAAGTCAAATGTAAACTTAAAGTATTTATGATCGGTTCAAACAAATAACCAAGGTCCAATATATAGTTTTAGTCTCCTTCTATTTAATCATGAGCATTGTGAGACTTTTTAAAAAACTAATTTTTAACCTCTTTCTTTTTTAAGAGATTGAACAATGTAAAACTTAACAATCCAACTCCATATATGAAATAGATTCTACCGGTCCTTTAAGTTATTTAAAAGATTGAATAATGTAAAACTTAAAACACATATGTATTA
This sequence comes from Trifolium dubium, assembly GCA_951804385.1. Classification (NCBI taxonomy): domain Eukaryota; kingdom Viridiplantae; phylum Streptophyta; class Magnoliopsida; order Fabales; family Fabaceae; genus Trifolium; species Trifolium dubium. Next base: position 48,801,973 of record OX638062.1, on the reverse strand, counting down.
CAGTTTTAAAGTTTAAAAAACCTATCTATTACAAAAAAATCTAAAAATTTATATGGCACAAACAAAAAATTTAAAAGATTCATAGTGCATGCAACTGATTGAAGTTTTATCCACTTTAGAGGAGGCAACCCCTTAAAACAATAGATTAGATGGATTTGAGCCCAGCCAATGTGATAATTTGGTAATTGGAGTTGGGTAAGTGGGGGTGGGTCTCATAAGATAACCACTAATTGTGGCACTATTTAAGCCGATGATGACTCTTGGGTTGGGACTTGGGAGATAACTAGCTTTACAGCTTTCTCTCCCTTTACTCTTTTTCATATTCGCCCTGCCACATTGCCCATTTGCCACCCGCACCCACCAATCATTGTATTCCCATGTCAACACTGTTTATTAAAGCAAAAGATGATTTCAAAAATTTAAATGTGAATAACTTTTTAACAATGGATAAAGCTAACTAATGCATGTGCATTAGTTAAAACTATAAAAGAAATAAATTTAGTATTACCTCCGTTCCTTATTATAAGAGACAAGTCACTTTTTAGATTCATTGAATAATTAATGTATCTAGTCCATATTATAAACCAGATACATTAATTATTTAATTAATCTAAAAAGTGGTTTGTCCCTTATAATAAGGAACGGAGGTAGTATTAAATTTTTTATATTTTACATAAAAAGTTTAGTATTAAAATAACTTTTTTTAATACTAAAATTTAATAGTAAAATTTAGTATTAAAAAATATAAGAGTAACTAAATTTCAAAACAAAAAGAGATTTTTTATTTTTACCCTCTAATTTTTAAGGAAAGAAAACTGAGTAGTCTAAACGCCAGAGTTCAGAACGAATTCTGACAATAAGTACTTTACCTATATTAATTGTCATATTTATAACAAAAAGTTGTCAAATAATTTACATTTTCATTTTTCAATGTCAGGTAAAATTAATTTTTTTTCCAACTATATATTCTAATTAATACTATGTGAATCAGATTTTTCCAAATACTAAATCAATTATTTTGGGAATGAGGGAGTAATAGTTCTTTTTTTTTGCTACAAAAAGGGACCAATGACAATTGTGTCGGGTCAGACAATTGGGTGGATAAAAATTTTAAAATGATAAATACATTAAAAAAACTCAAATTTTAAGTAAAACTGGAACCAACCCTAATAATCCACTAACCTACTAACTCGGCAATTTCATAGTTTTTAATATTTTTCATATAAATTTCGAAGATTTAATCTTTGTCGTTTGATCAATAAAAGAGAAAGGTCAATGTTTAATTTAGGAACTTGGATAATTTTATGTGTTTGTTTGATGAACGTTGTTAGATGAAAATCAAGAACATGAGAAGAAAGAAGATAAAGAACAAGAGAAATAATTATTTAATGATGGTTCACCATTTGATTAAGTAGATTTGTAAGATCTAATGGTTACATTTTAAAAAAAATCACATGGTTCAAATTAAAACAATTAGTTGAGTCTATGGTAGATCATTTGTAATGTTAGTTCACCTTATAAAATTAGAGTTAAAAATTAATAGAGAAGACCTTTTTGACTAATGGAGACAAACTGAAAAAAGCAAAACGTAATGTTTATTAATTAAATGATCAAAGTGAAACTTAAAAGAAGTTAGGGGAGCAAAATTAAAGGACAATAATTAAGGGCATGTTTGAATTTTTTTTTTTTTGAATAGTAGGACATGTTTGAATGACTTTTCAAAACAATTTTTTTAGTTTTTAAAATTTAAAAACTAAAAATCTTCATTGGTAATTCAATTTTACAAAACTGTTTTCAAAAATTGTTTTCTATAAGTCAATTTTTAAAACTAAAAAAATAAAACGATTTAAGGAGTTTTGCATTTCGTTTTATAGAAACAGTTTTTGAAAACTAGTTTATAAAACACATTTTAAAAACTAAAAACCAAAATTATTTCAAACAAACCCTAAATCTTTATAGTTTTTTTTTGGTGAACATAGTTTCTTTTTAATGTGAATGAAATTACCACCTTTGATAATATTTATGCAATTGAAAGAGTAGCTAAATTTGCCATACATATAAATTTCAAGGAAAACTACTAATTATTTGGTAACAAATATTTGAGAATGCAGAAATTAGGTAGAGTTACGTTTTTGAAGACTAATTCTTATAACACTCTTGAAAATCATTTTGTAACAAGACGATTTGTTATAGCGGAATGAAAACTGCTCTTTCCTCCAGAATAAGTCATTGTTGAACCGAACTGAAGAAACAATGTGTACTTTCTTCTTCTCCTTCATCGTATTCCTTGTTTATTTTGTTTGTGATTATTATTACTATCCAACTAATTTTAGTTACCATTAATTTTGTTTCACACGTCAAATTTAATGTTGTAGGTGTGATTATCATCATAAATTCACAATGTGCACCAAACATTTTTCTAAAATTTAAGTCGGTTTAGTTTGACTTTTCAACAAAATAAATATAAACTAATAAAAATAGTTGGTTTTATTTTGTAATATTTTCATACAAAATTTGAACTAAACCAATAAAATTTATGTTAGTTTTGTTCAATTTAATCGATTTGAGATTTACCAAAGGATAAATCAAGTATTATTTAAAATTTAAAGCAAACACAGCAAATAAATTATACAATAAAGCAAACACAGCCAATAAATTATACAATATAATTAGTTCTTTGTTGTTGATTTTTTTTTCTTGTTCTCTTATTTTCTAAAATATGTTGAATACTCCTTGCGTTGATTTCTTAGTTTTATTTTTTTTGACAAGGACTTCTCAATTTTTAATGTATGCAATTTGCCATTCTAAATAAAATACAATTAAGACTATAATATCAAATATAAAATAAAATGATAAGAAAATAATAAGCAAACCACGTGGAAAAGAATGCATGCTTCTCATTCTCCAATTGTTTCATTGTTGTCCATGGCCTCTAGGCTCTAACCCAAGTCCATATGAGGACATTCCTCCAAACATACATTTCAAGGGTACTTGGAATAGGACATGACCCAACAAACCATGATTATTGAGACTATACCTTTATTCATTCCAAATTAAACTCACCTCTCATATTATCCTTTTGCCAAATGTCCCCCTTAGGCTCTAAGCTTTAAGTATAACCCTTGGAGTAACAATTAACCCTTTCTAAGTATTTCATGGTCATCACTTCTACCAAAATATATTATATATAGTCGTATACCTCTTCAAATCAAATTTTGTCGTCCATGGTTGTTTTCATTTTCATATGCTTCATCCCTTTTGTTTTCCATTTTACTTGAATAAACCAATTACTTCAGTAGTTCAGTTCAAAGTTTCAATTTTGGTTATTTTATTGGAGATAACTATTTTATTTAAGAGTTAAATAAATTTTTAGTTCTCATAACTATTTGAAATTTTTAGTTTGTCCATGAGAATAATTTTGGCACTTTTTTAGTTTTTAATTAAACATTTTTCGTCACAATGCTTGGTCCTTTAATTAACTAGGTGTACTGTTTATATTCTTTTATTGAGATTTTATATTTATGTTTATAATCTTATACAAGTCTCTCCCATAAAAATTCAATACAAATGCTGGATTAAATATGAATTTTAAGAGTCAAAAATATCAAAAATTCATATTTAATTCATTCCTTATTAAAAACAAATAATGTTTTTGCAAATTAATTAAATTTTGAATGTACTGATATGATAACAAAACATAATTAAAAATTATAAAAAATACACATAAGTTACTTAAAAATAGGGACAAAAAATCATGACTGAAAATTTTAAAGGAACAAATAACTACCTAATTTTTTTGAGGGACTCAAATATAAGTTTCAGAAATTTATAGTGACTATATAAACCTATTTAATCCTTTATTTAATAGCAATAATATTATTTTGATGAAAGGCATCAACTTTGAACCATTCCCTTCTTCGGATGGCCGCTTGCATGTCCATTAGTGCTTGTGAAATATATAATTGAAGGTCAATAGGTCGCCGAGTCCTACAATTTTTTTTTGGTGAAAGAGTCCTATAATAAACATTAAAACTTTATAATTTAGTGACTATAGTATATATAATTTTTTTTTGGTATAAGTATATATAATTTTTTTGGTACGTGACTATAGTATATATAATTTAATATTAATGTTAAAAATATGAAGGATTAATTACATTTTACCCCCTGTAATATATGTTAAAGTTGCTTTACCTCCCTGTAATTTTTTTTTGATGCATTACCCCCTGTAATATTAAATTGTGTATTTTACCCCCTTGACTTAGTCAACAAAAGTTGACTGGGCAGAAATTGTGACGTGGCATGACACGTGACTTTTAATTTTAATTTTTAATTATTTTTTTTAAAAAATTCTGCCAAATCAGCCTAATTGTTTTTCTTAAAATAAAATAAATTATAACCAAAATAAAAAATTAAAACAATTTGAAACAAAATTAAAAAATCAGAGGAACAAAAAAAAGGAAGAAGAAGATAAAAGGCATAAAACAACACCACCACTATCATCATCATCAAAACCCTTATAGCCTTCATCAAAAATCAGAAGAACAATATCATCATCATCACCACCACCATCATCAAAATCGATTTTGTTTATGATTTTGATTTAACCTTATACGCTGAAACGCATAAATGATTGAACCTTATACGCTGAAACGCATGAACGATTTCGATTTTGATTTTTTTATTTCGATTTTGATTTCTGTTTCTGTTTCGATTTCGATTTTGCAACTGATGAACTTACCCTTCTAAGTGTTTTGATTGCAAGTGATTTTACACAAATTGAATCTGCTGCCACTGATTGCACACTGATTTACAGCAATTTTGCACACTGATAAGGGATAGAAGGAAGGAATCAATGGAACAATAAGGGATGGAAGGATGTAGAACAAGATGAAGGATGGAAGGAAGCAAACAGAAACCTATCCTATCGTGTTATGTTCCTTGTTTCTTCTTTTATTCTTTTTTTCTTCTTTATTTTCTAATTATAATTTTACTAATTAAAAACTAACTAAAAACAATTAATAAAAAAAATATTAATTCTGATTTGGCAAAAAAATAAAAAAATAATTAAAAATTAAAATTAAAAGCCACGTGTCATGCCACGTCACAATTTCTGCCCAGTCAACTTTGGTTGACTAAGTCAAGGGGGGTAAAACACACAATTTAATATTACAGGGAGGTAATGCATCAAAAAAAAATTGCACGGGGGTAAAGCAACTTTAGCATATATTACAGGGTGTAAAATGCAATTAACCCAAATATGAATAAATAAAAACAATTATATCGGAACTTTTTTTTATAAAGCAAAAATTTATTAAAAGTCGAAAAGAGAAATAAAAAATTGGAGGGACATCAACCTAACCCAAAAACAAAAAAGTAAAATAAAATTCAACAACATTAAGTAATTTTTCTACCGCTTGAGCTGGTGTTATGTAAATGAATTTTCTTTTGCATAGTTTATTCTTTCTTTTTGCCTTAGAGACCACTTCTACAAAAAAACTCTTAATTTGTCGTAGAGCGATTTTTCAAATATTTTATAGCTCCCGCTGTCTCTTCCTCATCAATATATGTCCTATGCTGAATTTCTCTAGCATATTTGTTCTTCAAATTTTGCAATATTTCTAAGTCACGAGCGACATATTATATTATCATCTGTAATAATGATAGTTGAATTTCCACCACTCCAAGATAGAGAATCTCGAACATAATCGTTCTTTGTCACATCATCACTCCAAGAGCCAACAATACGCATATCATGATATGTATTACCTAATTGTTCATCCGTTTGTTTCCTTGCTTGGTTATCCTCCAAATTTGTATCATCATGTACTTGTATCGGAAAAGGATATGTAGTGATACTTGGTAATGTTAGGTGTTTTGGGTTTGGACTTGCATATTGGGCCTCATTGGGCCAGCTGCAATGAACTTGTAATAAGTCTATAAATAGACATGTAGTAGTGTGCAAAGAGTAATGAATGAATAACACAAGTTTTCTAACAATTGGTATCATTGAAGCCACAAACCCAAGACCTGATAAACCGTTGCAACGGTTATAACTGCTTTTCTTCTTTCCTCTTCGTTTTCGTTTCCGATCATCTTCTCTGATCAGCATGGCAGAGCAGACCAAATACGCACCACCTACAATTCCCACGCACCACCTGCAATTCCCAAATGCGACGGTTTCTATGATCATTGGTCTATGTCATGGAAAATCTCCTCCGATCCAAGAACTACTGGTCTTTGATTGAGAATGTTGTTACCATTGCTCCGACAGAAGCTACGGCGGAGCAAACACGCATTGCCACTGAAAGCAAAAATCTTAATCTGAAAGCAAAGAATTACCTTTTTCAGGACATTGATGGTACAATTCTCGAAACAATTCTTGTCAAAGATAAAGCTAAATACATTTGGGATGCTATGCGACGCAAGTATGCCGGCTCTAACAAGGTCAAACGAGCTCAACTACAAACTCTCCGGCGAGAATTTGTAGTCTTGACGATGACGGCACCGAATCCGTCAATGAGTATTTCTCCCGCACTCTCGCCATTGCTACACACATGACAACTCTTGGTGAACGTATGGAGCAAGTAACTGTGGTTGAAAAGATACTACGCTCCATGACTGAACGTTTTGACTATGTCGTTTGCTCCATTGAAGAATCAAACGATGTTACCACCATGACAATTGATGAGTTGCAGAGTAGTTTACTAGTTCATGAGCAACGCATGAATGCTCATCGTCATAACTCTCAAGAACAAGCTCTGAAGATGGCTAATCAAGGTGGTGGTAGCAATTCTTGGAGGGGAAGAGGAAGAACTGCACTACGTGGTAGAGGAAGATTCAGTAAAGAACGTGTTCAATGTTATAAGTGTCACAAACTTGGACATTATCAGAATGAATGTCCAAGTTGGGAGGAAAATGCGAATTTTGCAGAATTCCATGATGATGAAGATATGATCTTGATGGCGCACACTAGTGCTGAATTGTGGTATTTAGACTCTGGTTGCAATAATCACATGATTGGTACAAAGGAATGGCTTTTTGATTTTGATCCTAATTTCAGAGATTCTGTCATACTTGGTGATAACTAAAAAATGGCAGTAATGGGGAAAGGAAATGTGAAGCTACATCTAGGAGGAAAGGTACATGTCATTACAAATGTGTATTACCTACTTGGTTTGAAAAACAATTTGCTAAGCATAGGACAATTGCAACATAAAGGACTTACCATAGTTTTTAAGACCAACTTATGTCAAATCTTTCATGAAGAAAGAGGTCTAATTGTTGCAACACAAATGACTGCAAACAGAATGTACATCATATTTGCAAATGTTGTACTTCCAATGTGCTTACTAACTAAGAAGGAAGAAGCACACATATGGCATGTTAGATATGGACATCTTAGTGTTAAAGGTTTGAATACCTTAGCTAAGAAAAACATGGTGAAGGGTCTACCAGAGTTGAATGAATTAGAGAGGAAATGCACTGATTGCTTGGTGGGGAAGCAACACAGGGAAGTTATTCCAAAGAAGGCAAATTGGAGAGCAACTATGAAGCTTGAATTAATCCACTCTGACATATGTGGACCAATTAAGCCAATCTCAAATGGAGGTAATAAGTACTTTATCACCTTCACTGATGATTTCAGCAGAAGAACTTAGGTTTACATGATGAAAGAAAAATCAAATGCATTTGATATCTTTAGAAAGTTCAAGGTACTTGTTGAAAATGAGTCACTAAGTACAATACAATGCATAAGAAATGACAAGGGTGGTGAATTCACTAGCAAAGCTTTTGAAGAATTCTGCAGTGAAAAGGGAATCAAAAAGCAATTAACTACAGCTTATACATCACAACAGAATGGTGTATCAGAGAGGAAGAATAGAACCCTAAGAATATGGTGAGAAGCATATTAGCATGCAGAAAAATGCCTAAAACTTTCTGGCCTGATGCTTTAAATTGGGCTACACATGTTATGAATAGAAGTCCGACACATGCTATCAAAGACATTACACCACACGAAGCTTGGAGTGGTGTTAAGCCATCAGTTCATCACTTTAGGGTGTTTGGATGCATAGCCTATGTACATGTCCCTGATGAGTAAAGAAGAAAACTTGATGATAAGAGCATAAAGTGTGTAAACATAGGTGTTAGTGATGAGTCCAAGGCATATAAGCTGTATAATCCAAAAAGCAGAAAAGTGATTATCAACAAAGATGTTGTATTTGAAGAGTCAAAGTGGTGGAATTGGAGTTACAAGACCAAAGAGAGAACTGGTGAACAAACTTTCAGTGACAATGAAGATGTGGAAGAAGCTGCATATGAAATTGATCACCCCACAAACCCATCAGATGAGACTAATCAATTGCAAGATATGCCAGCACTTGAAGATATTCCAAATGAGAGTTCATCTGATGACATGACACTAACTGATACAAGTGAACCAGGACAAGAAAGTACTAATACTGGAACAGGAACAAGAATAAGGAAACCTCCTGGACACCTTGATGACTTTATAACTAGAGAAGCTTTAGAAGAACTGGATCATTTGCAAAATCTTGTAGTATTCAGTTCTAGTGAAGATCCTGCCAACTATGAAGAAGATAGCAAGTCAAAGATATGGAGAAAAACTATGGATTTAGAGATTGAAGCAATAAAAACTAACAACACTTTGGAACTTGTGACTCTTCCACCAGGTTCAAAGACTATTGTAGTGAAGTGGGTGTACAAAACTAAGTACAATGAAAAGGAGAAGTTGATAAGCACAAAGCTAGACTTGTAGCAAAATGATATGCACAAAAATATGGAGTTGATTACAATGAAGTTTTTGCACCAGTGGCTAGATGGAACACCATAAGATGCATATTGGCTTTAGCAGCTTATGAAGGATGGAATGTGTATCAGCTAGATGTGAAAAGTGCTTTTAGTACAACAAATTTTACATATAGCCACGGACAAAATCGGTTGGTAAAGGTCTAAAAACCGTGGGTATAAGCTGAAAAACCTAAACCAACCCCAATATTAACCCGTGGACTTTATGTATGCTGTACCAACAGAATTTTCCATGACAATAGGCTATAGAGACCGCAGTTTCAGCCGTTGGACAAAATTTTAGTCTATACCCACGGAATTTTAGCCACGCATTTGTCCGTTGGTATAACTTGTACATTTTTTTTTTTTTTACTTTTGTTTTTACAAACTGCACATATTTTTTTAAATATTAATAATAAAATTATTTTTTTTTGGACGAAAATTAATAATAAAAATTGTCAATATGCACTTTTGTACACACCAAATTCTCTATAATTATATTAAAAAACTAAGTCTTCCAAATATCTCAAACATTAAAACAACAAAACAAATTCAAGTGCACCAAATAACTTAGACCATAACAAAATTGGTACAACTTGAAAGCAAAATGATAACCATTATTTACTTTAAATCCATCTCAAAATTACAACTCTAAAAACTAGCAACCACCAAAACTTACATGTGTATGACATCGAACCTAACCAAGTAATAAATTGCAAAGACTTACAACCCACAATTCAGTGACATCCTACCAAACAATAAACTGCGACTTAAATCACTATCTTTAATCTTCGTTGGTGTCTGGACTTAGAGGATCCATTTGTTTGGGGGAACTCGAAGCATCTGTAACCTATAAAGTAAATAAAAGAGATAAAATTACAAACTCAATTTAATTGATGTTTTCGCAGTATTTCATATATGAATTCGAAAAGTAAAATAAAATATATTTGTATTGGAAAATAGAATTAAACCACAATAATTACAGATCTCAAAAGACATGTAGTTGTATCTAACCTCTTTTTCAATCCATGTATCAGTATATGTTTTACTTGAGAAAACGTTGATGCTGCAAAATAGTCAAGGTATAAATGTATAAGATTGGAAGTTAGAAGAATGAAATAATTAAAATGACGTTATAAGTATGATGGTCAAACGAAATGGTCATTCACAGCAACTCACATTGTTGTATGACAAATAAAAAGTAGTAGTAGTAAGTCAGGAAAGAGTACCCAACATAAGATTGCTTGTTATTGGGGAATCCAGACATCATGGCATCAAAGACAACCACTTTGACCTCTGTAGAGACAAATAGTAATAATGAAAGGTGAGAATTGAAAGCATAAAAAACAGTACTACTAGTGAGAGTGGAAAGCAGAAACCTCTGAGCATACTAAAGGTTATAAGCTCGTCAAGTAGCTTTTGGCGACCAATCTCAAGTTGTCCGTTGAGAAAATGTTTCTTGAGCTTCATCCAATATCCACGGACATTATAGCCGTCGACAAGCAAAACAGGGACAGCGTTGGGTATTATACTGCCCACTGTGGAAAAATAGACTGAAACAAAATTGTTGGTGAATGAATAGCATACATATTGCGTAAGAATAAACATTGTGGGTGAATGAATACATAGTAAAGTTCATGTTTTCTTCCATAAGGAATATACAGTTTCATGAATATTATTTCCTTTCAACCGATCAATTTTGATTTTATTTATTAAAAAGAAAAATAAGAAATTGTTACCCTCTTGTGTCTTCAGGTCAATGGGAAGAACAAAAATGAACGAACAATCATCAAGAAGCCACTTTGTCGTTACTTTGCGGATATGTGGTATAAATAAGGTTCATTTCGAAATCTCAGCCATGGTCTTTTAGAGTTTGAATAGTGTGGAATATATGTTCTAAAGAAAGTGGTATAATCTCTTTCGAATCTGGAGGGTCAGGCCTACGCATCATTGTATAGTTTTTCCTGAACCCGTTTGTCCATACACAAAAATGCATACCTAGCATAATAAACAGTGGCCACACTCAGATAATAATGTATACCCAAAAAAAAAAAAAACAAGCCAAAGAATATGTGAAGGAAAAGGTAAGAATCTAGTAAGCCATGCTATAAATGGAACAACCTACTTCCCTTCCATATGGAAGCAAAATCATACAAATAAACATATACAAATAAAGCAAAAAAAAATTACCACGAATAGTCCAAATATAGTTTAAGAAATTTATTCAATTTCATCCTCAAAAGTAAAGCACAAAATAATGTTTGAAAGTAGCACAAAGTAAGGACATTGGTTCATCCAATAGATAAATGAAGAAAGATGTGCAACACAAAGGAAAATTGGTGAAATATAACTATACTTTATGCATAACATTGCATACATATAAAAACTAAACACTTTGAACATGACAAAGACACATAGACACATAGGCTATAAGTTTAATTGGTTCCCAAATTTCTCAACTCGTTTGTCTGATTTAGCAAATTCAAATGCCTTGGTGGTTACTATAGTTTCCCCACGGAGCAACACAAAAATAAGGAAGTATAAAGATTAAAGATCCATCAGGTTATGAGCCGATTATGTTAAAAGTTAAGTACAGGGTATGTTACAAATTAATGAAGACAACTCTGTGCTCTGAAACCTGAATATCAGTTTGAAAATCCTGTGGTTGAGGTAAACACTGAGGTCACAAACTTTGTTGCTACACAAATTTGTTGGGTTTTTGTATGTTGGCTACATTTTGCAAAAACAACTACTAGCCAAATGCTGAAAGCAAGTGGCACAGCATTGTGTGACCTGACTGTTACACGCCAACACGCGTTATATTTCTGTTGAAGCTCTTATGGAGATTCTATGGAGTTTTATATTTAACCTAGCGTGCTGATCAAGACGCGCAGGTTTGCTGAGCTGTAATAAGACTACATGCCTTTGTATTTCCATAATTAATCTTTATGTATTTTTGGAAATAATATTCTTGCTCATGAAGAATTGTTAGCTGGACCTTACAACGTCCAAGCTATGTTTTGAAGCCCAAACCCGTGCTTGCTGAGTACTATATATGTATGAAGACAAACCCTAAGTTTGGTGTGTGCTGAAAACCGTGTGTGTACTAAAGCGTGAGTATTAGGTTTTCTTGTTAGTGTGAGTCTTGCTTGTATCTGTTGATTCATGTCAAGTACTCTGTGTTTTTGAGTTGTAATTGTGTACTACTCCTAAGCTGTGAAGTACGGAGTTAGTTGTGTCTTAAGAGTGTGTTTCTTCAACCAAAAGAACAATTGATAACAGTGCTGTTTGTACTGTTTGGTAGGAATTGAGACGGGGTCTCATATCTAGGAGTTCCTAGGTAGAGCAGCACGGGATAAGGTCTAGGTACATAACCAAGTAGTGAGGCTACGTTGGTGTATTTCACTAGAGCTATTATAGTGGGTTCATTCCTGGATTGGTATCCCCCAGACTAGGGTAAGTTGCGCCGAACTGGGTTAACAAACTCATTGTGTTCTTTACTTTACAGTCACGCTTATTTTACTTTGCTACGCTAAGTTATTTTATTATTGTGTGACAAATGCTCGGACACTAGTGCTAACATTGTGAACATCATTTGTCTGTCTGGTTGCCAGAATTTCAATTGGCATCAGAGCAGGCACCCTGCCTGATTGGGTGAGCTCCAGGGAAGATATTTCTGGCTAAGATGGACAAAGAAGGAGGACTCATGAACAGACTACCACTGTTGATTGGTGATGCTAACTATGATGACTGGAAGTCCAAAATGACTACGTTTTTGAAATCCATGGATCATAAAACATGGAGAGCTGTGGTTGTAGGATGGGAACCCCCTATGGTTACTACTGGTAAGGAAGGAGAGACTGTCACTAAGCTGAAACCTGAGGACGAATGGAGCAAGGATGAAGAAGCATGAGCCAATGCAAATTCAAGGGCTCTAAATGCCTTAACCAATGGAGTTGATGCAAACATTTTTAAACTGATAAAAAAATGTACTATTGCTAAGGAAGCATGGAAGAAACTCCAAACTGTTCATGAGAGTAACTCAAAAGTTAGGAGCTCAAGGCTGCAACTTTTGACTAGCAAGTTTGAGAACTTGAAGATGAAGGAGGATGAAAGCATTCAAGAATTCCACATGAGAATACTTGAGTTTGATAATCAATTTGATGTCTTGGGAGAGAATATCTCTGAAGAAAATCTGGTAAAGAAAATGCTTAGGTCACTACCTAAGAAATTTGACATGAAGGTTACTGCTATAGAAGAAGCCAAGGACATCTCAGAATTGAAAATGGGTGAACTAGTGGGATCTTTACAAACATTTGAAATGGCTGCAAATGAAAGATCAGAGAATAAGACAAAGAGTATTGCTTTTGCCTCTAAATCTGAGGACAGTGATATGGAGGCTGATGATAGTCTATCAGATACTATTGTGATGTTAGGTAAGAAATTTAATAAAGCCTTCAAAAGGTTTGACAGACAAGCCAAGACAAATGCTCCGGACAACAGTCACAACATTAATAGGAATGCCAACAATCAGAGGAAACCAAGAACGTGTTGTACTCTAATTTTGGACCTAAAATCCGTTTCTTTTTTTTCTTTTTTTCTTTTCTTATAATAAAATATCAAAAATGCCTTATAAAAAAATATATTAATAAGTATCATGCATTCATTCATTTTTTGCCGCAATATTTATGCTCGTTATCGCATTTTTGTTGTCGTACTTTTATGTCCGCCTATTTATCATCTTTTTCTCTTATCCTCTATCATTGTTATTAATATTTTTATCATCGTTATTCTTACTCTTTTACCTATTATTATTATTATTATTATTATTATTATTATTATTATTATTATCACCATTTTTTTTCTATTACTTTTATTATTGTTACCACTATCATTATTAATGAAAAAAAGCAAAACAAGTCATTTCCTTTTCACAATACATAACCCAACAACAAACATTGTCTCTTTCTCTATATTGATACAATTTGCAACAAGATTTCTCATCAAAAAAAGTTCAATGTCTCTTTTCCTCTTTTATCATGTCAAACCCTAAAATCTAACTATTTAGCAACACAAAAAGGGGGGGAGTGAAAGAGAGGGGGGACGGCTGCAAAAAAATAGAGGAGAGATAGAGATCTCAAAATCATTCATTCAATCAACTTCACAACACCATTTCATCTTCATCATTCAATCATCAATTTTTAATATTCATTCATACATCATTCCAAGTTAATCCTTCACCAAACTTATTTCTAACATTTCCACCATCCTCAAATTACTTTCAAAACACAAAAATCATCATCAAATTATCAACAAATACCATCTCAAACATCATTTTCGTGCTCCTTTTTAACCCATTTTTTCAACTTCATTCAAGAACCAAATCAAATAAAACTCATACAAACTTCAATCAAATTCATTCCTAATCAATCTATCATCTTCAAAACACATTCAAACACTCAAAACAACACAAAATCACTACCAAAACCACTCAAAAACACTATTCACGAAATCACTCAAACCTCATTTTTTCCAACTTCACAAATTCATCAAAAACTTATAAACTTTCATCAAATCAACTTCTAATCATTCCTGTAGCACCAAAACAAGTTTAGAGCAAGGTTTACACCACAAAACAACCTCAAAACACCAACAAACACATCAAAATCCGAAATCACTTTTTGGAGAGTTTTTGAGATTTTCATCTCACTCAAGCTTGGTTGAAACTCGGTTCTATTGGCTCCAATGGCTTCCAATACATCTTAGTAGAAGGGAACAACACGGAATCGCGAAGTAATCGAGCCACAAAGCGTCCAACTCGAGCTCTCCTTTGGTGCAAACTTGAGGTAACCATTTCAAACTCTATAGACCATCATTTTGCATGATTTTTGTTGCTGTGAACTCATGAAATAGTGTATCATCTTTTCCTTTAAGCACTTTCTCTTAATTTTGCATGAATCGCATTTTCTATTTTGAGGGTTTGAACTTTGCGCTGTCTTTTTTTAAAATATATTGCTCTATTGTTAAAAATAATTGCATATTTGGAATCTACACGAAAAACCCTATGAAAATCACTATCTATTTGTTTGATTTGGTGAAAAAATGAATGAGTTGTTGTTTGAAGCAAGTTCCTTTTCTTTCAAATATGCCGTTACTGTGTTTGTGTTTTGAGGTTGAAGAAGGAACCTTTCTCCCACGTGTCGCGCAGCGATTGGCCGCGTGTTTTATTTTTTTTATTTTTTTTCTGGACTTTGGTTTGTGACTGGGTCTGGGTTGACCCATGGGTCAACCCGACCCGGTCCGGTTTAATTTGGTTTTTGGGCCTCAATCTGTTTGGTTAATATTCTGTTTTACTACCTTTACACCCCATTTTACTGCTACACCACTACAATTTTGTTTGTTTTTTTAGCTTATTACAATAAGTGATTATTTGGGACAATAGCTTATTTAAGGTTATTAAGTCTAAATTTACATTAATATTTAAGGATCTCTCTTGAGATTTAAATTTCAATTTTATTTTATTATTAGTTGTTTGTTTTCATTTGTTAGTACTAGCTTATTTAATAAGTGATTTTTGGAACAATAGCTTATTTAAGCTCATTGAGTCCGATATTGTCACTAATATTTAAAGATATCTTTTGAGGTCTAAATCTTTAATTCCTAGATATTTTATTTTGATGGTTTCTTGCATGAACTTTTTTATCACTTAAATTGCATTTTTCATAATATATGCTTCATGTTCACTTTCTCTTTTGTGCTTCATTACTATATGGCTTTGCTTTGCATATGCTTTGTTACTACTTGCTTTTTAACTTATCATATAGTTGCATACATATTTATGTTTATGGACATTTGCATTGTGCATCCCTTTTTTTACAATCATCCACATTTGCATAACATTTTATCATCACTACATTCTCACATCACACTTTACACTACATCTCTACTTTACAATTATATCACAATTTGCATTTTAAATGACATTGACACTGTTGCGGGATTTTTGAGACATACCCCACTACAGTTTTATTTTTCATTTCCAAAGGAGGGGAAAAATTGAAAACCTTTAAAATTGAGATTCTAAGGTACGGGGGTTAGTTGCACTTGAGGAAGGTGTTAGCACCTCAAACGCCCATGGTACTCCATGGTAACCTCTTATATGTTTTTAGTGCTTTTTTGTACATGCTTTAAGAATGGGGAAAGAAGTTGTATAGAAGAAAGAAAAGAAAGTGGGTAAAAATTAAGAAAATTTTATTTCATAAAGTAAATAAAAGAAAAGAAGTGTAAATGTTTTTCTTTGTAAAAAAGATTTTTGAGAGTAATGTTTTTATTGTATTGTAGAGGAAATGTTTAAAAGAAAAGAAATGGTAAGAAAGTGCAAATGTTGTTATGTAAAAAGAAAAAAAGTTATTGTTGTTTGAAAGAAAAGAAGATTGTAAAGAAGATTTCGTTGTCAAAAAAGAATTAAGAAAAGATGTTATATATAAAAAAAGTTGTGTTAAAATGATTGAAGTTACATTGAGATTAAGGTGAACTTGCGTTTGTTTTTTAAAAGGATCGCACGTTTGTTTTGAAAAGGTTTTTTCGTTTCAAAAAAAAGTCTCGTAATTAATTTGAAATTTAACTACGAGTCCTCTCCTTTGGAAATGAATTTTTGGCGTTGTGTGTGATGTGTGAGCTAGGAAAGCAGTAAAGAGCGATAAATAAAGTCCTACGCTATTACAACCCAATTGAATAATTAATTTACAACCATATCGAATTAGAATGAATAAATAATAATAATAATAATTAGCAATAGATAAATAAATAAATAAATAGCAATGCATAAAATAAAATGCAAAATGCGAAAAATAAATATGGCAATGAATATGTACACAAACAATCAAAAATAAGAAAACATAGCAAGATAGCACCTTATTAAAAATGGAGTGTGTGTAAAAGAAAGTGTCGGAGGTGAAAACATGATAATGGAAATTTTGAGAGTCATTTGTAGTAGCAAACAAATCTAACTAAAATACAAGCAAAAAAGTAATTTTATTTAGCAAAAGAAATTTTTTTATGTTTTTTATTTATTTTTATGAAGAGTATGAATTTAGGCCAAAAGGCCCTTAACTATTAATGCTAATGTTAGAGCTCAATGATTTTATAAAGTAAAATATTGTCTCTAACATGCATTTTTAAATGGTGCAATGTCCTAATCTAAATGCAATGCATGTATGCATGTAGGAAATTGTAAAGTGAAGTTGTAATGTGAAATTGTAGTGTGATGCAAAAGCTTGTGTAAAATGTCATGTGAAAAATGCAAAAATGTAGATTGTGATATAATTGTAATATGTAATGTTTCAAGCGCATGTATGCATGTAGAAATGTGTAGTGAACATGTGATATAAAATGTAATGTGATGTACAAATTTTGTAAAAAAGGTTATGTGACTTAAATGCATAATGTGATGTAGTGCAAAAATGTGAGACTTTTAAATGCATGTATGCATGAAAATTTTAATAAAAAAAGCATGTTATATGTTTTTATAAAATAGAATTAAATGAAGACATAATCATGTTATCAACCATAAAAGAAAAAAAAGGAACAAACATAGCATAATTCAAATTTCTAGTATTTTTATTGTTTTTATTTTTTATTTTTTTTATATTCTAAAATAACTAATAAAGAAAGGCAAAATCATAACAAACAAACATTTTTTATTTTTGCTATTAAAAAGTTAAAGAGTTTTTTCTTCTTAGAATTTATTATTTTTTGCACTAACATTTTAACTTAGTAAAAAAAATATAAGAAAGAAAAAATCAAAAAAAGATAAAACAAATAAAAAAAACACAAATAAAACAGATAAAAAGAAGGGGGCGAGTTGGGCCAAAAGCTTAGGCCCAGGTCCAATTTAGGGGGGAACCGGGTCGAACCAGACCCAAACCCGGTTCATAATAACCAAACCGGTGGGGGTGCGCGAGAAATCCCCGGGGGGCGCGCAGAGTAACTGATTGGGGGGAGTATTTGTGATGTTTGTTTCTTTTTTTTTGGAAAAATAATTTCTTTCTTTCTCTCTTCTTCTCTCTCGTTCTCCCTCTTTCTTTCTCTTCTTTCTCTGTACCCTTCTCCTTCCATTAGAACCCCAAAAAAAACTTGCTTAAAAAAAAAAACCACCAACACAAACCCTACCCTAAATCGTCTTCTAAACACATATCCAACATCAAGAATATCAAACAATCAACAAATCTTCCGGATCGGGGTCGAATCCGAACCTAACCCTAATCCCCAAATCAAAACCCTAATCATCAAAATCAATCATAGTCATGCAATCGAAGTTCAAAACGGCAAATAAGGATCTTAGATCGAACATACAACATACAACAAGCCCTAGATCGAAATTTTAGATCTAAAATTTATGCAAATCGTGAATCTGGCATGGTGATGCAGAAACGAAAAAAAAGGTTTGAAGCTTATTACCTCTCCTGCAGTGAATCTTGAAGGTAAACCCTCGTTCTGCTCTTGTTTCTGTTCTTTTCCTGCTTGCAACCTCGGTTCTGTCTTTTTGTCTCCTGATTCCCCTTTCCTCTTGCTTGTAAGTTATGAATGATGGAAATGAAGGCTGAAGTTCACAAGGAAGAAGCTGAAATGACCAGACCCTTCACCGCGTGTGGAGAAGTTTTTTGTTTTTGATTCTGTTTTTTTGTTGTTGTAGTTGTATTTTTGTTTTGATGAAGTAACGAAAGAAAGGAAAAACAGAGTTGTTGTTAGGTTGTCATTTTGTTTCTGAGTTCTTTTTGGTTTGGTGATTTTTGGTTATGGTGCTTTTTCTCCGCCGATTCTCCAATTTTTTTTTTCTAGCTTCTGTGAAATTGTCTCTGTTATATAGAGGGATTTTTAGGGTTTTGAGATAAATGGAGAAAGGGAGCATAAAGCTTTGTTGAATCAGTGATGAATTTGAAGTTTTGTAGTAAAATGGGAAAAAGGACAAAGAAGGGTCATTGTTGCTGTACTGGCTTTTTCAGAAGCAGCATAGAATCTCATTTTTTCAAATTTGTGATTTTTTGTTCTATTTTTTCTCTTAAAAAAAAACCGAAATAAAAAAAGAAAGGGAACAAAGGAATTAAAAAACTGTTTTTGTCTTTTTGTTTAAATAATAGTAATAATAATAATAATAATAATAATAAATAAAAAAACAATAATCATAAAGATAACAATAAGTTTGTACGACAAAATGATAAGAGAGAATGTAAAAACTATCTTTTTTGAACAAAGGATTTTTTTGATAATAGTAATAATAATATAATAATAATAATAATAATAAAAGTAATGATAATAATAATGATAATAATATTGATAGTAATAATAATAAGGTGCATTAGGTGATAATGACTAAAAAAGACATAGAAATAAATAAGACTGTTTTTTTTTGTTATTTTTTGATAATAATGATGATGATAATAATAATAGTAATAATAAGGATGAGGATAATAGTGATGATGATAAAAAGAGTAGACATGAGAGTACGATGATAAAAAAGTGATAAAAAACGAACATAAACAAAACGACAAAAAAAGAACGGACGTGATGACACTTTTATTATGCGATGAATGTTTTTGATATTTACGCTAATTTAGCAACTATTTAAATAAAGTGAACTAAAAGAGTGGAATAGTTGAAAAAATGTAATTGTGAGAAAAGTGATAAAAATGTGAAAAGTATAGAAAATATGCATGAGAAAGAAAATCAAAACACATATAATGAAAGCGTATATTTTTTGTATTTTTTTGGCATAAAAAATGTAAATTGGATTTTAGGTCCAAAATTGGGGTACAACAGCTGCCCCTATTTAAGTTTCTTCACCCGGAGAGATGAAGATTAAAATCTTTGTCTAGACGAGATTGAAGAGACTTAAATATAAAACGTGCACCATTTTTGGACCTAAAATCCTTTAACAATGCTTATGATGCAAATATGAATGCATGAAATGCAAATGATCAGTTTTTTTGAATTTTGTAGGAATGTTGTAAAAGACAGACAAAGAAAGAAAAAATAGTTAAGACTTCACAGGGGAAGAACATAACTTGGCCCGACTGGGAAAATAACAAGATGTGCCCCAAGTCTATTGGAAGAACGAACTCCACTGGGGAACAGAGTAAAACACTAGGGAAAATATTATTTACTATCATGTATGCATTTATAGAAAAAAAGATTTGTGTGATCTTTTGGTCTAATGTTTTTGGAAAGGATTCACTGGGGATAAAACCACCAAAGGAACTGTAAAGTGTGTCTGGTGAAATACAAGCTTATTGTATGGAAAACTTATCACTTGTTTGATATGTACAAGCTTCTCAGATGACGAGACTGCCACTTGTAAAATTGGATACAAGCTTCTCGAACGACGAGACTGCCACTTGTGAAATCTGTACAAGCTTCTCAGATAACGAGATTGCCACTTGTTGAATTGGATACAAGCTTCTCGAACGACGAGACTGCCACTTGTTGAATTGGATACAAGCTTCTCGAACGACGAGACTGCCACTTGTTGAATTGGATACAAGCTTCTCGAATGACGAGACTGCTACTTGCTGAATTGGATACAAGCTTCTCGAATGACGAGACTGCCACTTGTTGAATTGGATACAAGCTTCTCAAACGACGAGACTGCCACTTGTTGAATTGGATACAAGCTTCTCGAATGACGAGACTGCCACTTGCTGAATTGGATACAAGCTTCTCGAATGACGAGACTGCTACTTGCAAAATTGGATACAAGCTTCTCGAATGACGAGATTGCCACTTGTTGTTTTAAATTGATGTCCAATCCGAGAACAAATCGGAGGGAAACTGTAAATAAGACTTTGTGTCCAATTGAAGAATAAATTCAACTGGGAATTTTCCTTTTGTTGTAGGAAAAACTGAAACAACCATCTTCCACAAGAGAGGAGTCTAGTGGGGAAACTTTGAAACAAGAGAGGTGTATACTTATCTGCCTAAGCTGACACTCTAATTGGAAGGAACAACATGCCCATCCCGACTCTATTTTGGTAAACAAAGACAAGACAAAAGAGATAGAAATCTGCATAAGATGTAATAAGGTATGAATAATGTAAATGTTCATGGCACATGTAAATGTTATGCTTGAATATATGAAAGTATGTATGAATGTATGTATGTTATGAATGTATGTATGTGGATCATCTTTTGATGGACAGACAAAGTGACCAGACCGGAAATACAAGCCAACGTCGCATCACTGCTCAGGTTATCTCGACAAAGTGTAAAATATTATTGTAGAAAAAGTAAGAGAAATCTTCTTGGGGAAGGAACAATTTCTCTGGGGAAATGACCATTTTATCCGAAACGATCTGTATATCAAAGCTTGATTGTACTCAAAACAACATCGTTAACTTTCATAGGGGATGTATCCTTTTTCAATGAAGTGCCCCTCATTAGAATTAAACTTGCGTATTAGAATTAACCACGGTTGGAATAGTCGTGGTCATTCCTTCTTTTGTATTCGCTCTAAAGAAAATGCTTGTCGTCATCTTTAATCAAAAGCGCATTTATTTATTTATTTTTGTTTTAAAAGTATATGTATATATTTTGAAATATGTCCTTTTTCATTCTAATTGAAATCATCAAAACATAAAGAAATTTTGTAAGACTAAAATATGAAATCCAAACAATGAGAGCAAGGCTCAAATTCATGTATAAGAATGGTAGTCTGCCAATAGCGTGACTCCATGGATCATTACAAAATTGGAATTGGTAATTAAAATGGAAAGGGTACATTGAACACAATAAATCTATTCTCCCTAACAACTTTTGAATTCCACTGTGTCCTCAGCTTCCAAGTACAAATGATTTTGATCATAACTTCTTCATTGGCCAACACGTGCCCCAAATGACCGAACTCAAGCGAATGCAGTTACTTTGTCTTGTTTCCCTAACTTTTGCCTAGATCGCCTTTTCAGGTTTTCGATCTACCGGGAAGTGTATATATTCTTTTTTTTTGTCTCATTTTTGTATGAACCGCCCTTTCGGGTTTTCGATCCACCAAGACGCCCTCTTTTTTGACTAAGCCGCCCTTTCAGGTTTTCAGCTTGACGAGCTATATACACTTTTTTTGTTTTTATTTTTGTTTAGACAAAGTACTTCTTGACTGCATCTGCATTCACTGGACGAGGGAGTTCATCACCATCCATGTTTGTAAGAATCATGGCACCACCAGAAAAAGCTTTCTTGACAACATATCGGCCTTCATAATTGGGAGTCCACTTGCCCCTAGCATCTGGTTGAAAAGACAAGACCTTCTTGAGCACAAGATCACCTTCTTTAAACTCTCTAGGTCGAACTTTCTTGTCAAAAGCCATTTTCATCCTGTTCTGATATAACTGCCCATGACACAAAGCAGTCATGCGCTTCTCTTCAATCATATTCAGCTGATCGTACCGGGTCTGACACCATTCAGCCTCTGTCAACTTTGCTTCCATCAAAACTCTCATTGACGGGATCTCAACCTCTACGGGGAATACTGCTTCCATACCGTATACCAAAGAAAATGGAGTTGCCTCAGTCGATGTGCGAACTGAAGTGCGGTATCCGTATAAAGCAAAAGGCAACATCTCGTGCCAGTCTTTGTAAGTGACAACCATTTTCTGCACAATCTTCTTGATATTCTTGTTTGCAGCTTCAACAGCACCGTTCATCTTAGGCCTGTAAGGAGAAGAGTTGTGATGCTCAATCTTGAACTCGTCGCACAGCTCTTTCATCATCTTGTTGTTCAAGTTAGATCCATTATCAGTGATGATTCTGCTTGGAATACCGTATCGACAAATGATCTGATTCTTGATAAATCTGACAACCACTTGCTTTGTAACATTAGCATAGGAAGCTGCTTCAACCCACTTGGTGAAATAATCAATAGCCACTAAGATGAAACATGACCATTCGAAGCTTTTGGTTCAATCATTCCGATCATATCAATCCCCCACATAGAGAAAGGCCAAGGAGAAGACATAACATTCAATAAAGTCGGTGGCACATGTATCTTATCAGCATAAATCTGACACTTATGACATTTTCTCACATATTTACAACAGTCAGATTCCATTGTCATCCAATAGTAACCTGCCCTCAACATCTTCTTAGCCATAGCATGTCCATTGGCATGGGTACCAAAGGAACCTTCGTGCACTTCATACATTAGTTGGTCGGCTTCACGCTTGTCCACACACCGAAGCAAAACCATATCAAAATTTCTCTTGTAAAGAACATCACCATTCAGAAAGAAACTGCCAGACAACCTTCTCAGAGTTTTCCTGTCTTTTCTAGATGCCTCAGGCGGGTACTCTTGATGTTGTAGGAAATTCTTAATATCATAAAACCACGGCTTATCATCAATCGCTTCTTCAATTGTGAACACATAAGCAGGCCTCTCAAGGATACTAATATTAACACGAGGCAAGTCATTCCACCGATTCACTTGGAACATGGATGATAAAGTAGCAAGAGCATCTGCCATCTGATTCTCATCACGAGGAATGTGGTGTAATTCAACTTTATTGAAGAAAGTCAACAAGCGTCTTGCATAATCTCTGTTTGGAATCAAGCCAGGGTGGCGAGTTTCCCATTCTCCTTTGATCTGATTAACTACAAGAGCTGAATCTCCATATATGTCAAGGATCTTGATCCTCAAATCAATAGCTTCTTCAATACCCATAATACATGCTTCGTACTCTGCCATGTTGTTTGTACAATCAAAGAGTAACCTGGCAGTGAATGGAATATGATTACCCATAGGAGCAATAAGAACTGCGCCAATTCCATTGCCATAAACGTTGACAGCTCCGTCAAAGACCAAACCCCATCTGGATTCAGGATCAGGGCCTTCTCCAAACAATGGTTCATCACAATCTTTCATTTTCAGGTACATGACATCTTCATCAGGAAAATCAAACTTGAGAGACTGATAATCATCAATTGGCTGGTGTGCCAAATGATCAGCAAGAATACTTCCTTTTATTGCTTTCTGAGTGCGGTATTCAATGTCATACTCAGATAACAACATCTGCCAGCGTGCAATCCTTCCTGTCAAAGCGGGTTTCTCAAAAATATACTTGATTGGATCCATTTTAGATATCAACCAAGTAGTGTGATTAATCATATACTGGCGGAGACGTTTAGCAGCCCAAGCCAGGGCACAACAAGTCTTTTCAAGCATGGAGTAGCGAGATTCACAGTCTGTAAACTTCTTACTCAGATAATAAATAGCATGTTCCTTCTTACTAGTCTCATCTTGTTGTCCAAGCACACAACCCATGGAATCTTCTAACACAGTCAGGTACATGATCAAAGGCTTTCCTTCAACAGGAGGAATCAGAATAGGAGGTTCCAAGAGATAATCTTTAATACTGTCAAAAGCCTTCTGACAATCTTCCGTCCACACCACTCCTTGGTCTTTTCGGAGAAGTTTGAATATTGGTCCACAGGTAGCAGTCATGTGAGAGATAAATCTAGATATGTAGTTCAATCGACCAAGGAACCCTCTTACTTGCTTTTCAGTTCTTGGTGCAGGCATTTCACGAATGGCTTTCACTTTGTTAGGATCCACCTCAATACCTTTCTGACTAACCACAAATCCCAAGAGTTTTCCGGATCGAACACCGAAAGTGCATTTGTTGGGATTCAAACGAAGCTTGTATTTCTTTAACCGTTGGAACAATTTCAAAAGATTATCAACATGTTCTTCTTCAGTGCTGGACTTGGCAATCATGTCATCAACATAAACCTCGATCTCTTTGTGCATCATATCGTGGAACAGAGTTGTCATTGCTCTTTGATATGTAGCACCCGCATTTTTCAAACCAAAAGGCATTACTTTGTAACAGAAAGTCCCCCATGGTGTAATAAAGGAAGTCTTCTCTCTATCTTCTTGAGCCATCCGTATCTGATTGTAACTAGAGAAACCATCCATGAAGGATAAAACTTTGAACTTTGCTGTATTGTCAACCAGCATATCAATGTGAGGCAAAGGAAAATCATCTTTCGGACTCGCCTTATTCAAATCTCTGTAATCAACACACATTCTGACCTTACCATCTTTCTTCGGAACTGGTACTATGTTGGCCAACCACTGAGGATACTCCGATGTAATCAGGAAACCCGCATCAATCTGTTTCTGAACCTCTTCTTTTATCTTGATCGCCATATCCGGACGTGTTCTTCTCAATTTCTGCTTAACCGGCGGACATTCAGGCTTCAACGGCAAATGGTGCTCCACAATACTGGTGTCCAACCCTGGCATATCTTGATAAGACCAAGCAAACACTTCCATGTACTCTCTGAGAAGTTCTATCAATCTGTCTTTGACACTAGCATCCAACAATGCACCGATCTTGACTTCTTTCTTATCTTCTTCAGTACCCAAATTAACTACTTCTGTAGGCTCTTCATGAGGCTGAATGGTTCTTTCTTCATGCTCAAGTAACCGGGTAATCTCATCAGGAATGTCATCCTCCATCTCCTCTTCAGCTTCAAACACAGGGAACTCAAAGTTGGGAGAGGGCATAGGTTCATTGTGTTCAACGGGTTTATCAACAATTAATCTGCAATTATGATTTATGCTTGATTTTTAGAAAACAGATATAAAAGAATGAGCATATGCAGACTTTTTTTTTTATTTTTTTTTTATTTTTTTAAAAGATATATTGTTATGTTCTTTGTGTTACCATATTCCAGAAAAAAGCAGAAAGCAATAAAAAAACTAATGTACGAATAAAGTGGATACTGAATAACTCTTTATTATTGATGATTTCATTAAAATAAAGCCCGACAATTGTTCTACCTTCGCTTTGGGCATAGCGATAGGAATATTTATTTCTTAAACGTAGGCCCTAAAACAATGCATACTTTCATCTTGGGCAGAATGAAAGATTTTGAAAAAGAAAACAACGACAAGACATTACTCAGAACGAGATACAACAGAAGGAGCATCCACAACACTCCAATTGCAGCAGGTTCCTCCACGCTCCACCAAGTCAGCAATTTCCTCGAGCTCTTCATCAATCACGGCATTCACCTTCTCATCTGAAACATTTGGGTAGATGAAACCAGCACTCTTGAACATATCTTTAAGAGGTTTGACAATATTAGAAGATTCAGGAGCCTTACCAATCGAGCCAAACCCTAGACCTTCTCGATTCTTGTTTTCTGGCAATTCAACTAACTTGCCCCAGCCTGTAGTAGATTCATTAGATAGCACCTGTTGTGCATCCTTCAAGGAGGCCATACACACACTACCTCTCCTATCATTTGTTCCTTCATCAATAGTTAGACCCTGGAATAGGGTTCCATCCGCAATGCTACCACTGATACAAGAGTACGATGATAGTTGGCTTACCAACAGAGCTTGCTCGCCACACACAGTTACGATCTTGCCATTCTTTTCAAACTTCAGCTTTTGGTGCAAAGTCGAAGTCACAGCACCCGCATCATGAATCCAAGGGCGCCCTAATAAACAACTGTAAGCAGCATTGACATCCATAACTTGGAAAGTAATCTGAAAAGTATTCGGTCCAATGGTAATGGGCAAATCAACCTCACCCATCACCTTCTTCCTCGTTCCATCGAAAGCTTTGACAACCAAACCACTTCGCCGCATTGGAGCACCTTTATAACTCAGCTGGTCAAGAGTAGTCTTCGGCATTACATTCAAAGATGAGCCGGTATCAACAAGCACATTGGATAAAGCATCAGATTGGCAATTCACGGATATGTGCAAAGCAAGGTTGTGGCTTCTCCCCTCAACGGGAAGGTCTTCATTACTGAAACTCAGATTGTTACAAGCAGTGATATTTCCCACAATGCCGTCAAAACGGCCAACTGTCACATCGTGATCAACATAAGCTTGGTCGAGCACTTTAATCAGAGCGTCTCTATGAGCTTCGGAGTTCAACAGGAGGGATAACATAGAGATTTTGGCAGGCGTTTGAATCAACTGATCAACAATCTTGTACTCGCTCTTCTTTATCAACTTCAACACTTCATCAGCATCGGAACCAACACTGGTCTTACCCTTGTCAAGATCAACACATACTTCGGGCCTTTCCACCACCAATGGCTCATTTGTAGGATCATTAGTCTTTCTCAAAGTAGGAGGTGGCAAAACACGACCGCTTCTCATCATCTTACTTGATCCCACAATATTGGCAACCGAGGACAAAGCAGGAATGGGAACCTCTTCGTTACCCCTCATCATGGTAGCATTGTATTTGTATGGAATCGCCTTGTCAGAAGTATACGGCACAGGACTGGGCAAACATATCACCAAAGGCTCAGCAGCAAATTCTTGACTATTATAAGTCAACTCAAGACATCCGGAATTAGTGAACTCCGGAGTGATTACAAAGACCTCATCATCACTGCTGTCAAATTCGAACTCATCATCGGATTCCTCAACACCTTTTTTCTTGTACGCAATAACCAACTCCCTTTTGTTCAATAGAGTTTGTAAATCATCCCTCACCTTCTGGCATCCCCTTGGGTTTCTCGGGCAAGTCATACAAGCAGCGTGGTTATGTTGGAACAAAGACAGTTTACATAGATCCACATGAATCTGAACCAAAGACTCTTTAATCTGGCGAATATTGAACACCCGATAACAACTTGAGTCTACTTGTACCATATTAATATTGGCAGTGCCATGAGGAGGGAGTGGGTTTGCCTGCACATTTGGGTTCGTATCTTTGAAGTTCAAAGCACCTTTCATCAACAGAGTTTGTACCTGATTCTTCAAAGCATAACAATGCTCAATGTCATGACCTGGTGCTCCTGAATGGTATGCACAGGTAAGATCAGTCCTATACCAGTATGGCAAAGGATTAGGCAGTTCTGGGGGTGGCCTGAGCTGAACAGAATTATTCGCAAGTAGGGCGGGTAATAAATCAGCATATTTCAAAGGGATTGGATCAAATTTAGGAGGTCCTTGAGTACGATTATTGTTTTGTGGTGGATTTTGTGGTCTTTGATTTTGTGGTTGTTGATTATATGTTTGTTGATTTTGTGGTTGTTGATTATATGGTTGTCGATTATGTGGGTTTTGATGATAGCTAACATTCAGAGGAGCTGTAACGGCAGCTACATGATGTTGAGGATGATGAAAATAATTTCCCCTTGGCCTACCATGGGCGACCATGCCCACTTCTTGTTCCTTCTTCTTCCCAAATCCAGCACCGTACCTTTTGCCATTTCCACCAGAACCAAAAGCATCTTTCATCAAACGTCCTTCTCTAATCGCTTCTTCCATACGCACGCCAGTTTCCACCACATCAGTAAAATCACGGTGGTTACTGGAGATCATCCTATCAAAGTAGAATGGGTCGAGTGTTTTTAGGAAAGTCTTCGTCATCTCTTTTTCATCCAAAGGCGGGTTAACCTGTGCGGCCAATCCGCGCCACCTCTGAGCATACTCTTTGAAGCTTTCCCGTTCTTTTTGGGACAGAGAGCGAAGCTGATCTCTATCAGGTGCTAAGTCAACATTGTATTTATATTGCTGCATGAATGCTTCACACACATCAGTAAAAGATTGAATCTTCTCACGATCTAAGCTCACATACCACTTCAGAGCAGCACCAGTCAAACTATCTTGAAAGCAATGAATTAACAGCGGGTCCTTTCTTGTATATGCAGCCATTTTCCTGGAATACATGATCAAATGACTCTGTGGGCAAGAATCCCCCTTGTATTTCTCAAAGTCAGGCATTTTGAATTTAGGAGGCATGTCAACATCTGGAACTAAGCACATGTCATGAGCATTCTTTCCAAACAACTCTTTACCGCGGAGAGCACGAAGTTCTCGCTGGATTTCGTCGACCTGATTCTGAATTTCTTCATTGTGACCAACAGATATCACGCTTTCAGCTCGATTAACATGGTAGATAGGTTCTGTCTCGAACGGCCTTACATTCATAGTGAGAGGTGCAGTAGTCATTGCAGGAGGCGGAATAGGAACTGTAACTTGTGGAATGGTAACAGCCTGGAATTGAACATTGGGATGATTCTGTTGAGACCCTTCGCCAAAATTAGCAGGCATACCCCATGAGAAATGCATTGGAGCAGTGGGCATTGGTTGACTGACGAAGACCAATGGAGCTGAGACCGGGATGTTTCCTGGGATAGAGACATTCAAACCCTGTGTTGGAGGAGGCAGAATAGGGATAGCCCCCGCCGCATTCAAAGATTCAAACATAGCCGTCAATTGGGCTACACTAGCTTGCAGAGCGGTGACCTGTTCTTGCAACTGTTGATTCTCTTGTTCAAGTCCTTCCATTTTCTTCTTGAAGTTTGCACGAGTATTGTATGTGCGAGTTGGCTTGTAACGACTGCGTCGGGCCAGAATCTGTCAAGAACGAGAGACTCAGAACCTTGAAAACCGAATCATGAATGCAAATGATGCATGATATGTTATGTGAAAACTATGATCATTATTTTTGTTCTTTTTTTCTTTCTCAAAGGACTTTAAAGTAATATAACAAATGTAATCAAAATAAGGACCTTGATTCATTAAATAAAAGGGATTACAACTGTTTGAAGCATACATAACCAAAAGGAAAAAAATACAACCAAGAAAGAAAAATTACACGGAAATAAAAGAAAAAGTACATTCAACATAATAATTTGGCATTACAAACAACTTGACATTACAACTGACACCTTGACATTACAAATAATCAGAAATAAAAACAACTGGTCCTAATTTATTCTGTCCTCAAATCTTCACTTGTTCTTGGCCCTTTTCTTCAAAACAGCTATTTCTTCCGCTTGTGCACGATCTGTCTCTTCCCAAGCTAACCTTTCCGCGTCAAGGCTGTCATACATTTCCTTCCACATCTTTCCATCTTCAAAGTACTTTGCCTTCCACGCATCCCTATCTTCTGTCATCCTTGTCAACAACACTTTGAGTTCATCCTTAGTCTTGAACAAGGCCTCTGTTGATGTTGGTACTTCAATGACGCGAACTGGCTCTTCAAGTGCATAAGGCATCTTAAATTCAGCAACCCTATCAGCGAGCCATTCTTTGTACGGCTTTCCAGCAACGCAATTCGTCTTTCCTAGCGCCTTCATCTCCATCTTATGAACCTTTTCCCAAGCGTGCATAAATCGTCTTTTGAGGGATGAACTTTCTTCCCCATTAGTGTAGAAATGCCTTTCTAACAAGATATAGTCAGGCGCCTTCGCCATTGGAAACCCAAACTGACGTCTAGCGAGGGACGGATTATAAGTGATCTCCCCTGATGTGCCAATGAGAGGAACATTGGCGAATTCACCGCATCTGTCAATCACAAACTGGCTATCATAAAAATCATTATACCATTTCACATCTTCAGAAGTAATAGACATAATTCTTTGAGACCAACTGAGACCTTCAGGATTCTGTTCGAAAACTGGAGATCGAGGTAAGTGCGGAACAAACCAATTACGCAACAACTGGGCACAACAAACAACGACTCCTTTTCCTTTCTTGACCTTGTGATGAATACCATAATAAGCGTCGGCGAGCAGTGTTGGAACAGGATTTCCAATCAATAAAACCGGGGACATCAGGGAACAAAACCAACCCGTACATGAGTAAGGCAAAGATAGTTTCAACAGCACGGGTATTTTTTCTTTCAGCAAAGTGGAAAGCTTTTTGAAACAAGAACTTTGCCCATATACCTTTGGACTTTGGTTCCTCCTTGTCAACCCAATTTCGCTTTACCTCCATCATTTGCAAAGAGAGCACATTGGCGAGGTCACATAGCTTCAACTCATCTTCATAACCATTGTAGGGTGTCTTCTCATTTACTGGCAGACCAAAGTGATACGCGTACTCCTCTAGGGTAGGAACAAGCTGATAATCCCTAAAGGTGAAGCAGTGATAAAGTGGATCGTAGAACTGGAGGAGGACGTTGAGGAGTCCGTCCTCGACCTTGGTGTGAAGAATCTCTAAAAGCTTTCCATGACGGCGTTGAAAATTCCCATAATCAGTCACATGAATGGCCAATTCTTTTAACTTTGACAAATCTGGATTCTTGAAACCGTACTTCTTGGTAAGCCTCAATCCAGGGTCCATATCTATGATTACACAAAATTACTTTAGCCCCCTTGAGAAAGAAATTTTTTTGTGTTTGGCTTTCAAAGGACTTTTAGGACAACAATCATATAGGATTTTTGTTTTGATGATCAAAAGTTTTTTTTGAAAGAAACTTTTTCTTTTGTTTTGTTTTATTATTCTTTTTTTGATATCCATGATGATTGCAGAGTTTATAAAGAAATCCTCTAAGTCCTTTGAAAAGTAACGGAAAAGGTTTTTTTCTTCATGAATGCATGGATGTATGAGATATGATGATGCAACAAACACAAACATAAGCAAACATGGTTGGTTGAGATGTCACAATGTTGGAGTCAAAAGGTGAACCACCCACAATGTATGAACTATTGGTTTTCCTCTTTTGTAACACGGGTTCTAAAAGGTCTCAAAGTCTACAACTTTCCTTCTTGAATACCAATGTCCACGAAACTCACGGCCAAATGAAATATCCAAGGGAAAGCCTCGTTTGAGTGTGGTATCGCGGAACAACTAATCCAAGAACCTCTCGGCTTAGCTATCGCACCACGCCCTAAAAAGGCCAAGATGGGTTAAAGGTGACTAGGTCCACAATATTAACAGATACATGTCATAGCAACAATCTACGCGAACCTCACGTCGAAATGAATACTACAACATGACCCTCCATTGTGCGTGGTTTCATCACATGTGTGTTTGTGCAAAACTTTACTTTCGCCCATTCACTATGATCCTACCAACACCTATCTTATGGTTCACTCAAGCTCGGGTCAAGCTTGTCTCAACTCAGAAAACCCTCATAATATATATAAAGCATATAAATAAACACATATAAACACATAAGTTAGGTTCAACCCTCTTAAGGAGAAAATCCCCAGTGAAGTCGCCATTTTTCTGTTGCGGGATTTTTGAGACATACCCCACTACAGTTTTATTTTTCATTTCCAAAGGAGGGGAAAAATTGAAAACCTTTAAAATTGAGATTCTAAGGTACGGGGGTTAGTTGCACTTGAGGAAGGTGTTAGCACCTCAAACGCCCATGGTACTCCATGGTAACCTCTTATATGTTTTTAGTGCTTTTTTGTACATGCTTTAAGAATGGGGAAAGAAGTTGTATAGAAGAAAGAAAAGAAAGTGGGTAAAAATTAAGAAAATTTTATTTCATAAAGTAAATAAAAGAAAAGAAGTGTAAATGTTTTTCTTTGTAAAAAAGATTTTTGAGAGTAATGTTTTTATTGTATTGTAGAGGAAATGTTTAAAAGAAAAGAAATGGTAAGAAAGTGCAAATGTTGTTATGTAAAAAGAAAAAAAGTTATTGTTGTTTGAAAGAAAAGAAGATTGTAAAGAAGATTTCGTTGTCAAAAAAGAATTAAGAAAAGATGTTATATATAAAAAAAGTTGTGTTAAAATGATTGAAGTTACATTGAGATTAAGGTGAACTTGCGTTTGTTTTTTAAAAGGATCGCACGTTTGTTTTGAAAAGGTTTTTTCGTTTCAAAAAAAAGTCTCGTAATTAATTTGAAATTTAACTACGAGTCCTCTCCTTTGGAAATGAATTTTTGGCGTTGTGTGTGATGTGTGAGCTAGGAAAGCAGTAAAGAGCGATAAATAAAGTCCTACGCTATTACAACCCAATTGAATAATTAATTTACAACCATATCGAATTAGAATGAATAAATAATAATAATAATAATAAGCAATAGATAAATAAATAAATAAACAGCAATGCATAAAATAAAATGCAAAATGCGAAAAATAAATATGGCAATGAATATGTACACAAACAATCAAAAATAAGAAAACATAGCAAGATAGCACCTTATTAAAAATGGAGTGTGTGTAAAAGAAAGTGTCGGAGGTGAAAACATGATAATGGAAATTTTGAGAGTCATTTGTAGTAGCAAACAAATCTAACTAAAATACAAGCAAAAAAGTAATTTTATTTAGCAAAAGAAATTTTTTTTATGTTTTTTATTTATTTTTATGAAGAGTATGAATTTAGGCCAAAAGGCCCTTAACTATTAATGCTAATGTTAGAGCTCAATGATTTTATAAAGTAAAATATTGTCTCTAACATGCATTTTTAAATGGTGCAATGTCCTAATCTAAATGCAATGCATGTATGCATGTAGGAAATTGTAAAGTGAAGTTGTAATGTGAAATTGTAGTGTGATGCAAAAGCTTGTGTAAAATGTCATGTGAAAAATGCAAAAATGTAGATTGTGATATAATTGTAATATGTAATGTTTCAAGCGCATGTATGCATGTAGAAATGTGTAGTGAACATGTGATATAAAATGTAATGTGATGTACAAATTTTGTAAAAAAGGTTATGTGACTTAAATGCATAATGTGATGTAGTGCAAAAATGTGAGACTTTTAAATGCATGTATGCATGAAAATTTTAATAAAAAAAGCATGTTATATGTTTTTATAAAATGGAATTAAATGAAGAAATAATCATGTTATCAACCATAAAAGAAAAAAAAAGGAACAAACATAGCATAATTCAAATTTCTAGTATTTTTATTGTTTTTTTTTTTATTTTTTTTATATTCTAAAATAACTAATAAAGAAAGGCAAAATCATAACAAACAAACATTTTTTATTTTTGCTATTAAAAAGTTAAAGAGTTTTTTCTTCTTAGAATTTATTATTTTTTGCACTAACATTTTAACTTAGTAAAAAAAATATAAGAAAGAAAAAATCAAAAAAAGATAAAACAAATAAAAAAAACACAAATAAAACAGATAAAAAGAAGGGGGCGAGTTGGGCCAAAAGCTTAGGCCCAGGTCCAATTTAGGGGGGAACCGGGTCGAACCAGACCCAAACCCGGTTCATAATAACCAAACCGGTGGGGGTGCGCGAGAAATCCCCGGGGGGCGCGCAGAGTAACTGATTGGGGGGAGTATTTGTGATGTTTGTTTCTTTTTTTTTGGAAAAATAATTTCTTTCTTTCTCTCTTCTTCTCTCTCGTTCTCCCTCTTTCTTTCTCTTCTTTCTCTGTACCCTTCTCCTTCCATTAGAACCCCAAAAAAAACTTGCTTAAAAAAAAAAAACCACCAACACAAACCCTACCCTAAATCGTCTTCTAAACACATATCCAACATCAAGAATATCAAACAATCAACAAATCTTCCGGATCGGGGTCGAATCCGAACCTAACCCTAATCCCCAAATCAAAACCCTAATCATCAAAATCAATCATAGTCATGCAATCGAAGTTCAAAACGGCAAATAAGGATCTTAGATCGAACATACAACATACAACAAGCCCTAGATCGAAATTTTAGATCTAAAATTTATGCAAATCGTGAATCTGGCATGGTGATGCAGAAACGAAAAAAAAGGTTTGAAGCTTATTACCTCTCCTGCAGTGAATCTTGAAGGTAAACCCTCGTTCTGCTCTTGTTTCTGTTCTTTTCCTGCTTGCAACCTCGGTTCTGTCTTTTTGTCTCCTGATTCCCCTTTCCTCTTGCTTGTAAGTTATGAATGATGGAAATGAAGGCTGAAGTTCACAAGGAAGAAGCTGAAATGACCAGACCCTTCACCGCGTGTGGAGAAGTTTTTTGTTTTTGATTCTGTTTTTTTGTTGTTGTAGTTGTATTTTTGTTTTGATGAAGTAACGAAAGAAAGGAAAAACAAAGTTGTTGTTAGGTTGTCATTTTGTTTCTGAGTTCTTTTTGGTTTGGTGATTTTTGGTTATGGTGCTTTTTCTCCGCCGATTCTCCAATTTTTTTTTTCTAGCTTCTGTGAAATTGTCTCTGTTATATAGAGGGATTTTTAGGGTTTTGAGATAAATGGAGAAAGGGAGCATAAAGCTTTGTTGAATCAGTGATGAATTTGAAGTTTTGTAGTAAAATGGGAAAAAGGACAAAGAAGGGTCATTGTTGCTGTACTGGCTTTTTCAAAAGCAGCATAGAATCTCATTTTTTCAAATTTGTGATTTTTTGTTCTATTTTTTCTCTTAAAAAAAAACCGAAATAAAAAAAGAAAGGGAACAAAGGAATTAAAAAACTGTTTTTGTCTTTTTGTTTAAATAATAATAATAATAATAATAATAATAATAATAATAATAATAATAATAAATAAAAAAACAATAATCATAAAGATAACAATAAGTTTGTACGACAAAATGATAAGAGAGAATGTAAAAACTATCTTTTTTGAACAAAGGATTTTTTTGATAATAGTAATAATAATATAATAATAATAATAATAATAATAAAAGTAATGATAATAATAATGATAATAATATTGATAGTAATAATAATAAGGTGCATTAGGTGATAATGACTAAAAAAGACATAGAAATAAATAAAACTGTTTTTTTTGTTATTTTTTGATAATAATGATGATGATAATAATAATAGTAATAATAAGGATGAGGATAATAGTGATGATGATAAAAAGAGTAGACATGAGAGTACGATGATAAAAAAGTGATAAAAAACGAACATAAACAAAACGACGAAAAAAGAACGGACGTGATGACACTTTTATTATGCGATGAATGTTTTTGATATTTACGCTAATTTAGCAACTATTTAAATAAAGTGAACTAAAAGAGTGGAATAGTTGAAAAAATGTAATTGTGAGAAAAGTGATAAAAATGTGAAAAGTATAGAAAATATGCATGAGAAAGAAAATCAAAACACATATAATGAAAGCGTATATTTTTTGTATTTTTTTGGCATAAAAAATGTAAATTGGATTTTAGGTCCAAAATTGGGGTACAACAGACACTAAGTTTTGCATCACACTACAATCTCACATTACAATTTTACTTCACATTTTTCATGCATACATACATTGCATTTAGATTAGGACAATGCATCATTTTAAAAAATGCATGTTAGAGACAATATTTTATTTTTATAAAATCATTGAGCTCTAACAATTGGCATTAATAGTTAAGGGCCTTTTGGCCTAAATTCATTATCTTCAAAAAAAAAACTTTTCTTTCATTAAATAAAATGTTTTTGCTTGTGTTAATTAGGATTGTTTGTTGTTGTGAGTGGCCTCCAAAAATGCATTATCATGTCTTTGCATCCGACACGTTTTTTTTCACACACTCCACTTTTAATTAGGATGTTATTTTGCGATGTTTCTTTTTCCTCTTGTATGTGCATTTCATTGTCATGTTTATTTTCCCGTACTTGCATTTTACTTTTATGCATTGTCATTTATTTATTTATTTGCTTATTATTATTATTTATTCAAATTCGATATGGTTGTAAATATTAATCATTCAATTGGGTTGTAATAGCGTAGGACTTTATTTATCGCTTTTATTGCTTTCCTAGCTCACACATCACACACAACGCCAAAAAAATTCATTTTCAAGGGAGAGGACTCGTAGTTGATTTTAAATTGATTACGAGATTTTTTGAAACAAAAAACCTTTTTAAAACAAGCCTGCGATCCTTTTACAAAACAAACGCAAGTTCACCTTAATCTCAACGTCACTACAATCATTTTAACATACTTTTATCACAACATTTTTACAACATCTTTTCTTACATTTTTTGGCAACAAGAACTTCTTTTCTTTACAATACCTTTTTTTCAAACACACAAAAGAAACGAATACACTTTCGTTTTCAAACATTTAACTTCTTTTCTTTTTTACACAACAATATTTATACCTTCTTACAATCTCTCTCTCTCAACAATTACACTTCTCTCAAAAATCTTTTTTTACAAACAAAAAAAATATTTACTTCTTTTCTTTTATTTACTTTATGAAATAAAATTTTCTTAACTTTTACCCACTTTCTTTTCTTTCTTCTATACAACTTCTCCCTCCATTCTTAAAGCATGTACATAAAGCACAAAAACATATAAGAGGTTACCATGGAGTACCATGGGCGCTTGAGGTGCTAATACCTTCCTCAAGTGCAACTAACCCCCGTACCTAGAATCTCTTTCTTTTAAAAGGTTTTCAATTTTTCCCCTCCTTTGGAAATGAAAAATAAAACTGTAGTGGGGTATGTCTCAAAAATCCCGCAACAGAAAAATGGCGACTTCACTGGGGATTCTCTCCTTAAGAGGGTTGAACCTAACTTATGTGTTTATATGTGTTTATTTATTTACATGCTTTATATACATTGTGGGGGGGTTCTTGAGTTGAGACAAGCTTGACCCGAGCTTGAGTGCACCATGAGATAGATTGTGGTATAATCATAGTGGGATGGGCGAAAGTTCAGTTTTGCACATACTCGCATGTGATATAATCACGCACAGTTGAGGAGCCATGTTGTAGTATTCTCTTCGACTCGAGTTAATTTGCGTAGAAAGTTGCTATGATATGGATCCAAGGATATTGTGAAGCTTTTAGTCACCCTTAACCCATCTTTGCCTTTAGGATGTGGTGCGATGGCTTAACCGAGAGTGAATTTTGGTTAAAGTTGTTCCGCGATACCACGCTCAAACGAGACTTTCCCTTGGATATTTCATTTGGCCGCGAGTTCAGTTGTGGACATTGGTATTCAAGAAGGAAAGTTGATGACGTTGGGAACTTTGTAGAACCCGTGTTACAAAAAGAAGATAAACCAATAGTTCATACCTTGTGGGTGGTTCTTACCTGTGGCTCCAACTTTGTGACATCTCAACCAACCATGTTTGCCTATGTTTGTGCTTGTTGCATCATCACATCTCATGCATCCATTCATCCATGAAAATCTTTTTCCATTAGTTTTCAAAAGACTTAGAGGAATTTCTTTACAAACTTCAAAATCATCATGGACCTTCAAAAAAAAAAGGTTACTTTGAAAAGAAAAAAATTTCTTTTGATCATAAACAAAAATAAGGTCCTTTATGATTCGTATCCTAAAGTCCTTTGAAAATCAAAAACAAAAACAAAACTTTTTTTCTCATGCATCATTTTGCATTCATGGTCGTTTACAAAAAGTTTGAGTTTCATCTTTCTCTTAGTGGTTTGACGCTCTCGTGCAACGTCAACTTGCAAGTCAACACTCGTGTTAATCAAAAGAAAAGAATGGATGTAATTGAACAAGAGAACCTTCAGCTCCATGAAGAAGTTGCTACACTTCAATCAACTATGGATAGATGGACTGCTATGATGGAAACTTTGTTAAATGCACAGAATCAGTTGAAGCTAGTGATACAAGGAAGCTCGTCCTTATGATCGCTAGGCTTTTATTTCTTTCTTGGCAAGCATTTGTTTGCTTGTAAAATTATGTCTTTTGTCAAGTATTTTTAATATAATAAACATGCATGTTTTTGGAATAAATCCATTCGTAGTCACTCATTTCTTGTTTTATATTACTTACAAACTTGGAGCGAGGATGATGAAAATAAATAACTGATTTTTGCTGATATATGCTTTCAATGGTGAAAAACCTAGTTGACGATGTAAGGCATTGTTTCTCTTCCCAAACAGTGGATATATAAGGAGATAATCCGTGATCAGGCCCTTTGAGCCTGAAGTCGGTGTTTCTTTTTTTTTTTTTTTTCTTCTTTCTCTGAACCCTTAATCATAACCTGGGGTAGGGTAGTCTTTCAATTAATTTGATGATGCATCCTGATACAAGAGAATCCATTCATCTGATCATACCAAGTAAGAGGTTTAAGCACAATGCTTTCCTCAGACAAAGGAATCTGTCAAGAGATGAGACTCACGACAATTCATACGACAGTCACAATCTTCATCCTACAAAGGTTATACAAAAAAAAAACAAAGTGATAACAAAAAAAGAGAGTTCAAAAAGGAGAGAGCCCATAAAAAAAAGGGGCATCCCGATGGACCACAAATTCAAAGTTCGAAAAGAACAAGTCCATACAAATAAAGAGTGATTCAAAAATAGGAACAACTTCCTAAAGAAAAAGTGACTGTCACTTCAAGAAATCTCATCAACGTCTATTCAACAAAAAGAACATCAATAAAGCTTTTACAAAAGTGTCAACCTCAAGCATCATTGTCAACAATTCTCTTGTCGACTGAGTGCATCTGTTGAATTAATTGAATTTAGGAATGAAGGACATCAAGAAGAACGGGTGGGACCAAATAAATTTTGAGCCTAACAATCCTTTTTTTGAAAACCGTGAGCCCAGCCACGTTATAACATACAAAAGACCTAATTGAAACTAGGTTCACTGTGAAAGCATATTCGACAAATTTATTGTTAAGCTGACTCATCCTGTTTGTTGAGTAATCACAAATTATCTTTGTACATGCCATACGTGTTTTCACCA
This sequence comes from Trifolium dubium, assembly GCA_951804385.1. Taxonomy (NCBI): domain Eukaryota; kingdom Viridiplantae; phylum Streptophyta; class Magnoliopsida; order Fabales; family Fabaceae; genus Trifolium; species Trifolium dubium. Next base: position 48,762,859 of record OX638062.1, on the reverse strand, counting down.
CAAAAATATTCAATTTCAAAAACATACATATGCATTTTATCAAAAATACTCTTCAAAAGAAATAATTTCACTTGCAAATTAATACTTGACATCAAAGAAATTTGAGCTTTGGTCTGATCAAAGGCAAAGCTGACTTGAGACGCTCCTAGCTAGGGGCAAGTTATCTATGGATTCTGCCAATCAGGGGCAAACAATTTGAATATCTTGTTAATCATGGTTGATATGGTTCAAGATTTGGTTACACTACAAACATTAGTTGGTCAGGGGCATATTGTGTCAAGATTACATTCTCCTAAAAGGTTACATGTTTAAAAATAGTGGCAGAACCTTGGTTGTCATTATCATGAATGGTGAAGAGCTTCCTCTCGAGTACACGCTGATGTAGTTAACAGATACAATGTCTAATGTAAAAGGTCAACCAGTCACGCTCTTCGAGCGATTTCTTCAAAGATTTATTAGACTGAAGCAAGCAATCTAAAGCAAAGGGCAAGTCGTCTCCATTCTCTCAAGTTGTTCATCAACAACAAACATGTTTTCTTTAAGAGAATATCAACAATCATCTCAAGAAAAGGGTACATCCCCAATGAAGATTGAAATTTTTTGTCTTGAGTACAATCAAGTTTACGTACAGATTGTTCGGTTAAAACGGTCGTTTCCCCAGAGAAGTTGTTCCTTCCCAAGAAGAGTTCTCTTGCTTTATCTACAAACATCTACACTTTGTCGAGATATCCTGGGCAGCGATGCGACGTTGGCTTGTGTTTCCGGTTTGGTCACTTTGTCTGTCCATCAAAAGATGATCCACATACATACATATACACATACATTCATAACATACATACTTTCATACATACATTCATACATAGCATTTACATGTGCCATGAACATTTGCATCTTTCATACCTTATTACATCATTATGCATATTTCTATCAATTTTGTCTTGTCTGTGTCTACAAAATAGAGTCGGGATGGGCATGTTGTTCCTTCCAATTAGAGTGTCAGCTTAGGCAGATAAGTGTACACCTCTTGTTTCAAAAAATCCCCACTAGACTCATCTCTTGTGGAAGATGGTTGTTTCATTTTTCCTACAACAAAAGGAAAATTTCCAGTTGAATTTATTCTTCAATTGGACACAAAGTCTTGTTTACAGTTTCCCTCCGGTTTGTTCCCGGATTATACATCAATTCAAAACAACAAGTGGCAATCTCGTCATCTCAGAAGCTTGTACCCATTTCACAAGTGGCAATCTCGTCATTCGAGAAGCTTGTATCCAATTTCAACAAGTGGCAATCTCGTCATTCGAGAAGCTTGTATCCATTTTACAAGTGGCAGTCTCGTCATTCGAGAAGCTTGTATCCAATTCAACAAGTGGCAGTCTCGTCATTCGAGAAGCTTGTATCCAATTTTACAAGTGGCAGTCTCGTCATTCGAGAAGCTTGTATCCATTTTACAAGTGGCAGTCTCGTCATTCGAGAAGCTTGTATCCAATTTTACAAGTGGCAGTCTCGTCGTTCGAGAAGCTTGTATTCAATTCAACAAGTGGCAGTCTCGTCAATCGAGAAGCTTGTATCCAATTTTACAAGTGGCAGTCTCGTCGTTCGAGAAGCTTGTATCCAATTCAACAAGTGGCAGTCTCGTCATTCGAGAAGCTTGTATCCAATTTTACAAGTGGCTGTCTCGTCGTTCGAGAAGCTTGTATTCAATTCAACAAGTGGCAGTCTCGTCAATCGAGAAGCTTGTATCCAATTTTACAAGTGGCAGTCTCGTTGTTCGAGAAGCTTGTATCCATTTTACAAGTGGCAGTCTCGTCATCCGAGAAGCTTGTACATATCAAACGAGTGACAAGTTTTCCATACAAGAAGCTTGTATTTCACCAAACACACTTTACAGTTCCTCCAGCGGTTTTTTCCCCAGTGTTTTTCCCTGTTCCCCAGTGGAGTTCGTCTTCCAATGGACTTGGGGCACATCTTGTTATTTTTCCAGTCGGACCATGTTATGTTCTTCCCCTGTGGAGTCCTAACTATGTCTTTTTTTCCTTTGTCTGTCTTTTACAACATTCATACAAAAAATTCAAAAAAATTCATCATCTGCATTTCATGCATTCATGTTTGCATCATAAGCATTGTTAGAGGATTTTAAGTCCAAAAATGGTGCATTTTTATATTTAAGTCTCTTCAACCCGTCTAAACAAAGATTTTTAATCTTCATCTCTCCGGGTGAAGAAGCTTAAATAGGGGCAGCTGTTGCAGCCCAATTTTGGACCTCAAATCTGTTTTTTATGTTCATTTTAATCACTTTTTGTGTCGTCGTACTTTTATGTCCGCCTATTTATCATCTTTTTCTCTTATCCTCGATCTTTGTTATTAATATTTTTATCATCATTATTCTTACTCTTTTACCTATTATTATCTATTACTATTATTATTATTAATACTTATTATTATTATTATTATTATTATTATCAAAAAAAAGCAAAAAATATAGTTTTATCTCTCTCCTTTTGTTCTTTTTTTCTCGGTTTACTGTTTTTTTGGTTTTTTTTGGCTTCTTCCTCAACAAAATTGAAAACACAGAATCACCAAAAAAAAATAGAGAAAAGGATCCAATGCCTTTTCTGCAAATTACAACACAATGACAATGACTTTTTTTTGTATCTTTCCTCATTTCATTACCAATTTTGAAACTTCAACACTGAACAAACAAAGCCATACTGCATTATTTCCCCTTCAACTCATCAAACCCAAATTCCAGCTTATATAACACAACACAATTCACAGAACAAAAGGGAAGAAAAAATTGTGAAACGGCGAAATTCTCCAGAACAAAAAATCAAAACGACAAAAAACTACAACATCACAATCGAACTCAAACCCTCATCTTCACCATTTTTCGGATTCAAACTCAAGTTATCAATAACACCATAAACACTATCACAGCCTACAAATAAAATACCAGAAAAAACAAAGAGAAAAAACAACAAAACAGAATTAAGAACAAAACCTTCACCAAAATCAAACCCCCTAGCCTCCTTCACAAAACTAGAACAAGATAACTCATCACAACAAAACGATAACCCCAAAACCGTTTGGTAGTTTTTTTGTAGATTTCGACTCCGGAATCGTGTTTAGGAGGAGTTTTTAGGGGGGGGGGGTTGTGTAGAACTTTTTTGGATTTGGATTGTTTTCCGGCGGCGGCGCCGCCACTTTGTTGGCCGGCCGCCGCGCCGGAAATGAAACCCTAGCAGAGCTTGAAAAGAAAAACAGAGGAGGAGCGGATGGAAGAAAGAGAAAAACAAGAAAAATGGGTTTTTTGTGAAGAAAAGATGGTTATATACCCGTCCCGATCCAGTGCACGCGCGCCTACGGGGCTTGGCGTGCTCCCTCTTCTTGATTTCCTCTAATCCACAATCAGATGACTTAGCTTGGTCCGTGATTCAGTGCGCGCGCGCCTATGGTGCTTAGTGTGATCTCTCCCTCTTATCAGCCTCTGATCCACAATCAGATGGCTTAGATTAACCCCTTGAGTCTATGTTTTTGTTGTCTACACCTCCCTTCTTTGATGTTTGCACCATCTTTTGTTTATTTAAAATAATTTCTTTTTTAACTATTTTAATGTCAAAAAATAAATAGTGTTTGTTTTGTTATGATTTTATTTTCAATTATTTGTTTAGAAAAATGCAAAAGAAAATATATAAAAATATAAAAAAGGAAAAAAGCAAAAAATGTTAGTTTATTTGTTATGACTTTTTTTTTATTTATTCATTCAGAATGCAAAAATATGAAAATAACAAAAAATATTAGAGAAATTTAAATATGCTATGTTTGATTTCTTTTTTTTTTGTTGTGATGATTGATTATGTCTTTGTTAATTTCATTTTATGGAATATATAACATGCTTTTATTAAAATTTTCATGCATACATGCATTTAAAAATCTTACATTTTTACACTACATCACATTTATGCATTTTTCATGTCACATAACTTTCTTACAAAAATTCTACATCATATCACATTTTTCATTACATTTACACTACACATTTCTTTTTTACACTTCTACATTACATTGCATCATAGTCTACATTTTGCATTTCACATGACATTTGACACTAATTTTTTGCATCACACTACAATTTCCCACTACAATTTCACATTACAATTTTACTTTACATTTTTCTACATGCATACATGCATTGCATTTAGGTTAGGACATTGCATCATTCAAAAATGCATGTTAGAGACAATATTTTATTTTTATAAAATCATTGAGCTCTAACAATTGGCATTAATAGTGAAGGACCTCTTTTGGCCTAAATTCATTCTCTTAAAAAATAAAATAAAAACTTTTCTTTTTGCTAAATAAAATGTTTTTGCTTGTATATGTTAATTAGGATCGTTTGTTGATGTGAGTGACTTTCGAAAATGCTATTATCATGTCTTTGCTTCCGACATATTTCTTTCACACACTCCACTTAATTAAGATGTTATTTTGCGATATTTTCCTTTTCTCCTCCTATGTGCATATTCATCATCATATTTATTTCTCCGCACTTGCATTTTTTTTATTTTATATGCATCGCCCTTTTATCTATTTATTGCCTCTTATTATTATTTATTCATTCGATTCGATATGGTTGTAAATATTAACTATTCAATTGGGTTGTAATAGCGTAGGATTTTATTTATTGTTTTTACTGCTTTCCTAGCTCACACATCACACACAACGCCAAAAATTCATTTCCAAAGGAGAGGACTCGTAGTTAAATTTCAAATTAATTACGAGACTTTTTCTGAAACGAAAAAACCTTTTCAAAACAAACGTGCGATCCTTTTAAAAAAACAAACGCAAGTTCACCTTAATCTCAACGTAACTTCAATCATTTTAACATGTTTTTATCACAACTCTTTTTTTATATATAACATCTTTTCTTAATTCTTTTTTGACAACAAAATCTTCTTTTCTTTACAATCTTCTTTTCTTTCAAACACACAAAAAACGAATTCTTTTTCAAACAACAATAACTTCTTTTCTTTTTTACATAACAACATTTACACTTTCTTACTATTTCTTTTCTTTTAAACATTTCCTCTACAATACAATAACAACATTACTCTCAAAAAATCTTTTTTACAAAGAAAAAATATTTACACCTCTTTTCTTTTATTTACTTTATGAAAGAAAATTTTCTTAACTTTTACCCCTTTCTTTTCTTTCTTCTATACAACTTCTCCCTCCATTCTTAAAGCATGTATATAAAAAAGCACAAAAACATATAAGAGGTTACCATGGAGTACCATGGGCGCTTGAGGTGCTAACACCTTCCTTAAGCGCAACTAACCCCCGTACCTTAGAATCTCTTTCTTTTAAAAGGTTTTCAATTTTTCCCCTCATTTGGAAATGAAAAATAAAACTGTAGTAGGGTATGTCTCAAAAATCCCGCAACAGAACGGATGAAAGGTCAAGTCAAGGCAAAAGTGTTCTATGCCATGAGTGTGAAGGGTATGGTCACATCAGAACTGAGTGTGGCACGTATCTTAGAAAGCAAAAGAAAGGGATGAATGTTTCATGGTCAGATGAAGATCACTCTGAAGAAGAATCTGAATCTGCCAATCATGTAACTGCTCTAACTGGGGTATGTGTATCTGATGCAGAATCACACGATGGTGAAATGACTTATGATGAACTGGTTGATTGCTACAAGGGTCTAATGCTCAAGAGTGTGGAAGTGGGCAAAACTGTGTTAAAGCAGAGGAAGACCATTGCTTCACTACAGGCTGAGAAAACCAAACTTCTGGAAGAAAATTCAAGACTAGCTGGTGAAGTGGAGCTTTACAAATCCAAGATGGATAACATGAACAAACAAGTGAGGATGCTGAATACAGGAACTGAGAAGTTAGAAGAAATCCTAGAAATAGGACAGAGTTCAAAAGATTCCAAGGGTATTGGTTTCAACTATCATTCACTACGTCATCAGAAACCTTCATCTGAAATGAAGTTTGTTCCAGCTACTACTATCTATGATCCAACTATGTCAAGACAGATGCCCCAGCATCAGGTGAGACAACAGAGAAGCCGATACAAGACCAAGTCAAAGAAAAGATATTCTGGTTGGGTGTGCTATCATTGTGGAAAGAAGGGACACATCAGGCCCTATTGCTATAAACTGTATGGATATCCTGACAAAGCTGCTCCACCAAAAACTGAATCAAATAAGAAGAAAGAATGGAAGCAGAAAAGCAATATTGAGGATCCTGACCAAGTTCGACCTGAAGGTGTGGAAACTGCTCAAATTGCTCATACATCTCTAAGAGCATCATGTAGGAGTGATTGGTACTTTGATAGTGGATGTTCAAGACATATGACAGGAAATAGAGACTACTTAACAGATGTCTTGCCATATGCTACCAGCTTTGTGACCTTTGGAGATGGAGCCAAAGGAGAGATTAAAGGTATAGGAACTCTGATAACTGAAGGGTTGCCTAAACTTGACAAAGTGCTTCATGTGAAAGGACTGACTGCTAATCTAATTAGCATTAGTCAACTATGTGATAAAGGTATGAAGGTCAACTTTACAAAGGATGAATGTTTAGTTACTAATAGTAAAGGTGATCTACTGATGAAGGGAGAAAGGTCAAGGGATAACTGTTATCTATGGGTCTCCCAAGACAAAGCTGAGTTATCTACGTGCCTAACAGCTAAAGAAGATGATGTGAAACTGTGGCACCAAAAACTTGGACATCTAAACCTCAAGAGCATGAAGAAAGCTATTGCTGAAGGAGCCATTAGAGGTTTACCAAGACTTCATATTCAAGAAGGAAGCATATGTGGAGAATGTCTGATAGGTAAACAGACAAAGATGTCTCACCAGAAGCTGCAACATATGACCACATCCAGAGTACTTGAGTTATTGCATATGGACTTAATGGGGCCTATGCAAGTTGAAAGCTTAGGTGGAAAGAAGTATGCTTTTGTCATGGTAGATGATTATTCTAGATATACTTGGATTGACTTCATCAAAGAGAAATCTGACACTTTTGAGAAATTCAAGGATCTCTGCCTAAAACTACAAAGAGAGAAAGAATGTGGTATAACTAGGATCAAAAGTGATCATGGCAAGGAGTTTGAAAATAGTAAGTTCTCTGAATTTTGCACTGCAAAAGGAATATTTCATGAGTTTTCTGCACCTATTACTCCTCAACAGAATGGAATAGTAGAAAGGAAGAATAGGACATTATAAGAATCAGCTAGGGTTATGATACATGCTAAGAAGTTACCTTTCTATTTCTGGGCTGAGGCTATGAATACAGCCTGCTACATCCATAACAGAGTTACACTGTGAAAGGGAACATCTACAACTCTGTATGAGCTATGGAAAGATAGAAAACCATCTGTGAAACATTTTCATGTTTTTGGAAGTAAATGTTATATCTTAGCTGACAAAGAACCAAGGAGGAAGATGAATGCTAAAAGTGATGAGGGGATATTCTTAGGTTATTCAACCAACAGCAGAGCCTATAGAGTATTCAACTCTAGAACTAATGCCATGATGGAATCCATAAATGTGGTGATAGATGATAAAGGTACAGATGCTGCACCAGATGACAGTACATTTGACCAAGCATGTGGTCTACAAGAGGAAACAGAAGATGAGATTGTCAATGAAGAAGACTCAGGAGTGATAAATTCTGAAGATTTAGCCAATAACAAAGGGCCATCTACCAGAGTTCAGAAGTATCATCCTATTGACCAAGTCATTGGTAATCCTAATCAAGGCATCACAACAAGAAGAAGAAATAATGAGATATCCAATTCCTGTTTCATTTCCAATTTTGAACCCAAGAATGTCAAGGAGGCTCTGACTGATGAGTTCTGGATAAATGCTATGCAAGAAGAGCTAACTCAGTTCAAGAGAAGTGATGTATGGGATCTAGTTCCTAGGCTAGATAATGCAAACATCATAGGAACTAAATGGGTTTACAAGAATAAGTCAGATGAGAATGGAACTATCACCAGAAACAAAGCCAGACTAGTGGCTCAAGGTTATGCTCAAATTGAAGGAGTTGATTTTGGTGAAACATTTGCTCCAGTAGCTAGACTAGAAGCTATTAGGCTACCACTTGGAATTGCATGTATACTCAAGTTTAAGTTGTATCAAATGGACGTCAAGAGTGCATTTCTGAATGGTTACTTGAACGAAGTGGTCTATGTTGAACAACCCAAGGGATTTGTTGATCCAGCCTTTCCAGATCATGTTTACAAGTTAAAGAAAGCATTGTATGGTCTAAAGCAAGCTCCCAGAGCTTGGTATGAGAGGCTAACTGAGTTCTTGGTGAATAATGGTTACAGAAAGGGTGGTAATGACAAGACACTCTTTGTGAAAGATGTGAGTGGTAAGCTCATGATTGCACAAATATATGTGGATGATATTGTCTTTGGAGGAATGTCTGACCAGATGGTAGAGCATTTTGTTCAGCAAATGCAATCTGAGTTTGAGATGAGTCTTGTAGGTGAGCTTAATTTCTTTTTGGGTCTTCAAGTAAAACAAATGGAAGACACTATAGAGTAAGTATGCCAAGAATATGGTCAAGAAATTTGGCATGGAGAATGCTGCCACTAAAAGAACTCCTGCTCCTACACATGTCAAGCTTTCAAAAGATGTCAAAGGTGAAGATGTAGATCAAAGTTTGTACAGAAGTATGATAGGTAGTCTGCTTTATCTAACTGCAAGTAGACCAGATATCACATTTGCTGTTGGAGTATGTGCTAGGTACCAAGCTGAACCAAAGGTGACTCATTTGACTCAAGTAAAAAGAATCTTGAAGTATGTGAATGGTACTAGTGATTATGGGTTACTATATTCTCATGGTGAAAGTAACAAGTTGGAAGGATATTGTGATGCTGACTGGGCAGGAAGTGCAGATGATAGAAAAAGCACTTCTGGTGGATGTTTCTTTCTAGGTGATAATCTCATATCTTGGTTTAGTAAGAAACAAAATTGTGTTTCCTTATCAACTGCTGAGGCTGAGTATATAGCAGCAGGCAGTAGCTGTACACAATTGGTGTGGATGAGACAGATGCTGAGTGAGTACAATGTCAAGAAAGATGTCATGACATTATATTGTGACAACTTGAGTGCTATCAATATTTCCAAGAATCCTATACAACATAGTAGGACCAAGCACATTGATATCAAACATCATTTCATCAGAGATTTGGTTGAAGAAAAGATCATTGCAATTGAGCATGTTTCAACTGAAGAGCAATTAGCAGATATATTTACAAAAGCTCTTGATATTGCCCAATTTGAAAAACTAAGAAGGCGGTTAGGCATTTTCCTAATTGAGGAATTGTAGCAGTTAATGTGTGTAAGGCGTGCATCAGTTACTCTCTCTCTCCCCAACCGCTATTTGCACGTTTATCAAGGAAGTGAATCAAAACTTCCCTTATACAAAACAATCACACGCAATCATCATTATTCCTTACAACACTTTTCTGAAACACTCAACCGCTCTATTGCCGCTCCCATTGCTGTTCAAAAATTCTCAAACCTCCAAATTCTCAAAAACTTTATTACGATCATGTCTACTTCATCTCAATCTCCAATCGCAAACGATCAAACTTCTCCTACTGTTCCAGAAACCACTTCAACGGTTCTGAATATACAACCTCTCGCAACAATGACTGATTCACCGGCAATCAAACAGCGTCCTAAAGCGCTGGTGTCAAGAAAGAGGAAAACCAGAAAAGGATCTACTTCTTCTGCTGCGAAGAAGACTGCAAAATCAAAAAGTAAGAAATCCTCTTCTGTTCAACGTGTAGGTCTAAGCATGAATGATCTATACTGTAAGGAAAATCCTTTCAAATCAACTGTTGTAGAACCAGATGTTGACACTTCTGTCACTGGATCTGATGAAAAGCGCTCTGAGGGAACTGAAGCGTTTACTGAAACCCTAGGTTCTGTTAATCCTAAGGTAGATGAAAATGTAGATGATGTTATTTCAAATTTGCATGTTGATGTTGCTGAACATGTTGATGACAAGACTGCTGCTATTGTTGATAATGTTGCTGAGAACATTGTTGTGACAGAGGAAACTGTTAAACCCTCTGCTGATATGTCAGATGTTGTGCCAAATGCTCAAGCATCTTTGGCACAAGCTCATGTGGAGTCTTTGGATGTTCCAAATACTCCTGACACTGTGGTGGCTGAAGAGAATGACTCTCCCAAGCCTTAGGATCAGAATGCTGACAATTATGAAGATGATGGTCAGGCTGAGAATGTGAACATTGACCAAACTGATGTGGTCAATGTGGATGATGTGGAGTCTGAAGGAAGATCTTTAGAAGAAACTCCTGCTATTGGTGTTGCTCGCAGGACAAGGAGCAAATCCACCATGGTTGCATCTACTGCTGGTAAAGATGCAAAGAAGGACAAGAAGAAAGCTGTTGATACTGGGAAGAAGCCCATTGGCCCCCCCAAGTCTTGGAGTAAAGTCACTCCCAAGCCTGATCAGAAAAAGAAGAGCCTCAAAAGAAAGGATCACCCCTCAAGTGATTCTGATTTTGAGATTGCTGAGACAGATGCTGCCCCATCTGGTGGAGCATCTAGAAGAACTGTCAAGGGTATGAAAGTCCCTCTTGTTATTCCTCCAGCCCCTCTGGATAATGTCTCCTTTCATCTGGAAAGTGGAGCTACTCGCTGGAAGTTTGTTTATCATAGGAGGCTTGGACTAGAAAGGAATCTGAAGGCAGATGCATTCAAATGCAAATAACTTATGGAATTTGTGGTCACTGCTATGACAAGCGGGTAAGGGAATTTGTGGTCAACATGTCTGAAGATTGTGATGAACCTAGGAATCCAGAATACAGGCAGGTGTTTGTTCGTGGTAGGTGTGTCAACTTCTCTCCCCAAATTATCAATGCTTATCTGGGAAGGTCCACTGCAGACATTCATGAGTTGGAAGTGACTGATGACACCATCTGCAAGGAGATAACAGGTAACAAGCTTAGACACTGGCCTAGACATTTGTCTGCTGCAAAATTGTCTCCCCTGTATACCCTGTTGAACAAAATTGCTGCTCATAACTGGTCCCCAACCACTCATTCCAATTCTGTTGCAACTGGTTTGGCTAAGCTCATCTATGTAATAGGTACTAAATCTGCATTTGATTTTGGTTCTTATATTTTCTATCAATTTTTAGAGCAAGCTAAGTCTTTTGCTGTTAAGTTTCCAATTGCCTTCCCTACCCTGCTGTGTGATATCATTCTGCAACAACATCCTGATATCTTGGTTAGTGCTGAAGAGCCTGTTAGGAGGCCTAGTCCTCTTGCCCTGGATTGCAAATCTTTATCCCAGCCACAGGCTGATGAGTTGGCTGGCACTTCTGTCCAGACAACTGGTATTATGGATAGGCAGGCTATGATTGCTGAACTTACTGAGGTCAGTTTGGATTTGGGTGCTAAGAAGCTGAAGGTTGATAGGGTTATAGCTGCTTTGAGAGCTGAGGGTGAGCTGAATGCCCAAGGGCAAGACAAGGAAGAAGAAGGAGGAAATGGTAATGCTTCTGCTGCTGGTGACACTGAGGAAATGTCTGCTGCCTCTGATGAGACTGCCTTTTTTTAATCCTTGTGTAATTTTTTCTTTTATTCATTCACTCTGCACCTGTGTGTGCTCTATGGTCTGTAATAACACTTATTGGGGCCTCTCTGTGCCTCTGTGACCTCTGTGACTGATGTGCTACTCTTTGATCTCTCTTATGCATTATTGATATTTGTCAGAATTTATGGCTAAAAAGGGGGAGTAGTAGTATATGTTAGAAATTAATTTTTCTTATGCCTGAAGAATGATCTGTTGCATGCTCTTGAAGTTGCTTGAAGTTGCTATGCTATGTTTATGCATGAAGATGTATGTTAGAATTAAAATTCTTATGATCTGAAGATGCTCTGACACATGCTCTAGAAGTTGCTATGTTGTTTATATGCATGAAGATGTTTGGACAGATGCTCTGACATTTGTCTCATTGAAGTAAGTATGTTATTTTATATGCATGCATGTATTGAGGGGGAGTGCTTATGTTATATGATATGAATGCATGTGTTGAGGGGGAGCACGTATCTCTGATCTCTATATGTTGTGGAAGAATTATCTTGTTAAGAGTATGTTTTCATCTCTTTATGTGAACCCACTATGTGTGAAATTTTTATCTGGCTATGCTATGTGAGGCTAGGCGTATTATGAATTCTGATGATGAATGCCTCTGATGTTGTTACAAGCTATCCTTGTTCAAAGAAATCTCTTGAAGGTAGTTTTGTTATATGCCATGATTATTGTGTTGCTTATGCATGATGTGAACGTAAAGAAGTTCTGTGTATTTCCCCAAGAACTGGTTATAGATTGTTTTCGCCATAAATTTGCCAAAGGGGGAGATTGTTGGGTTTTTGTATGTTGGCTACATTTTGCAAAAACAACTACTAGCCAAATGCTGAGACAAATGCTGAAAGCAAGTGGCACAGCATTGTGTGACCTGACTGTTACGCGCCAACACGCGTTATATTTCTGTTGAAGATCTTCTGGAGATTCTATGGAGTTTTATATTTAACCTAGCGTGCTGATCAAGACGCGCAGGTTTGCTGAGCTGTAATAAGGCTACAGGCCTTTGTATTTCCATAATTAATCTTTATGTATTTTTGGAAATAATATTCTTGCTCATGAAGAATTGTTAGCTGGACCTTACAACGTCCAAGCTATGTTTTGAAGCCCAAACCCGTGCTTGCTGAGTACTATATATGTATGAAGACAAACCCTAAGTTTGGTGTGTGTTGAAAACCGTGTGTGTACTAAAGCGTGAGTATTAGGTTTTCTTGTTAGTGTGAGTCTTGCTTGTATCTGTTGATTCATGTCAAGTACTCTGTGTTTTTGAGTTGTAATTGTGTACTACTCCTAAGCTGTGAAGTACGGGGTCTCATATCTAGGAGTTCCTAGGTAGAGCAGCACGGTATAGGGTCTAGGTGCATAACCAAGTAGTGAGGCTACGTTGGTGTATTTCACTAGAGCTATTATAGTGGGTTCATTCCTGGATTGGTATTCCCCAGACTAGGGCAAGTTGCGCCGAACTGGGTTAACAAACTCATTGTGTTCTTTACTTTACAGTCACGCTTATTTTACTTTGCTACGCTAAGTTATTTTATTATTGTGTGACAAATGCTCGGACACTAGTGCTAACATTGTGAACAACATTTGTACATGACAAAGACACATAGACACATAGGCTATAAGTTTAATTGGTTCCCAAATTTCTCAACTCGTTTGTCTGATTTAGCAAATTCAAATGCCTTGGTGGTTACTATAGTTTCCCCACGGAGCAACACAAAAATAAGGAAGTATAAAGATTAAAGATCCATCAGGTTATGAGCCGATTATGTTAAAAGTTAAGTACAGGGTATGTTACAAATTAATGAAGACAACTCTGTGCTCTGAAACCTGAATATCAGTTTGAAAATCCTGTGGTTGAGGTAAACACTGAGGTCACAAACTTTGTTGCTACACAAATCTAATAAACATTATTAGATTTAAGTATTTTTACCTATAGTTTGAACAATTCTATATCACAACACTATTGTCTATCATTCTTCAATTAACCAATTTAAATTTGGTTAACACCACTAACATTAATCTAAAACAAACTAGTTGAAAATAATTTACCCAAATTCAAAACCCACATATAAATAGCATACAAAAGTGTAATAAAAACTCACATAGAATTTCTAAACACAAACAAAATACATAAATGTAAAACTAACAAACTATTAGTACCTGATTGTGTCGATATCGATGATAGGATGATATGGCGATGTCGCATAACTCAAAGGGTAATAGCAAATAGAAAAGCTGAAAAAATAAGAGAAAAAATTAACATATACTGTTACTCTATTTCAATAAAAAACACTAAATATTACACAGCATATTATCAATTAAACTACTGAATAGTTGCAGAATTTGTTGAACTTATGAATTATTTGTACAATCAGTTGCAGAATCGATTAAACTACTGAATTAGTTGCAGAATGAATTAAACTACTGACATTAGTCACTTATAATCATAAAATTAAAATTTTCTTGAGTCACAATAGAAGTATATTTTGTTTGAGTCACAGTAGAAATAATCAAATACTGCATCAGATCAATAAATTAAGCTATAATTTGTTTGAGTCACAGCAGAATTAACCAAAAATTGCATCACATCGTCTGAGAGGCGAAGACGGTGGGGTTTGCTACCTGATTAAGGTTTGCGACATGATTCACATCATCAATGAAATTATGGAGATTGCAACAGAACTTACCTCGCGAAGACGGTGGGCTCACGAACGAAAACGAGGCGGTGGGTTGACGAACGAAGGAGCAGCAGTGGAAGACGGCGGAGAAAGTGGGAGAAAGTAGCAGTGGGAAAAGACAGAGACGAAACGGAGAAGTCGGAACGAAGGAGCAGACAGAGACGAAGCAGAGGGAGACGACGACATATAAAATTTGTGGGAGATGAAGTTTCTCAAGAGAGAGAAAATAAAATTTCTCAAAAGAGGAAAAATCAAATTTCTAAGGTAGGATTAGGATATCCCGTGCCATTGAAAATTTTAGTGTCTTCAAAACCTATACCAACGAAATTTATGTCATAATAGTTTTAGAATCTACGGAACTCTATACCCACGGCCTTTTAACACCTATACCCACGATTTATTTAGCCGTCGCTAAAGGTGTCCGTTAGTATATGGCAAATTTCTTGTAGTGTTTTTTACATGGTGAGCTTACTGAAAATGTATATGTTGATCAACTAGCAGGTTATATCATAGATGGAGATAAGAAGGTATATAAGCTGAAGAAGGCACTCTATGGGCTAAAGCAAGGTCCTAGAGCATGGTATAGAAAAATTGAATCCTACTTTGTTGCAGAAAAGTTTGTGAAATGTCCCTATGAGCACACTCTCTTCATCAAACATGTAACACCTAAAGGAATCATCATTGTAAGTCTTTATGTTGATGATGTGATTTACACTGTAAACAACTTGTCTCAGCTACAGGAATTCAAAGAATCTATGCAAAGCAAATTTGCTATGACAGATTTAGGAAAAATGAAGTACTATCTTGGCATAGAAGTAATTCAAGGAAGAAACGGTATATTCATTCACCAATAGAAGTATGCATCTGAAACTCAGAGCAAATATGGTATGCAGTCATGTAATAAAGTTTGTAGTCTAATTGTTCCTGGCTGCAAACTTACAAAGGATGAAAGTGGCAAAACCATAGATGCAACTAGCTATAAACAAGTGGTTGGAAGTCTCATGTACTTATTAGCTACAAGACCTGATTTGGCATTTTTTGTATGCTTAGTAGCTAGATATATGGCTAAGCCAACTGAGTTAAATATTGGTGCAGTCAAAGGGATTTTAAGGTACATCAAAGGAACTACAAGTCATGGTATCTGGTATAAGAATGACAAAACTGAAGAACTTAAATTGAGTGGTTGGTCAGATTCTCACTATGTTGGTAATCATGATGATACAAAAAGTACTACAGGATTTGTTTTCATGTTGGGAAATGGTGTTATATTATGGTGTTCAAAGAAACAACCCATTGTAACTTTGTCCACCATAGAGGCTGAATATGTTGCAGCAGCATCTTGTGCATGTCAAGGAATTTGGCTAAGAAATGTGTTGAGTTACTTGCAGCTGAAGCAACAAGAAAAGACCACTATCTACTGTGATAACAATTTCTCAATTAAACTGTCTAAAAATCCAGTCATGCATGGTCGTTGCAAACACATAGATGTGAGGTTTCACTTTCTAAGAGATCTTGTTAAAGATGAAATTGTGGAGCTGAAGCATTGCAGCACAAAGGAGCAGCTAGTTGACATTCTTACAAAAGCTTTAAGTGTTGATTTCTATTTTAAGCTTAGAAGTGATTTAGGATTAGTTCACATACAAGTATTAACCTGATTTTGTGATAAATACAGGTTAAGGTAGGGTATGTTAGGTGTTTTGGGTTTGGACTAGCATATTGGGCCTCATTGGGCCAGCTGCAATGAACTTGTAATAAGTCTATAAATAGACATGTAGTAGTGTGCAAAGAGTAATGAATGAATAACACAAGTTTTCAAACAGTTAATACCACTACCTCATGAACATTTTCAATTTGCGAATCATTATTAATCGGAAGCCTAGATGATCGTGGTTTAGTATTATCACCTGTCACTATCTCTGATTACTCTGGAATGACCTTCTTAGGCACGTATTTAGCAACAACTTTCTTTCCGGTATCTTTTCGAACCTGTTTTTCTTCACTATGATTTTGTCTACGACAATTGTCTAAAGAATGACCAATTACTTGACAAGATTTGCAAAACGAAGGTTGTTTTTCATATTCAAAATCAACATTAAAGGCATATGCTTCCTTTTCTACCAAGATAATGTTCGGTAAATAATCCAACATATCAAGATCAACCAATAATCTAGCAAATTATCCAAGTTTTTTGTTTCTAGTGGCTTCATCTAAGGCTAGAGGAAATCCAATACCCCTTGCAATAGCAAAAAGAATTTTAGGCCTCCAATATTCAAGAGGAAGACCGTGAATCCTAATCCAACATTGAACATTAGTGTTTCTTACCATGTCCGAATGAAATATGGCATTCAAGAAAACAAACGTAGTATTCCAGGCGCAAGGTTCCAAGCTCCCACAACAAGAGCCTTACGTAAATCCTCATTAAATGAAAAAGTGAAAACAAAAAATCCCTTACCAATTGGTGTGAGAGACCCTTTGTCAAACACCTTCTAAATATTTTTTAACTTGTCTTTTATACTATTTATTATACGTTTTTATTAATTGCACCCCCTCAATTTTTAAGATTGCACCTTGCACCACTCCAACAGCCCAATTTGCATCATTAAAAGCTCAATTCATTCGCGTGAAGTAATTAGAATTTTAATAAAATATTACCATAAAATATCTTCAATGTATATCGAACCCATGCCTTCTTCTTTCTTCTATAAAAAAAACCTTGAAAAACTTACCACTAGGCTAAGGCAATTAGTATGATATATAAAGGTTAAATGTTTAACATATCTAATTTTAATAATACAATAAATTCCCCACATTTTTATCTTAAGAGTAGAAACTCTAGTCACTAAATTATTTGACAATATTTTTGCACCCCCTAAACCAGGGTCCTGGATCCGCCACTGTAAATTGGGAGGGGTATCTCCTTTCTTTAGCATTAATCTTCCATGCAGAGTCTTCCAATGATCACCTTTGAAGCAAGGTGTGGGTAATTTGTTCAAAGGTATATCAAATGTATGCTTTAAGGCTTGCTTAAAAGTATTGCTTTAACGATCTAATACATAAATAATAGCATTATCTGTTGGAGTAAGCCCTAAGAGCCAATCTATTTTCATAGTATTTACTTTAGGAGTTTGAATATAAATATGGCATGTCTTTATTATGTTTGTAAGAGTCCAAAATAATGAAGTCCCTAGAATAGATAGTCCGTTTAATATTAAGTGTGATTTAATCATGAGACTAAATTAAACATAATGACACTATTCTTAAAATATCTGTAGTCGAGCTTTAAGGTGAAAAGGGATAACCTTAAAGCATAAAGACTATTATGAAGACAGACTGATGATCGCATCTCATGGATCATAGGATAAGGAGTTATCAAGTCTTGACATAGATATAAATATTAGGAGTAATATTTATATTGGAATGACCCGCTATGAGAGTACTACATGGAATGTTATGTAATGTGTCATAAGTAACTCTCATGGTGATAATGGTGTAAACCACCCTTCGACCTGAAACCACTATGTACCCTAGATGTAGAGTCAAGTGCTTTATCACTATCTAACATTGTCCGTAACTGGATAATCATCGTGCCTTTCTCTAAATCTCTTGATGTAAATTCTCTTCTCATCTCACTCCCTCGTATGTAAAGCGAGTTTCTTTGATGTAATATTATAATAGAATTACGTAGGAACAAAGGAGGACAACCTTAAAGATCATGCATGGAGAAGTAGATCATCGTTAGGCTAGTTTAAGATTCTCTCATTGGCTTGAGATAACAATTGCGTTAGGAGGCCATAACCATATCATGTCTATGTATGTTGATGCATGTTTATGTATGTTGATGCATGTGTATGTATGTTATTGTATGTGAGAGACGTTGATATGATAAATAAGCCGGTGAGATCAAACTAATTAAAACCCCCTCAAAAGATACATAAGAGACTAATAAAGAAGATGTAGGTTTCGCTCACGCGAGGTGCATTTTCTTTACTAAGTAATATATGTGAATATTAAGTTTATGCTTTCCAAGTTTTAGAACTCATCAAGACTAGTATCGAACAATGTAGCTTTCACACACGTAAAGGTGCTTGTTCTACATTAGTAAGGTGCGATGGGATAATTGTAATATCCAACTTCTAAAACATGGGTCAAAACTAAACGAAATATGATAAGATTATATAAGTTTAGAAGCATGAGTTGGGAATGATTCATATGATGAATTAGAATAAGGAGTTATTCACCCAACTGATATATTCGAGAATTTTATGAGATACAATTGGAAGGAGTTCCTACCTAAATAACTGAGTTTTGTGTAATCCGCCTACGCGGACTTAGAACAAAGTGAAATATGGATCTCGATCCACTAGAAAATCTTCCAACGAGATTTTCCGAATCAAATGATGAGGGTCATTTATTTTGAGTAAAATAGTGGAACCCTTTTAATAAAAGTCCTTATTAAGAGATTTAATTATAAATACTAATATCTTACATATCTTTGAAATTAAAATACAATACAAATTAGGTTGTCCTTATGAAGGACAAGTTTTCCAGATAACAGTTTCTGAATTGGTACACAAATGAGAATTGTTCTCAAATACATGAAGAGCTATAAGTTCTTGAACTATAAAATTCCAAACAACCTACTATAACTAGATAAGAAAAGGATACTTGTCAGAAGTATTAAGTTGATATCTAGATATAAAAATCATAGTTTCAAATAATAAATGAAGTGATCATTTAGTGTCAAGCGATATCCTCTTGAAAGAACTTTAAAGTATGATAGAATTCTCAATAGATCAAGGAGTTGGTCATAGGTTCAAACTAACAAATTATAATGGATAAATATATATAAATTATGAATTTCTATATCTACCGGAAATTGTTGAATTGAATGAGAATTAAATTGTACTATCATAGATTTGAGATATAATATAAATAAGATTTATATTCCTCTTATTTGAATAGAACAAAAATGGTTGCCAAAGGAGAACGACTATTTTAATGGTTAGACCATTGATTAAAATGCCGTAAATAGTTCTTGGAAGAGTCAAAGAAAGAAGTAAGACTTCATTATTATACATATTGTTTTAGAAAGTCAAGGTTTCCAATTTTACATCAAATGTATATGATACATAGATGTTGGATCTCAATTTTTCGAAAATAGAGATGCTTAAAGAATTAGAACATTGACTGTAATTTTAAGTCAACTTATGTCTAGAATGAAAATTGTTTCATTGACAATGAGAGAATATGTCTAGAATAAAAATTGTTTCATTGACAATGAGAGCTTATGCCATGACTTAAAATCAAGTTTGAAGTGGAACACAATAATTGTTATTGAATTCCATCTAGTAATAGAAGTATTAATTATCTTGTATTGACAAGATATGAATTGTAGCTTTAAATAATAAGACAAGCAATTGTCCAATTATTTAAGAAAAATCTTCTATACTATTGCTCCAAGTTAAGTAATGGACTAGGGTTCCATGATCTTGATAGGATCATCTCTAACAGTTGTGATAAGAGCCAAATAAGATTTGGACCTTGAAATATATATCAATAGAATTGTTGTTTAGTACAAATATTTGATGTGTCAATGAAGTGACACATGACCTATTTGAACAATATACATGAGATGTATATTGACCACTAAACATATTTTATATATTGAGTTTATTTTACTTCATTAACATTGATGATTAAAATCATTAAATGTGGATATGTGTGTGACACAAACTAAAATCTTTGAATTTGTCAAAGGAAGTTGAAACAATGAAGTAAATAGAACTCAACAAAAGTATTTAAGTCATATGAATATGACATATTAGTAAATACTTAATTAAAAGAGTATAATAACTATTTTATCACATCATGTTCGACATGATATCATTTAAATAGTATAATTATATACATCATTGACTCTTAAAATCTCTTTGCTTATAGTTAATCTTCACCCACAATTAATTCCCTTTTAAGATGATCATAAAGACACCATATGCGATATGGAGGTAAGAGCACCAAGTTTATCTTTATGCGAATTTCGGATTAAAAAATTTATTAGATAAATTAAATCCAAGGTTGAATGAAGAAATATGTTGAAGTATTCTAAAGGATATTAGTCTTATATCACTCTTAAAGACAAAAGTTGTTTTGTTGCTAGGTTTGAAGCATTCCTCTAGTGGGAGTGTGTCTCTAAAAGAGACAGTGGGAGTGATATAGAAACTTGAAAAATCATACAAGTACTACAAGACATATTTATTAGAAAGGGAACATAAACCGGTTCCTCAAGGTTGTTGAAGGACCATCGGTTTAAGTTGCACAAATCCAAGATAAGTCTAACATATCACATATGGCCAAAAGTATGATTTTATCATGACTCGGCAGTGTGATATGATTCTCATGGAAGATGAGTCTCTGAATTTCTAAAAGGTCGTTAGACAGTCTAAATTCTGAGAAGTGGCTAAATGCCATGAAATCTTAAAAGGAATCCATATACACTAACCTTATGTAGATAATGGTTATGTCATCAAGATGTGTAAGACTCATACGACAAGAGTGAGTATTCTTATTGAACACTGATATGGATGGTATTGAGAATACCTTTAAGATTTTATTGGTCATTAAAGGTTTCACGCAAATTCATAATGCAAATTATGATGAAACCCTAAATGTAATCATAAAGCTTAAAATCTGTTTGATTTCTTTTACTAAATGTTGTACTACATGTTTTGGTGCATGGATAACAAAATTGCATCCCTTAATTGGAATGACCTAATATTTATGTACTAGACATATATGTGGGGTTTTGTTGATCCAAATGATGCTAGAGAGGTATACAACTTGTATCTATCTAATATTGATTAGATAGAGTTCTCAGAAATTTAATTATTCTTTGTTCCTATTATGAAGTTTTGAGAAAACAAATTAATAAGGACAAACCTATCTAATCTTGATTAGATTGAATAAGTATAAATATTTGTCCCTTTTGGAAGTTTTATGAAAAACAAATTGATAAAGGACAAATATATAAATATATCTTGTGCACACAAGGATTTAGTGGGAGCAATAATATTAAAATTTGGTGTAATATGTGGAAGACATATTAATCATCAAAAGTATTTTCTTTATACATGTGAGACATAATTAAAGAAATAACGCTTGATGAAATACTTAGGCAAGAATTCCTAAAGAGTTAGGAATAGCCTATCTATTTAGGAAAGGATTCCTAAAGGGTTAGGAATAGCCTATGTACATTTATTAATGAAATGTTGAGACACTTAACGTATAAAATTATTTGTGTCATATAATTGATTTTGTCAAAAGGACAATATCATATCTCATTGGATGAGAAAGAGACATGTGAAAAACAATCCATATGATTTGGAAGATAGGATTAATCATGCACATCTTAATATGTACAAAATCAGATATACCATGTGATTGTAACACAATCAATAAGTACCAAAATTGAAATTAGTGTTTGACACTAAATTACCTTCAAGAATATCCCTAAGGACCTTTAAAGGAACTAAGGACTATCTCTTGAAATAGGTAGGAGTGGAAATGATCATTATAAGAAAGTTATAATGATGGCTAGTTTCCATACTAATGTATTGTATATCATGCTTGAATATAAACATTGAAAGCTATAAGATAAGCTTCATAATATGTTTATTTCAAGTTAAGTATTTAAGATTGAATTATTTGGCTCATGATTGAGCTAAAGCTATGTTTCTGATGTTGCAAGTAGCATTAATCACATTAGCGACGGTAATGGTTTAAATCTTGCAAAACAATGGAGAATAGATCTCCCCGATGATTCATTTATACATAGATACTTCTATATTTTGATCAAGATCGAAATAGAACGATGGAAGATACGTAAGATACCAACATAGGAAATGGTTCCTTATCCACTAACAAAGCCTCTTGTGCAGTTGAAGCGTGATGGGCATACTAAGTCTATGGGTATTAAAGTAATACCAGATTGGCTATAGTGCTAGTGGGAGATTGTTGAAGTAAGCCCTAAGAGCCAATCTATTTTCATAGTATTTGCTTTAGGAGTTTGAATATAAATATGGCATGTCTTAATTATGTTTGTAAGAGTCCAAAATAATGAAGTCCCTAGAATAGATAGTCCGTTTAATATTAAGTGTGATTTAATCATTAGACTAAATTAAACATAAGGACACTAATCTTAAAATATTCGTAGTCGAGCTTTAAGGTGAAAAGGGATAACTTTAAAGCATAAAAACTATTATGAATACAGACTAATGATCGCATCTCATGGATCGTAGGATAAGGAGTTATCAAGTCTTGACATAGATATAAATATTAGGAGTAATATTTATATTGGAATGACCCTCTATGAGAGTACTACATGGAATGTTATGTAATGTGTCATAAGTAACTCTCATGGTGATAATGGTGTAAACCACCCTTCGACCTGAAACCACGATGTACCCTTGATGTAGAGTCAAGTGCTTTATCACTAATCTAACATTGTCCGTAACTGGATAATCATAAAGGCAGTAGATGGGTACTTTTACAAAGCATGCTGAGGGGCAGTAGTGACCTAGATGGAATTTGCCAATCCTACATAACAGGATAAATGTCATGGGCCCATTATTGAACTGGACAAGGATGACACAGTCTGTGCCTTGTGTTCAATATAGACATAAGGGCAAAGGGGTAATTATACACGACTAATATTATCACAGAATGTTTTGTTAAGATCACATAAACATTTCGTAACTTGGGTAGCATATATAACTTCTTTTAAATTAAAGAGGTGCTTATAGAAATATTACATTGTTAGATTGAATGTGTTTGGTTGGGCGGTGAGTAGAATTGATTTTGGTAGAATTGAGTTTTATAAAATTGATTTTGGTTAAAAGTGAGTTTAATTAAAATTTATTTATGTTTAGATACATTTAAAAGTGATTCTCATAAATTCAAGATGTTTGGATAGTATAAATCAAAATTGCTTTTGAATGTGTAATTACGGATATTAACTATATTTAAAATAAATAAATAACAAAATAATAAAAAAAATAGTTTTTCTCTTCATGATAAAATAAATAAGTAAATAAAATCAAAATAGATTCATAAAAAAATCAAAATAAATAAATAATTCTAATAAAATAGCAACCTAAATGAAAATAAATGGGCTATCACCGTAAAAAAACAAATGGGCCATCGGGTCAAATTATTATAGCCAAAATTTGTCTTCTTCAATCTAAAGAATAACCAGAGCATCGTATGTGTTGTCCTTCTTCAACATATCATTAATAATGAAAGTTTAAAAAACAAATGAATAGTTGAGGGTATTAGAGGGATATGCAGTAAATTTCAATTTAAGGTTTGGATTCACGTTTGATTTGACGCAGAAGCTTGGAATTGTAGCTTCACATAAACTCACGTTTGGGTTGGTTTTCACGGTGCAAAGAATCACGTTTTATTTTGCCCAAACAACTCTAGAAATTGAAAACTCGCGTCTGAGAGTACTGAACTCGCGTTTGGGGATGGTAAACGTGTAACCAGACAGATGTTTGGTTTGATTTTAGATATAATTGATTTTGATAGAATTGATTTTGGTAGAATTGATTTATCATAATTGAGTATAGTAGAATTAATTTATGTTTGGATACATTCAATTAAAAGTGAGTTGAACAATAAATTTTAGTGTAAAAATCAAAACTAAAGCCAAAAGCTACAATTTCTAGCTTCAAGCAGAATCAATTCTACTTTATAGAAACTAAACATGTCAAAATCAATTCTTCCCTCTAGAATTGAAACCAAACATAAACTTAGAAATATTACATTGTTGTGATACGATTTTAATTATTTAATATATTTACGGGTTAATTACCTTTTACCCCTGTAAAATAGACCAAAGTTACTTTACTCCCCCTAGGCTTTAAAAACATTTGTTGCTTTACTCCATGTAATATAAGTATCTACACTTTACCCCTTGGTCAAAGTCAACAAAATATGACTGGGCAGAATCTGTGACGTGGCATTTTTCTATTATTTTTATTTTTGGACAAAAAAATTCCGCCAACTCAAATCTTTTATATTGTTTTTTAAAAAATATTATAAAATTTTAATTTAGCGGCGGTTTTTAGTATAATTTAGAAGCTATTATAAACCCTCGCTACATAGAATCTCCACTAAATAACAAATCTATATAAAAATTCAAAAAAATTGAGTTGGCTGAATTTTTTTAAAAGAAAATATTGGCATGCCACGTCACAAATTCTGCCAAGTCATATTTTGTTGACTTTGACCAGGGGGTGAAGTGCAAAATCTTATATTATAGGAGGTAAAACAACCAAATTTTTTTATAGGGGGGTAAAAACACTTTAACCTAATTTACAGAGAGTAAAAAGTAATAAACCCTAAAAAATATAACTTAGGTTAAGGTATGGTACTTCAATATGTTCAATATCAAATTGTAACAGAGACTCGTGATGATAGAATTACTAGTGCAAAAATTTGATTTTAATAAGTTGATTTTAAAAGCCTAACTAGGTCGGTTCTCCAATGGATTAAGAGATCTTGTGTTAAAATGTGAAATATTTTAAGACAATTTTTGAACAAAAGTAAAATACAAGTTTTAATTAAATTGCGATAAATATCCATCTCAAGCTAATTGTAAAATTAAGATTGATGACAAATCTTATTCAGATCCATGAATTTTATTTGGATTCATGGATTTTATTGAAATACAAAAAAGATTTAAATGACATCGAATCACTTTAAATAATTTCAATCGACAATTGCTCCATTCAGTTCTGCCATCCTAGCTTCAACCTCCTTAATTTTGTTCTCAATCAATTTACCAAAATCAATACAATCTTCAACAGTTTTCAAGTTGGCTAGCACAAATAGTTCCAACTCCTTTTCACGATCTATGACCATTGAACTCTGAGACGTCCCCTCAACTAGGTTGGCTACCTGTAGGAATAAAAATTAATTAGAAATGATAATAATGGCTAAATTATCAAAATATTTGAGATTTCACTCACCTTATTTATGACGCCTTTTTTTCTTTCATTATTGACATGTTTCACCTTCTTACCAGTCATGATCGCAACACAATTGCAAAGGAAGCGATAACCAATTTTGTTGTGTGTTATTTTCATTGCTGTGTCCGGCTTTTATAGAGTTGTAAATCTTATCTCGTTAAGTCATTTTTGGAAACAAAATTTTACTTTTGGAAATCTAATAGAAATATATTTACGAATATTTATTTCCAATTTTTTAATGGTATTGTTTTTGGTTATAATTAAGGGTTAAATATGTTTTTGATCTCTATAGAATTCAATGGGTACTTTCAAAGTTTAGTCATTACTTAATTTTGATAATAGTTTTAGTCCTTAGAAATTTTTTCTTGCACATTGTTTTAGTAGGGACTAAAACTATATTTATTTGATTATCATTAAACTCTTCCATTTTTGAATGACATATTTATGGACATGTTTAAAATGTCATATAAAGTTTATTTATTAAAATTTAGAATCTTTTAAGATGATATGAATTTTATAAATTGCAAAATTTCGAGAAAAAAGTAACATAAATGAAGACCTATAAATCAAATTTTGAGCTTGTTTTTTTTTTTTGATGAACTTTTTACGATGATATAAATATACCTGCAAAAAAACCATTCAAAAATACATGTTGATTTATCTGTAGGGACAAAAACCAAATGCATGATAATTTTCCAATGACTAAAAATTTAATAAAAATTAAGAACAAACTTTAGAAGCTCACTATTTTTTAAGGACTAATTAAAAACATATTTAACTCTTTGGACTATAATTATATTTTTTTTGGAAACAAAAAAGTTATATTATATTAGGACAATATACATTTTACTTTTCTATATCATTATTTTTAGTCATAAACATATTTATAATCTTCATATTAATTATTCTTTCAAAAAAATTACATTAATTATATTGACAAAAAATATTAATTTTTGTATATTTTTTGACTAAAATTACATTAATTATATTGACTAAAATTACATTAATTATGTTCAATTTAAGTTGTTATTTTTAAAGTTGAAAAAAATATTAATTTTTTAGTCAAATCATTAATTAAAGTAATATATATTATTTATTTTGTACAATAGTTTACATATGCATTTTATTAAGGAATTTTTTTAAAAAATTATACAATTAATTTATTTTTTTTGCTTAAAAAAATATTATGAAGTATATCTATTATATGTTTTGTATCATAATATTTTGGCTTAAATGCAATTTTAGTCATCCTATTTCTAAATGAGAAGCTTATATTGCATTTAGAAATAAAATATTAAAAATTATCATATAGAAAATTTGAACCCATGTCCTTGTGAATAGAGTCGTCAAAATGGGCCGGGCCGCCATGCCCGAAAAATATTGGGGTTGAGTTTTAAATTTTATACTTAAATTATCATTCAGACTTTTTAGTCTGGCCCATATCTATCCGTTAAGAATATGGGCTTACTCGCATGGCCCATGGGCCGCTCGTTATCCCGCATATCTGTATTTTTTTTTTGTTTTTTAGATACAACTCAAGTCTAAGTCTTACAAAATAGTCACAAAATTATAATTATGTTTGACTATGCTCATTATGTTGTTTTGTGTGATACTTTGATTGTAAATTATAATTGTGTTGTTTGATTATGCATGAACTTAATTTGTTTTGAAAAATTATTTGAATTTAGTTTATGATATTTGGTTGATTGGTAACTTATTTTGAATAATGTAAACTTATTTGTATTATATTTGGAATGTTTAATTTTTTTCCTCCATAAAATTGTTTTTTGATAGTGAAAAAAAATCGAAAAAAAAATAATCGAATCGAGCCGACCTTACCTAAAAGCTCCTAAGGGCCGGATTCGGGCATTAATTTTTCAGCTTATATTTTATTCCGAGTTTTTAACCCGACTCGAAAAAACCGCTATCCGTCCGGGCCAGGTCGAAATCGATCGCACCGCCCGTTTTGACAGCTCTACTTGTGATCATATTAAAAGTAACTTACTATTAAGTTATTACTCCCTCTGTCCCATATTATAAGAGAAAACACAAAAATCACACTTATTAAGAAATAGTAAAATATAATAATTGAAAATATGTTTTTTTGAAAAAAATTGTATAGAAATATGTAAAAACAATTTTTATTGGTTATAGAAAAAGTAAGAGAGAGTAAACTTTTCCTTAAAAAATAAATGTTGGTGCTTTTTATCTTATATTATGTAACAAATATAAAAGTATTTTCTCTTATTTTATGGGACTGATGGTGTATAATATTAACATATTTATTAAATATCAATACCAAGAAAGTTTTTAATAGCTTAAAATGTTCTGTATTAAAATGAAAACAATATTTCCAAAAAGATAAATGAACATATTTCTAAACGTACTATAAACCTAAAGTATATATACACACACACAAATTAATACATTCATTCATCGCCATCTTATAAAAAAAAATATATTAATCATTGTAATATATAATTTTCGACATCCTTAGTGATGGTGACAAAATAATCCTCTATTTGTTCTAAAATATAAGAAAAAAAATTAGTCAATCATAATTAATATATTTTTAACCATAGACATTAAATTTTTTGATTATTTTTCTTTCATATTTTAGAACAGAGGGAGTACACATGCAAGGCCAAGATACATATTTTCACTTTGTATGCAATTATGCAAAGTTCTATTGTGCTCTATAGACAAAAAAAAAGTTCTGTTGTGCTGATGTGCCTAGATATAATGCAAAAACTAAATCATCATTACCTAGCCTATATGCTATATGTTACTTGCAAAAAGTTCTGTTATTTGGTTGATTAATCATTTTCCTATTTTTTTCACTATCAAAAAATAATTTATGGAGGAAAAAAATTAAACATTCTAAATATAATACAAATAAGTTTACATTATTCAAAATAAATTATTAATCAACTAAATAACAAAATAAATTCAAATAATTTTTCAAATCAAATTAAGTTCATTCATAATCAAACAACACAATTATAACTTACAATCAAAATATCACACAAAACAACATAAATAAGCATAATTAAACATAATTATAATTTTGTAACTATTTTGTAAGACTTTGACTTGAGCTGTGTCTAAGAAAACAAAAAAAAATACATATAAGCAGGGTAACGGGCGGCCTATGGGCCATGCAGGTAAGCCCATATTTTACAAGATTTTGTTTTGTGGCGGTTTAAAACCCTCACTAAATAGTAAAAAATGTCGCAAAATAGGATCTCTGCTAAATATAATAAAACCGTCGCAAATTATACTATAAACGCAGTTGAATAACAAATCATTAACAAATTTAAAATAAAAAATTTTAAAATTTGTATTTTAAAAAAAAAAGTTGAGTTGCCAGGTTTTTTTTTTTAAAAAAAATTAAAATATAAACGAAAATGCAATGTGGCATGAAGAAAAATCGACATAGTTTAAGCAGCGGAATTCAAAAAATTTCCTTAAGATGATCCTTACGAATGAGCATGATCATGTGTTTAAGGTTTACCTCTTGTAGAGAAGAAACCTTTGATTCACGAACGGAGAATGATCACGAGCGTTGATGACGAAGAACAACGCATCTAGCTAGTCCAAAGGAACAACTACCTTCATGAGAGTGCTAGCTCCTTTGTATGAAGGCTTATATGAATAGAGAGGGAGGAATACATTTTTAGGGTTTTACAACTTTTGCAACTCTAAAATTCTCAAGAGTTTCTTTCTTGTGTTACTCTTGTATTTCTCTAATGTTTCTTGTTGTGTGTTATGCTTTGTCAAGAGGTCTCTATTTATAGATACTCTTGTCTTGTGCACCAAGACAAACTCTTGTCTTAGGTAATAAGAAAACAAAGCCCACTAAGAAAACAAACCTTAGGGTGCGCGCCCCTTCATGAGTATGTATAGTCATGTGCGCGCCCTCCCACCATACATTATGGCGGTACTTGCTTATTTAATTATTGTGATACCTTTATTGAAATTCTGGCGTACTACTTATAGTTAATAACCAGTCAGAATAATGTGCAGTAAGATGTCGCACATTAATCAGACTTGCAACACAAGTAATAAAACAACAAATAATAAAAACAGTAAATAACACAAGGAATTGTTAACCCAGTTCAGTGCAACGTCACCTAATTTGGGGGCTACAAAGCCAGGAAGGAAATCCACTAGTGTAATGCTATTCCTAAGTTATTCGGATTACACCTCGGTTTACAACTTAGAAACTCGCCTAATACCCGTGCTATATTTCTACCTAGGTACCCCATAGGTAAGAGAAACCCATCTCACTTCCATTCTAAACTCAGACCAGTGTTATCTATAACAAACGACAATAAAAAATTTAGAGAACACTCCCCAAACAATAAACACCATTCGTACTTCAAAGCTTAGAGTGATGAACAATATACCTTGCTTAAAAGCTTCGGATTACAACTCAATAACCTAGTCCTTATGCAAGCATCGAGGTGACACAAGCAAAGGCTAACAAATGACAAGAACACGAAAGAATCAAACCCTAAAAACTCTATTCTTCAAAACGGCTTAAGTGAGTATTAGGTTTAATCTTCAAACATATATATAATCTTCTGAGTAGCACAGGTCTTCAAACATATAGTATAATTATATACATCATTGACTCTTAAAATCTCTTTGCTTATAGTTAATCTTCACCCACAATTAATTCCCTTTTAAGATGATCATAAAGACACCATATGCGATATGGAGGTAAGAGCACCAAGTTTATCTTTATGCGAATTTTGGATTAAAAAATTTATTAGATAAATTAAATCCAAGGTTCAATGAAGAAATATGTGGAAGTATTCTAAAGAATATTAGTCTTATATCACTCTTAAAGACAAAAATTGTTTTGTTTCTAGGTTTGAAGCATGCCTCTAGTGGGAGTGTGTCTCTGAAAGAGACAGCGGGAGTGATATAGAAACTTGAAAAATCATTCAAGTACTACAAGACATATTTATTAGAAAGGGAACATAAACCGGTTCCTCAAGGTTGTTGAAGGACCGTCGGTTTAAGTTGCACAAATCCAAGATAAGTGTAACATATCACATATGGCCAAAAGTATGATTTTATCATGACTCGGCAATGTGATATGATTCTCATGGAAGATGAGTCTCTGAATTTCTAAAAGGTCGTTAGACGGTCTAAATTCTGAGAAGTGGCTAAATGCCATGAAATCTTAAAAGGAATCCATATACACTAACCTTATGTAGATAATGGTTATGTCATCAAGATGTGTAAGACTCATACGACAAGAGTGAGTATTCTTATTGAACACTGATATGGATGGTATTGAGAATACCTTTAAGATTTTATTGGTCATTAAAGGTTTCACGCAAAATCATAATGCAAATTATGATGAAACCCTAAATGTAATCATAGAGTTTAAAATCTGTTTGATTTCTTTTACTAAATGTTGTACTACATATTTTGGTGGATGGATAACAAAATTGCATCCCTTAATTGGAATGACCTAATATTTATGTACTAGACATATATGTGTGGTTTTGTTGATCCAAAGGATGCTAGAGAGGTATACAACTTGTATCTATCTAATATTGATTAGATAGAGTTCTCAAAAATTTAATTATTCTTTGTTCCTATTATGAAGTATTGAGAAAACAAATTAATAAGGACAAACCTATCTAATTTTGATTAGATTGAATAATTTTAAATATTTGTTCCTTTTGGAAGTTTTATGAAAAACAAATTGATAAAGGACAAATATATGAACATATCTTGTGCACACAAGGATTTAGTGGGAGCAATAATATTAAAATTTGGTGTAATATGTGGAAGACATATTAATCATCAAAAGTATTTTCTTTATACATGTGAGACATGATTAAAGAAATAACTCTTGATGAAATACTTAGGCAAGAATTCATAAAGAGTTAGGAATAGCCTATCTATTTTGGCAAGGATTCTTAAAGGGTTAGGAATAGCCTATGTACATTTATTAATGAAGTGTTGAGACACTTAACGTATAAAATTATTTGTGTCATATAATTGATTTTGTCAAAAGAACAATATCATGTCTCATTGGATGAGAAAGAGACATGTGAAAAACAATCCATATGCTTTAGAAGATAGGATTAATCATGCACATCTTAATATGTACAAAATCAGATACACCATGTGATTGTAACACAATCAATAAGTACCAAAATTGAAATTAGTGTTTGACACTAAATTACCTTCAAGAATATCCCTAAGGACCTTAAAAGGAACTAAGGACTATCTCTTGAAATAGGTAGGAGTGGAAATGATCATTATAAGAAAGTTATAATGATGGCTAGTTTTCATACTAATGTATTGTATATCATGCTTGAAAATAAACATTGAAAGCTATAAGATAAGCTTCATAATATGTTTATTTCAATTATAGAAGTTAAGTATTTAAGATTGAATTATTTGGCTCATGATTAAGCTAAAGCTATGTTTCTGATGTTGCAAGTAGCATTAATCACATTAGCGATGGTAATGGTTTAAATCTTGCAAAACAATGGAGAATAGATCTCACTGATGATTCATTTATACATAGATACTTCTATATTTTGATCAAGATCGAAATAGAACGTTGGAAGATACGTAAGATACCAACATAGGAAATGGTTCCTTATCCACTAACAAAGCCTCTTGCGCAGTTGAAGCGTGATGGGCATACTAAGTCTATGGGTATTAAAGTAATACCAGATTGGCTTTAGTGCTAGTGGGAGATTGTTGGATTAAGCCCTAAGAGCCAATCTATTTTCATAGTATTTGCTTTAGGAGTTTGAATATAAATATGGCATGTCTTTATTATGTTTGTAAGAGTCCAAAATAATGAAGTCCCTAGAATAGATAGTCCGTTTAATATTAAGTGTGATTTAATCATGAGACTAAATTAAACATAATGACACTATTCTTAAAATATCTGTAGTCGAGCTTTAAGGTGAAAAGGGATAACCTTAAAGCATAAAGACTATTATGAAGACAGACTGATGATCGCATCTCATGGATCATAGGATAAGGAGTTATCAAGTCTTGACATAGATATAAATATTAGGAGTAATATTTATATTGGAATGACCCGCTATGAGAGTACTACATGGAATGTTATGTAATGTGTCATAAGTAACTCTCATGGTGATAATGGTGTAAACCACCCCTCGACCTGAAACCACTATGTACCCTAGATGTAGAGTCAAGTGCTTTATCACTGATCTAACATTGTCCGTAACTGGATAATCATAAAGGCAGTAGATGGGTACTTTTACAAAGCATGCTGAGGGGCAGTAGTGTCCTAGATGGAATTTGCCAATCCTACATAACAGGATGAATGTCATGGGCCCATTATTGAACTGGACAAGGATGACACAGTCTGTGCCTTGTGTTCAATATAGACATAAGGGCAAAGGGGTAATTATACACGACTAATATTATTACAGAATGTTTTGTTAAGATCACATAAACATTTCTTTACTTGGGTAGCATATATAACTTCTTTTAAATTAAAGAGGTGCTTATAGAAATATTACATTGTTAGATTGAATGTGTTTGGTTGAGCGGTGAGTAGAATTGATTTTGGTAGAATTGAGTTTTATAAAATTGATTTTGGTTAAAAGTGAGTTTAATTAAAATTTATTTATGTTTAGATACATTTAAAAGTGATTCTCATAAATTCAAGTTGTTTGGATAGTATAAATCAAAATTGCTTTTGAATGTGTAATTACCAAATGGATATTAACTATATTTAAAATAAATAAACAACAAAATAATAAAAAAAATAGTTTTTCTCTTCATAATAAAATAAATAAGTAAATAAAATCAAAATAGATTCATAAAAAAATCAAAATAAATAAATAATTCTAATAAAATAGCAACCTAAATGAAAATAAATGGGCTATCACCGTTAAAAAACAAATGGGCCATCGGTTCAAATTATTATAGCCAAAATTTGTCTTCTTCAATCTAAAGAATAACCAGAGCATCATATGTGTTGTCCTTCTTCAACATATCATTAACAATGAAAGTTTAAAAAACAAATGAATAGTTGAGGGTATTAGAGGGATATGCAGTAAATTTCAATTTAAGGTTTGGATTTAGTTTGATTTGACGCAGAAGCTTGGAATTGTAGCTTCACATAAACTCACGTTTGGGTTGGTTTTCACGGTGCAAAGAATCACGTTTTATTTTGCCCAAACAACTCTAGAAATTGAAATCTCGCGTTTGAGAGTATTGAACTCGCGTTTGGGCATGGTAAACGTGTAACCAGACAGATGTTTTGTTTGATTTTAGATATAATTAATTTTGATAGAATTGATTTTGGTAGAATTGATTTATCATAATTGAGTATAGTAGAATTTATTTATGTTTGGATACATTCAATTAAAAGTGAGTTGAACAATAAATTTTAGTGTAAAAATCAATTCTAAAGCCAAAAACTACAATTTCTAGCTTCAAGCAGAATCAATTCTACTTTATAGAAACTAAACATGTCAAAATCAATTTTTCCCTCTAGAATTGAAACCAAACATAAACTTAGAAATATTACATTGTTGTGATAGGATTTTAATTATTTAATATATTTACGGGTTAATTACCTTTTACCCCTGTAAAATAGACCAAAGTTACTTTACTCCCCCTAGCCTTTAAAAACATTTGTTGCTTTATTCCATGTAATATAAGTATCTACACTTTACCCCTTGGTCAAAGTCAACAAAATATGACTGAGCAGAATCTGTGACGTGGCATTTTTCTATTATTTTTATTTTTGGACAAAAAAAATTCCGCCAACTCAAATCTTTTATATTGTTTTTTAAAAAATATTATAAAATTTTAATTTAGCGGCGGTTTTTAGTATAATTTAGAAGCTATTATAAACCCTCGCTACATAGAATCTCCACTAAATAACAAATCTATAAAAAAATTCAAAAAAATTTAGTTGGCTTAATTTTTTTAAAAGAAAATATTGGCATGCCACGTCACAAATTCTGCCAAGTCTTATTTTGTTGACTTTGACCAGGGGGTCAAGTGCAAAATCTTATATTATAGGAGGTAAAACAACCAAATTTTTTTTATAGGGGGGTAAAAACACTTTAACCTATTTTACAGAGAGTAAAAAGTAATAAACCCTAAAAAATATAACTTAGGTTAAGGTATGGTACTTCAATATGTTCAATATCAAATTGTAACAGAGACTCGTGATGATAGAATTACTAGTGCAAAAATTTGATTTTAATAAGTTGATTTTAAAAGCCTAACTAGGTCGGTTCTCGAATGGATTAAGATATCTTGTGTTAAAATGTGAAATATTTTAAGATAATTTTTGAACAAAAGTAAAATACAAGTTTTAATTAAATTGCGATAAATATCCATCTCAAGCTAATTGTAAAATTAAGATTGATGACAAATCTTATTCAGATCCGTGAATTTTATTTGGATTCATGGATTTTATTGAAATACAAAAAAGATTTAAATGACATCGAATCACTTTAAATAATTTCAATCGACAATTGCTCCATTCAGTTCTTCCATCCTAGCTTCAACCTCCTTAATTTTGTTTTCAATCAATTTACCGAAATCAATACAATCTTCAACAGTTTTCAAGTTGGCTAGCACAAATAGTTCCAACTCCTTTTCACGATCTATGACCATTGAACTCTGAGACGTCCCCTCAACTAGGTTGGCTACCTGTAGGAATAAAAATTAATTAGAAATGATAATAATGGCTAAATTATCAAAATATTTGAGATTTCACTCACCTTATTTATGACGCTTTTTTTTCTTTCATTATTGACGTTTCACCTTCTTACCAGTCATGATCACAACACAATTGCAAAGGAAGCGATAACCAATTTTGTTGTGTGTTATTTTCATTGCTGTGTCCGACTTTTATAGAGTTGTAAATCTTATCTCGTTAAGTCATTTTTGGAAACAAAATTTTACTTTTGGAAATCAAATAGAAATATATTTACGAATATTTATTTCCAATTTTTTAATGGTATTGTTTTTGGTTATAATTAAGGGTTAAATATGTTTTTGATCTCTATAGAATTCAATGGGTACTTTCTAAGTTTAGTCATTACTTAATTTTGATAATAGTTTTAGTCCTTAGAAATTTTTTCTTACACATTGTTTTAGTAGGGAATAAAACTATATTTATTTGATTATCATTAAACTCTTCAATTTTTGAATGACTTTTTTATGGACATGTTTAATATGTCATATAAAGTTTATTTATTAAAATTTAGAATCTTTTAACATGATATGAATTTTATAAATTGCAAAATTTCGAGAAAAAAGTAACATAAATGAAGACCTATAAATCAAATTTTGAGCTTGTTTTTTTTTTTGATGAACTTTTTACGATGGTATAAATATACCTGCTAATAAACCATTCAAAAATACATGTTGATTTATCTGTAGGGACAAAAACCAAATGCATGATAATTTTCCAATGACTAAAAATTTAATAAAAATTAAGAACAAACTTTATAAGCTCACTATTTTTTAAGGACTAATTAAAAACATATTTAACTCTTTGGACTATAATTATATTTTTTTTGGAAACAAAAAATTTATATTATATTAGGACAATATACATTTTACTTTTCTATATCATTATTTTTAGTCATAAACATTTTTATAATCTTCATATTAATTATTCTTTCAAAAAAAATTACATTAATTATATTGACAAAAAATATTAATTTTTGTATATTTTTTGACTAAAATTACACTAATTATATTGACTAAAATTACATTAATTATGTTCAATTTAAGTTGTTATTTTTAAATTTGAAAAAAATATTAATTCTTTAGTCAAATCATTAATTAAAGTAATATATATTATTTATTTTGTACAATAGTTTACATATGCATTTGATTAAGGTATTTTTTTAAAAATTATACAATTAATTTTTTTTTTTGCTTAAAAAAATATTATGAAGTATATCTATTATATGTTTTGTATCATAATATTTTGGTTTAAATGCAATTTTAGTCATCCTATTTCTAAATGGGAAGCTTATATTGCATTTAGAAATAAAATATTAAAAATTATCATATAGAAAATTTGAACCCATGTCCTTGTGAATAGAGTCGTCAAAATGGGCCGGGCCGCCATGCCCAAAAAATATTGGGCTTGAGTTTTAAATTTTATACTTAAATTATCATTCAGACTTTTTAGTCTGGCCCATATCTATCCGTTAAGAATATGGGCTTACTCGAATGGCCCATGGGCCGCTCGTTAGCTTGCATATATGTTTTTTTTTTTTGTTTTTTAGATACA
Source organism: Trifolium dubium (assembly GCA_951804385.1). NCBI lineage: Eukaryota > Viridiplantae > Streptophyta > Magnoliopsida > Fabales > Fabaceae > Trifolium > Trifolium dubium. The sequence goes on along the minus strand of OX638062.1, from coordinate 48,726,217 downwards.
ACTCAAGTCTAAGTCTTACAAAATAGTCACAAAATTATAATTATGTTTGATTATGCTCATTATGTTGTTTTGTGTGATACTTTGATTGTAAATTATAATTGTGTTGTTTGATTATGCATGAACTTAATTTGTTTTGAAAAATTATTTGAATTTAGTTTATGATATTTGGTTGATTGGTAACTTAATTTGAATAATGTAAACTTATTTGTATTATATTTGGAATGTTTAATTTTTTTTCTTCATGAAATTGTTTTTTGATAGTGAAAAAAAAAATGAAAAAAAATAATCGAATCGAGCCGAACTTACCTAAAAGCCCCTAAGGGCCGGATTCGGGCATTAATTTTTCAGCTTATATTTTATTCTGAGTTTTTAACCCGACCCGATAAAACCCGCTGTCCGTCCGGGCCAGGTCCAAATCGATCGCACCGCCCGTTTTGACAGCTCTACTTGTAAATCATATGAAAAGTAACTTAACTATTAAGTTATTACTCTATAACGCCCCATATCGATTGACTAGTATATCGAATGAAACATACATAATTGAATCTGGATACATTTAAATTTACAGAAAAAAATAGAATTCAATTACAATGTACAATCATTACTTATTTCAAGCATTCTCAAATACATAGCGGAAAGTTGAATTCTTGTACAAAACTCATGAAATAATTAAACTAAACAATATAAGAAATTATAATATCCAACATCTCTTTCACCATACCTCGATCAATAGCTCGATCCATTGCTTAACCTGTTCTCTGAAAAAAATAGAGGGAGTTGGGTGAGACTACTTGTCTCGTGAGTTCCACCTATCTTAGGGTGTTAGTATTTTCTACGTGAAGCTACGTGCTTCAGTTAGTATTAACCATGTTCATATAATTCTTCCTGATCGAGTATAAGGGGAAACCATCTGCTCAATCAGTGTCATAGGGAAAACTAAGTTTCCTAACATCTTTCATAATATTTCTTAGGATTGATCACATCTTATCATATAACATATTTTTTTCATTTCATATCATAAGAATATTGAACACACAATAAAATTATCTTGGTGAATTTTACGGAATGGCTCAAGGTGAGTGTCTTGAGTCATTCCCCATCGTTCCTGGCCAAATTCCTATCATATCAGGCTATGGCTCAGCATCTCACAATTTTTATTATTCATTTCATTTCATATACTGGCAATTATAGATTCAGTAATGCGGGTCCAAAGCCCACTCATTTGCAGGTCCAAAGCCTACTACATTGCGGGTCCAAAGCCCACTCCATTTGATCAATCCTATATCATATACTTATCTTTCCTTAGTTATACATTTCCATGAACAACTCATTTGTTCTTAAACATTTTATTCTATTGGGGGAGACTTAATACTACCCAAAATCTCTAGTATATATATTTAATAAGTGTAGATTATGCATATCAATTATTAGGGGTAAGATTATCTTTCCTAAGTTATCTAACTTTCCGATCTCCGTATGCCAACGGAGGGGGTATTCAGAAAGTGTTCTAACATTTTTCATATACATTAAATTATCGCCAAAGGCTAAATTACATCTACCCATAGGTGGGTTTTCTATCTAAAGAAACTCACCTCTTTGATGAACATAAATTAGGAGAACTTGAAGCTTTCTCTAACTCTCCAATTTTCCTCCGTCTTTAATACTTGTTCTTGAGCTTTGCATTCAATTCTAACTTTATTCTTGTAATCCCTCTACCGTAGGGTGTCACTTGCAGCTCCGAGACTCGGCGAAAGACGAAATTCCAACTAAAATGCATTGAACCCGAAATCAGAATTTCTGCACAGTCACCGTAATTGTACCTTAACTTCTCCAATTTAATTGAAATATCAAACGATATCCGAATTGAGTAAACGACCATTCGTCGGAAAGCTTAGGGTGTAAATATTATAGAAATAGTTTTTGTTTTGAGATTTAACAAGCCAATTTGTACAGTTTCACTAAACAAGGTAGAAAGGTACGTAAACAGGGCAGGGTTTTTCATCAAACTTATGAAAGTCCATTTTCAACTACTAATGATCTAGGGTTTAACATAGTAGTGGAAGAACAAATAGATAGCTTTAACTCATCTTATCTATTCTTTCAAATCTTCAAAACAACCCCTAAGCTTCAAAACTTTCTAGTGAGCTTCAAACCTTGTTTCTTCTTCAAATAATTTGTTCCTAATCATAAACCCAAAGTTACAAGGTCACAAATCTTTCACGAGCATGCCATATTTGCTGAGGTTGATGCCAAAATCAAACTAGAGGAAAGGAATGGTATATTCAGCCAAAGGATAAGAGAGAAAGGAAAATGGAACATGAATTTGATATTGTAATGGCTCAGAGATGTAGAATATCATATTGCATATGAGTTTTGCTTGAAAATTTGAGAGAATCACAAGAGAAAGGGTTAGGGTTTGCGTCAGACAAAAAGAAAGAAATGGGAGAAGAGATCTGGTTTTTGTGTGTAGAGAGAAAGAAAGGCTTTTGATTCTAAAGAAAGAGAAAGACAAGTGATTTATGTTCACTAGTTCTATGCCTTACCAATTCATATCTTATCTACATATTCCATTAATTGCAAAACTGCCACTTGCTAGATTAAATCATTTAACAATGTTTCTCAACACCTTTAACACCACTCTAATTTCTATTAACTTTTCATTTAAGGTTCAATGGAAATGTGGGGTGTTACATACTCCCTCTGTCCCATATTATAAGAGAAAAGACAAAAATCACACTTATTAAGAAATAGTAAAATATAATAATTAGAAATATGGTTTTTTGAAAAAAATTGTATAGAAATATGTAAAAACAATTTTATTGGTTATAGAAAAAGTAAGAGAGAGTAAATTTTTCTTTAAAAAATAAATGTTGGTAATTTTTATCTTATATTATGTAACAAATATAAAAGTTTTTTCTCTTATTTTATGGGACTGATGGTGTATAATATTAACATATTTATTAAATATCAATACCAAGAAAGCTTTTAATAGCTTAAAATGTTCTGTATTAAAATGAAAACAATATTTACAAAAAGATAAAAGGAACATATTTCTAAACGTACTATAAACCTAAAGTATATATACACATACTCAAATTAATACATTCATTCATTGCCATCTTATAAAAAAAAATACATTAATTATTGTAATATATAATTTTCGACATCCTTAGTGATGGTGACAAAATAATACTCTATTTGTTCTAAAATATAAGAAAAAAAATTAGTCAATCATAATTAATATATTTTTAACCATAGACATTAAATTTTTTGATTATTTTTCTTTCATATTTTAGAACAGAGGGAGTACACACGCAAGGCCAAGATACATATTTTCACTTTATATGCAATTATGCAAAGTTCTATTGTGCTCTATAGACAAAAAAAAAGTTCTGTTGTGCTGATGTGCCTAGATATAATGCCAAAACTAAATCATCATTACCTAGCCTATATGCTATATGTTACTTGCAAAAAGTTCTGTTATTTGGTTGATTAATCATTTTCCTATTTTTTTCACTATCAAAAAATAATTTATGGAGGAAAAAAATTAAACATTCTAAATATAACACAAATAAGTTTACATTATTCAAAATAAATTATTAATCAACTATATAACAAAATAAATTCAAATAATTTTTCAAAACAAATTAAGTTCATTCATAATCAAACAACACAATTATAACTTACAATTAAAATATCACACAAAACAACATAAATGAGCATAATCAAACATAATTATAATTTTGTAACTATTTTGTAAGACTTTGACTTGAGCTGTGTCTAAGAAAACAAAAAAAATACATATAAGCGGGGTAACGGGCGGCCTATGGCCCATGCGGGTAAGCCCATATTTTACAAGATTTTGTTTTGTGGCGGTTTAAAACCCTTGCTAAATAGTAAAAAAATATCGCAAAATAGGATCTCTGCTAAATATAATAAAACCGTCGCAAATTATACTATAAACGCAGTTGAATAACAAATCTATAAAAAAAATTTAAAATAAAATATTTAAAAATTTGTATTTTTAAAAAAAAAGCTGAGTTGGCAGATTTTTTTTTGAAAAAAAATTAAAATATAAACGAAAATGCAACGTGGCATGAAGGAAAATCGACATAGTTTAAGCAGCGGAATTCAAAAAATTTCCTTAACACGATCCTTACGAATGAACATGATCATGGGTTTAAGGTTTACCTCTTGTAGAGAAGAAACCTTTGATTCACGAACGGAAAATGATCACGAGCATTGACGAAGAACAACGCATCTAGCTAATCCAAAGAAACAACTACCTTCATGAGAGTGCTAGCTCCTTTGTAGGAAGGCTTATATGAATAGAGAGGGAGGAATATATTTTTAAGGTTTTACAACTTTTGCAACTCTAAAATTCTCAAGAGTTTCTTTCTTGTGTTACTCTTGTATTTCTCTAATGTTTCTTGTTGTGTGTTATGCTTTGTCAAGAGGTCTCTATTTATAGATACTCTTGTCTTGTGCACCAAGACAAACTCTTGTCTTAGGCAATAAGAAAACAAAGCCCACTAAGAAAACAAGCCTTAGGGTGCGCGCCCCTTCATGAGTATGTATACTCATGTGCGCGCCCTCCCACCATACATTATGGCGGTACTTGCTTATTTAATTATCGTGATACCCTTATTGAAATTTTGGCATACTACTTATAGTTAATAATCAGTCAGAATAATGTGGAGTAAGATGTCGCACATTAATAAAACTTGCAACACATGTAATAAAACAACAAATAATAAAAACAGTAAATAACACAAGGAATTGTTAACCCAGTTCAGTGCAACGTCACCTAATTTGGGGGCTACAAAGCCAGGAAGGAAATCCACTAGTGTAATGTTATTCCTAAGTTATTCGGATTACACCTCGGTTTACAACTTAGAAACTCGCCTAATACCCATGCTATATTTCTACCTAGGTACCCCATAGGTAAGAGAAACCTATCTCACTTCCATTCTAAACTCATACCAGTGTTATCTATAACAAACGACAATAAAAAATTTAGAGAACACTCCCAAAACAATAAACACCATTCGTACTTCAAAGCTTAGAGTGATGAACAATATACCTTGCTTAAAAGCTTCGGATCGTGACCTAACACGGATTACAACTCAATAACCTAGTCCTTATGCAAGCATCTAGGTGACACAAGCAAAGGCTCACAAATAACTAGAACACAAGAACCCAAAAGACTCAAACCCTAAAAACTCTATTCTTCAAGACGGCTTAAGTGAGTATTAGGTTTAGTCTTCAAACATATATATAATCTTCTGAGTAGCACAGGTCTTCAGACGTGTCTTGGGCTTCAAGTAAGTCTTGTAAGAATTCTGACCCAAGAAACATAAATTTGAACATTATAAAATATTCCCATATTTGGAAAATACTTTTTACAAATAAAGTTAAGTTAACAAGTAACCCTGATGGTTCATAGAACGCGCGCGACTTAGCCAGCAAGCAAGCGAGATAAAAACAAAAAAAATCTTCAAGAAAGATATGGCGCGTAAATAAAACACAAAAGTTCCAGAGTAGAATTATGTGCGCACATTGGTCTTCGCATCTTCAATGATGTGAGCACATTGTCCTCCACATTGTGTTTTGCCAAAAATGAGGCCAACACAAAAACACTAACAATCTCGCCCTTTGGCAAATTTTTGGCTAAAACAATCTTGGACCATATATTAATGCCAGAGAGATAAAAGTAACACACTCCTTCATATTAATCAAAGAATAGTAGCTTGAAGGAGAACAATCAACAATTAACAATTCACATAGTGGATTCCTTATAAAAATGCTTACTAAAAAGCTTTTCAACAATAAATATCAGAGGCACACAACAGCGGACAATAAACGACCTTAAGAAATAGAGGATAGATATCCTCACATAGGTGTTTAAGAAAACACACATAGGGCTTGCCATGCTAAGAGTAGCACATATGCATGCAAGCACACAATTAACAAGCAGACAAGTAACAAGAGAATCAAAGCTCCCCCTCAGTAACAACTTCATGTGAGTAACACTCCCCCTCAATATCAGCTTCAAATAAAATTAAAAAGAAAAATTTTCTCCCCCTCAATTCATGCATATCTCATATCATGCAGACAATTAACAACTCACAATAAACATAGTGTGACACCAACAATGTGGCAACATCTTCATGCACATCGTGCGAACAATCATATAATCAACAACTAACAACTAACACATGTCAGATGGCAAATAATGTGCCCACATCTTCATTCACATCATACTTCAGGAAGATAACATACTCCCAACAATTCAAAAATAACAACTAATAACATGGCATACTTCAAACTCTTCATGGCATAAAAAAATAGGTAGTAGAGATAAATGACAGATCACATCAGAACAACAGCAGAGCAACAACTAATAATATCTAACATTAACATCTACTCCCCCTTTTTAGACATAAAATTTTGCCAAATAGATTATACCATGGAATAGGTCTTCAAATCAAAGAGATATCAGAGAGATAAGAGATAATCTAGCAGATTCGCATAACATTAAATCATGGGAGATAATATCAGAGTGCATGCAAAAGATCCATAGGGCACATATAGTGCATAAGAGTGCAAGATTTTCAGGGATTACAGACCATAGACACACTGAGGTGCTGAATAAAATCCAAGGAAAATGCCCAAAAGGAAAAATTAATAATCCAAAAGAAAGAGAAAAAGTACATAGCCATCAAATAGGACCAGACAGAGGGGCTTTCAGTGGAGTCCTCCTCAGCTTCCTTGTCTTCATCTTCCTCCTCTTCAGAATCAGCACCAGAGTCACCAACCTCTTTGGTATCCTGCACACCCTTGTCAGCCACATCCCTTTCAGCTTCTTCCTTTTCCAAAGCAACAATGACCAACTCAAGCCTTTGTTTCCTTTCATCCAATTCTTTGCAGGTAGCTTTCAGCTCTGCAATCATATCAGGTCTTGAAAGAGCACCAGGGGCAGATGTGCCCACATTATGCTTGCTGGGGGTTTGAAGGATAACATTCAGCTTGCTACCCCTCTTCATAGGAAAGTCACCATCCCTGTTCAGGTTAGGATGTTGTTCAAGCATAATATCACACAATACAAAAGGAAAAGCAACAGGCATTTTCACAGCAGTAGGCCTTCTGGCATGTTTGATAGTTTGCTCAAAAATGTAATTTCCATAATCAAAGGGAATGGTTTTTCCAACAGCATAAATGAACTTACCAAGTGCAGTAGCCACATTGAAGTAATGATGAGTGGGGACCTAGTTGGCAGCAGCTATCCTATTCAAAAGACTGTATCTTTCAGTGAGCTTGGCAGCAGGAAGTTTAAACTTTGTTGGCCACGCCTTTATATTGTTTCCAGTTAATGCCTTGCATACTTGGTTGTCGGTCACCTCCAATTCACCTTGTGGCTCTTCACTTCTTCCTAGAAATTTGTTAATGATAGTAGGAGAGAATTCCACACATTTACCCCTGACATATACCTTGTGGTGTTCTTTATTGTGAGGATCATCACATTCAGTGGGGATATTGACCAGAAATTCTTTGACCAATTGCTCATAGCAGCTTCCCAAGTTAGTAACAGTCTTCAGTAACCCAGCCTTCTCAATCAGATTCATGACCTCCTTGTTTGTCAACATTTCTTCACTCAATTCCTGTTTTAGAGCAATCCTTCTATGATGTACATACTTCCACCTCTGAGCGTTCACAAGCTTGTGAAAGGAGACATTGTCTATTTCTACATCAGAAACGTCAACAATCTTCTTGGATTTCTTGGCAGGGACAAATGTTGGGGAAGATGTGTGCACATCTTCATTCACATTATACTCTAAGTCAGAGTCACTTGCAGGAGTTTTTATTTTCTAACCCTTCTTCCCTTTTTCAGTGTTGGGAACTTCAACTTTACTCCACCCCCTTGGTGGTCCTTGCACTATGATCTTCTTTCTACCCTTGGAAGCAATTGAAGTTATTTTTGGAGTAGACTTGTTCATAGGAGCAGTTTTAGAGACTAGAGTGGATCTAAGATCAGAAGGCACAACTGGGGTAACATTTCTCTACCGCAATCTTCATCAGTATTCATCTCTTTTAGTCTTTTCAGATTTTTCTGACTCATGGTGTTCAGAGACACTCTTGTCACTAGCTTCACTTACATGTGCTTCATCAGATGCTTATTGCTTATTTTCAGCATCTTCAGCATTCATAGACCTTTCTTCTTCATTAGCAGACTCATAAGCTGTCAAACCATCATTTCACACTTATTGGTTTCTTCAGAGACAACATTCTGTTTAGCCAAGGATGTGCTTACATCAGGCACAACATTTTGATCAGTAATAGAGGCCTTTAGGGATGTGAGTGCATCAGCCATGCATTGATTGTTTGATGATGCACCATCAACAGTAGGTTCATCAGCAATAGGGACACTAGGTTCAACATTTTTGAAAAAAGAAACTACTTTACCAGTTTCAGAAGTAGGTGGAAGTGTTTCACCTTCCACTTGCTTTGTGGATCTACATTAAATAGGATTTGGAGAATTAGTCTTCTCCTGGTCTTCGTTTTTCTCTTGCTCTTCAGGAGCAAATAGGTACAAGTTAGCCATAGAGTCAACATTCCTCTCAGTAGTTGATTTTTCAAGTTTGTTCTTCGACTTCGATTTCGATTTCAATTTTGATTTTGCAGATGAAGTCACAGCCTTCTTGGAAGCAGATGCACGCACCGTGGTGATCGTTTTTGCATCAGCGATTAGCACATTTTTGTCCTCCATTGCTTTTGCTCTAATAGAGCGTGAGGGAGACAAAGTTACAGAGGATGATTTTTGCATTGTGGAACTTGATTTCTTGGTCTTTATCGAAGTTTTGAGAGGGTTAGGGTTTATGAGACGGTTAGCAGAGAGAATGTGAGAGCAGAAAAAGATTGTGAGGCAAACTCAATGAAAGGCGATGATGAGAGGAGTGGAACGGTTAAGGCATGTAATGATGCTTCCCACATATTCAGCGTGCACGTATTGATAATTAGAATTAGCCGTTGCACGCACGGTTTGCTTTATTTGCTACAACTGCTCTATTAGGCAAATGCCTAATTTACCCCTTAGCTTCTCAAACTGAACTGCGTCTAAAGCTTTAGTGAAAATATCTACAATTTGTTCTTCAGTGGCAACATGCTCAAGCGAAACAATTTTTTCTTCAACCAAGTAACGAATAAAATGGTGACTAATATCTATATGCTTGGTCTTACTATGCTGAATAGGATTCTTAGTGAGCATCTGTTTGATGAAATGTTGTACCATATGTGTGCACATTCCTCCAAAGACAATATCATCAACATAAATTTGTGCTATCATCAAGTTTCCACTGTTTTCTCTTACAAACAGAGTCTTGTCATTTCCTCATTTTCTGTAACCAATAGTAGTAAGAAACTCAGTCAGCTTTTCATACCAAGCCCTTGGAGCTTGCTTTAGCCCCTACAAAGCTTTCTTTAACTTGTATACATATTCAAGATGCTTGTGATCAACAAAACCTTTTGGCTGCTCAACATACACTTCTTCATGCAGTTCACCATTAAAAAATGAACTTTTAATATCCATTTGAAACAATTTGAATTTCAGAATTCAAGCTACTCCAAGCATTGGCCTTATTGACTCAAGTCTTTTTACAGGTGCAAATGTTTCATCAAAGTCAACACCTTCAATTTGTGTGTATCCTTGAGCCACAAGCCTTGCTTTATTGTTGGTCACAGTACCACTCTCATCAGACTTGTTTCTAAAGACCCATTTTGTACCTATGACATTAGTATCTTTAGGTCTAGGAACCAAGTCCCACACATCATTTGTTCTAAATTGAGTAAGCTCTTCTTGCATTGCATTGATCCAAAATTCATCAGTTAGAGCCTCTTTCACATTTTTTGGTTCCATCCTTGATAGAAAACATGAGTTTGAGACAATGTCATTTGATCTTCTAGTAGTTATTTCTTTATTCAAGTCACCTATGATAAGATCAGTAGGATGGTTCTTTTGGACTCTGATGGAAGGTGATTTATTAACAGGAGGATCTTCAGCTTTTACAATCTCAGGATCAGGTGTTGGTTCAATGGTATCATTTATCATTGGTTCCACATTCTACTAATAAAATGTGCCCACATCATAGTGCACATCTTCCACTGGTATACTTGGCATATCATCAACAACCACATTAATAGACTTCATCATAGTGTTTGTTTTGTAGTTGAATACCCTGTAGGCTCTACTATTTATTGAATAGCCTAGAAAAATCCCTTCATCACTTTTAGGATCCATTTTTCTTCTCTGTTATCTGTCAGCTAGAATGTAACATTTACTGCCAAACACATGAAAATATTTGACTGTAGGTTTTCTCTCTTTCCATAGTTCATACAAGGTAGTGGTAGTACCTGATGTAAGAGTGACACGATTGTGTATGTAGCACGCTGTATTCATGGCTTTAGCCCATAAATTCAGAGGAAGTTTCTTGGAATGTAACATAACCCTTGCAGATTCTTGTATGGTCCTGTTCTTCATTTCTACTATTCCATTCTGTTGTGGTGTAATAAGGGCTGAGAACTCATGCTTAATCCCTTCAAAATAGCAATAATCAATGAAACTTGAATTTTCAAACTGTCTTCCATGATCACGTCTAACTCTTATAATTTTTCCATCTTTTTCTCGCTAAAGTTGTGTACACAAGTCTTTAAACACATCAAAGGTGTCTGATTTTTCTCTAATGAAGTTAATCTAGGCAAATCTAGAGAAATCATCTACAACAACATAGGCATATTTCTTACCACCAAGACTCTCAACTTGCATAGGTCCCATCAAGTCCATGTGTAGTAATTCTAAGACTTTTGATGTCACAAGATGTTGAAGTTTTGGATGTGGTACCATAGTTTGCTTACCAATTTGACAATCACCACAAATGCTTCCTTCATCAATATCAAGCTTTGGTATTCCTCTGACAGCTTCCTTTGAAATTACTTTCTTCATCCCTCTTAAATGGAGATGACCCAATTTTTGGTGCCATAGTTTCACTTCCTCAACTTTGCTTAGGAGACATGCAGATAGACTACTCTCTTCCTGAGATGACCACATATAGCAGTTGTCTTTAGATCTTGATCCTCTCATTACAAAGCTTCCAGAATTATCAGTGATTAGACATTTAGTTTTGGAGAAACTAGCCTTGAACCCTTGATCACAAAGTTGACTAATACTAATGTGATTTACTGTCAAACCTTTTACCAATAACACATGTTCTATCTTTGGTAGCCACTGGTAACTAGATTTCCAACTCCCTTGATTTCACCTTTTGCACCATCTCCAAAAGTCACATAGCTAGTAGAGTGAGGTTTCAAATCTGTTATAAATTTATTCACCCATATCATGTGCCTTGAACAACCACTGTCAAAATATCAATCTTCTTTTGATGAAGCTCTAAATGATGCAATTAATCCAGCACATTTCTCCTTAGGTTTCCATTCTTTCTTTACTTCAAATTTCTTGTAGGATTGTTAAGAAGGGTGACTATTAGGATACCTATACAACTTAAAGCAGAAAGGTCTTATATGTCCTTTCCTACCACAGTGATGATAAACCCAAACTTTGAAGAAACCTGAGATGTGGTGCTAGGATGTGCACACATGTTCTTAGGAGAATGTGCCCACATGTTGTTCCACATCGTTGGATTATAAGTTTCAGCTGCTGCAACAAATTTTGTGACATTGTTTTTCTGATGTTGCCTATTTAGAGATTGATAGTTAAATCCAATTCCTTTAGGATTCCCAGGTTGTTGAACATCAAGAATTTCTTCTAACATATCTGTACCACTGTTCATCATTCTGACTTGCTTTTTCATGTCTTCTAACGTTGAGGTAAGTTGCACAACTTCTTCATTTAGTTTTGAGATTTGAGATACATGATTAGTTCTTTTAGTCATCATCTGTTTGATGGTTTGATTGCTTTCATGCAGCTTTCTGTAAGTACTTTTAGCCTCATAACATAGTTCCTTGAAGCTTGCAGCCAATTCTTCATAAGATACTTAATCATTGGATGATTCAGGCTCAGGGGTTTCACATATCCCAATTAAGGCAGTAATAAATTTAGTCCTTTCATCTTCTGAGTTATCATCTGACCATACAACAGTTAGTCCTTTCTTTTGATTTTTAAGAAAGGTGGGACTTTCTGGTTTGACATGTCCATAGCCATCACATTCATAGCATCTTACTCCCTTTCCTTTACCTTCAATTGCTTTTCTAGGAGAATTTAATCTTCTGACATCAGCTTGTGTATTCTTTTCAAACTGTTTTGGTTTTCCTCCAAATTTTCTAAGAATTTTGTTGAATTGTCTACCAAGAAAAACCATTTCATTTGTAGCATCATTACTGACCTCAGATTCTCCAATCTTTTCAAGTCCTACATTTGATACAAAAGCAATACCTTTGGTTTTCTTATCCATTCTGCCATTACAAGCACCTTCAAACGTTTGAAGAGATCCTATGAGCTCATCCATCTTCATGTTTGCAATATCTTGAGCTTCTTTAATGGCGGTAACTTTCATATCAAATTTCTTAGGAAGAGATCTGATGATTTTTCTACACAACTTCTCTTCAGCTATTGGTTCTCCTAGAGAGTCAAACATGTTTGCATAGTCTAATACTTCCATTCGAAAATCATATATGTTACCATCTTCCTTCATTTTAAGATTTTTAAATTGTGTTGTGAGAAGCTGCAGCTTTGCCATTTTCACTTTAGATGTACCTTCTTGATTTGTCTTCAACATATCCCATGCAACTTTAGCTCTGCTTCTTGATAAGTCTAATCATGTTCTTATCAACAACATTGAATATGGCATTTAATGTCTTGTTGTTTCCATATGCAAGTTCATCTTCATCTTTGGTCCAATCTTCTGGAGGCTTCAAAACATCAGTAACCTTACCATCTTTGTCAATGATCATAGGTGGTTCCCACTTCTTCAGAATAGACTTTCATGATTTGTTGTCCAGAGATTGGAGAAACGCAAGCATTTTAGGTTTCTACCCATCATAGTTTGTGCCATCCAGTAGAGGTGGCCTGGTAACAAATCCTCCTTCCTTGTTTGTATTTCCAGAATTCATCTTCCCTGGAACTCACCCAAAAACAGGCAGGGTGGTTGCTCTGATGCCAATTGAAATTCTGGCGTACTACTTATCATTAATAATCAGTCAGAATAATGTGCAGTAAGATGTGCACACATTAATCAGACTCGCAACACAAATAAAAAAACAACAAATAATAAAATCAGTAAATAATACAAGGAATTGTTAACCCAGTTTAGTGCAACGTCACCTAATCTGGGGGCTACCAAGCCAAGAAGGAAATCCACTAGTGTAATGTTATTCCTAAGTTATCCGGATTACACCTCGGTTTACAACTTAAAAACTCGCCTAATACCCGTGCTATATTTCTACCTAGGTACCCTATAGGTAAGAGAAATCCATCTCACTTCCAATCTAAACACTGACCAGTGTTATCTATAACAAACGACAATCAAAGATTTAGAGAACACTCCCCAAACAATAAACACCACTCATATTTCAAAGCTTAGAGTGATGATCAATATTTCTTGGTTAAAAGTTTCGGATTACAACTCACTAACCTAGTCCTTATGCAAGCATCTAGGTGACACAAGCAAAGGCTCACAAATAACAAGAACACAAAAGACTCAAACCCTAAAAACTCTATTCTTCAAGACGGCTTGAGTGAGTATTAGGTTTCCTCTTGGGTACACCGTACCTTACGGTGTTCCTTAATTATCTCAATCTCATATTAGACTGTCCTTATGTGTGTGACCCTGTAGGTTTTTGTAATGTTGGCAATTATATTAAATCACATATTTAATATAATAAACATTGAGCAATATCTAGCAACACATCAATGCTACCCAAGTTATAAGAAATAACATGTGATCTAAACTTAACCTTTTGTGATAATATAAGCTTGTAGAATTACCCCTTTTCTATTTATGTCTATATTGAGCACAAGGCATACTTGATGTCATCCTTGTTCAGTTTAATATTGGGCCCACGACATTTATCCAAAACACAAATACAAATCAGAACACTACACAACGAAAAATCTGAGAATAAAAGTTCTACGAAAATAGAACACATAAACCAAAAGCCAAAAACTTCCTACATCGTAACTCTTGCGCCTGTTCCCGATCTCGGTGTTGGAGTAAGCCCTAAGAGCCAATCTACTTTCATAGTATTTGCTTTAGGAGTTTGAATATAAATATGGCATTCTGTATTATGTTTGTAAGAGTACAAAATAATGAAGTCCCTAGAATAGATAGTCCGTTTAATATTAAGTGTGACTTAATCATGAGACTAAATTAAACATAAGGATACTATTCTTAAAATATCCATAGTCGAGCTTTAAGGTGAAAAGGGATAACCTTAAAGCATAAAGACTATTATGAAGATAGACTGATGATCGCATCTTATGGATCATAGGATAAGGAGTTATCAAGTCTTGACATAGGTATATAAAATTTTAGGAGTAATATTTATACTAGATTGACCCGCTATGAGAGTACTACATGCAAAGCGTCATAAGTTACTTTCATGGTGATAATGGTGTATACCGCCCTAAGACCTGAAACCACTTTGTACCTTAGAAGTGGAGTTAAGTACTTTGTTGCTGATCTAATGTTGTCCGTAACTAGATAATTATAAAGGCAGTTAATGGGTACTTCACAACGCATGCTGAGGGGCAGTAGTGTCCTAGACAGAATTTGCCAATCCTGCATAACAGGATGAATGTCTCGGTACCAATATTGAACTGGACAAGGATGACACAATGTATGTCTTGTGTTCAATATAGACATTGGGGCAAAGGGGTAATTGTACACATAAGGACAATTTAATATGAGATTGAGATAATTAAGGAACACCGTAACGTGCGGTGTACCCAAGAGGAATATAGAATGTGATAAGGGTATCACGGTAAATAAAAAAGCAAGTACACCATAATGTATGGTGGGAGGGTTCACACATGAGTATACATACTCATGAAGGGGCAAGAGTTGCAAGAGAAAAATGAGAAAAATAGTTTCATTTACATAAGAAAGAAACTTTTGAGAATTTTAGAGTTGCAAGAGTTGCAAAACCCTAAAATTATATTCCTCCCTCTCTATTTATATAAGCCTTCATACAAAGGAGCTAGCATTTTCTTGAAGGTAGCTTTTCGTGTGGACTGAGTAGAGGCGTTGTTATTCGTCATCAACGTTCGTGATCATCCTCTGTTCGTGAATCGAAGGTTTCTTCTCTACAAGAAGTAAACCTTAAACACATGATCATGCTCATTCGTAAGGATCATTAAAGGAAATTTTTATAAATTCCGCTGCCATTACTATGTCAATTTTCCTTCACACGGCACCAGCTCGGAGCACTAGATGCAATTCCCCACACATGAACGGAAAGAAAGTCAGAAGAAGAGCAAATGTAAATAAAGGTATAAAAATGAAAAACACGAAGTAGTAAGCTTACACCGCAGAAATCACTGCAGGACTGGTAGGTGTCCATCTTCTTTTTACCTACACTTTTGTGCTATTGAATTTAATTAGTGTATGGTAAACATGTAAATGTTTTGATTTGTGGGGTTTTCGGATTTATGTCCGGTTGTGTGTTTCATGTGTTTTTGAGGCTTGATTCGGGTTTATTAAGGATCGATTTGTGGTTTAAAACTATTTAGGTTGAAAGTATGAAGGTATGAGTTTTCCGGAATTTCGGTTAGTCACACTTAATATTAAAGGGACTATCTATTCTAGGGACTTCATTATTTTGGACTCTTACAAACATAATAAAGACATGCCATATTTATATTCAAACTCCTAAAGCAAATACTAAAAATTAGATTGGCTCTTAGGGCTTGCTCCAACATGGCATGCTACGTCACAAATTCTGCCAAGTTAGATTTTGTTGACTTTGATCAGGGGGTAAAGTGCAGAATCATATATTACAGGGGTACAACAACAAAAAAATTTATAGGGGGTACATCAACTTTAGTCTATATGACAGGGGGTAAAAAGTAATTAACATTATATTTTATATCATTGTATTATCTAATTTTTTAAAAAATGAAGACAAATGGCTTAGACTCCTTTTCGATGAGAGTAGCACCAACAGTTGGTGTGAAAAACATGTATAACCATCAACGGGAATTTGCTTATTGAGGAGAATTGAAATTGTTTGTGGAGTTAGAAGGGACCTCATAGAATTTAAGTTTTTATGTGGATTGCTGCTCATAAGTGCCTCCTATTAAATTATAATAGCAAAAGATGGGGTAGTGGAATCTCCATTACTTGTCCGGCCTACAAAAATGAAGACGAAACAATCATCCATGTTCTCAGAGATTGCATGCACGCAACCCATATTTGGATCATATATGTAGCTTCAAATCACATTACTAATTTATTTTCTTTGAATTGTAGGGATTTGATCTTCAAAAATAATTTAGCAAGTGTACTAAACTGTCGTCAAGTAATAATATTTATAAGATTTGTATCCACAGGGATTGTGTAAATCTCGGCAAAGCAATTCTATTTGATTTAGAATGTAATTTAAAAGCAAAGGGGGGATTTGTTTGCATATAGGTTTCAATTGACAAAATTGAGAGAAAGATAAATTGATTTCAGAATTATGAGAATGATCAGGTTATTCAATCACTTTCTCGTCACAAATTGGTAGATGCGGTCTTATGCTACAATGGCTTCCCTAATATCACGATGAATTAACTAAGTGGTTCAGACCGTTGTTAATGACTAAGAACCCTTTTCTATAAACATAATTTCCTAATGTCTTAGGTCAATTCAAATTCATAGAAAGTTTTATCGTACGTTAATTCTAGTTATCATGGTTCAATAATTCGATATCTCTAAAACAATTATTGACCAAACAATTATCTCATGATCAAGTCTCAAAAGTTAGATAACACTTTCCTAAATTCAATTCATAAATTCGTCAATTCATAAAAAACATTACACAAAGAGATAACTGAATAATATTAGGATTTCAATTGCATAATAACATCCTCAACAATCTACATGGTTCAATTTGCTCAAAGAAAAATCATCTCATAACCTAATCACTAGATAATTAATTACTCATAATTAAATAGGTGACAACTTGTGTACCCCCACAAGATTTGGGAGTATATACCCTCAACCACTATAAAAAGTTTTAATCGATATAATTTTTTATAAAATACACTGTTGGATTGAAAGTTTATATCATATAGATCATTTGTGTAAAATTTCAGACAAATCTAAAATCATTTGATATGTTATTGAGACACACAAAGATTAACGGTGTTTAAGATATCACAGAAACTGTTAATTTTGATGCGTCTTAATAACATATCAAATGATTTTAAATTTGTCTGAAATTTTACACAAATGATCTATATGATATAAACTTTTAATCTAACGGTGTATTTTATAAAAATTTATATCGATTAAATTTTTTAGTGATTGGGAGTATATATCTCCAAATCTTGAGAGAGTAGACAAGAAAAAGCTTTAAATAAATAATAAACAATGAAACAAAGAAAGATTAACAGCAAAAACCAATAGTGCTGAAGTCACTTCTCAGCTTGCCGTCACTACTCCTTCGTTTCCTTGGTATTGTGCGCTACTCTCCAATGCAATTTCTTTTGTTGCTGCCAATATATATATTGCTTGGTATCTCTCCAATGAGCTACTCCCTTTCCTTAATTTTCACATGATTATTATGCTTCTTTTTGGGCCAGCTTGCATTCACGTTTGCTTATTTGTTCTAAAAGCCATTCTAAAAGCCAACAATGATCTTTTCTATTTGCACCTCTTTGATCCCATTGTGTGTTTTTTTCATAAGACGTCACACTAATGACTCTTCACATTTGATTATAATACTTCACTAAAAAAATCCACCTGTTTTACTTAAACACAAAATAAAAACTACACAAAATATTTGGTTAATGAATAAATTAAAAGCATAAACAGTCAATTGATTCATAATTTCAAAAACCACAATTTATTTAAATTGATACTAAATTAAAGATTAAACTAATAAAAAGAAACTAAAACTTAATTTAAAAGACTCTAAACACAAAATTTGATGAGATGTCATCAAGGGACCTCATAGAATTTAAGTTTTTATGTGGATTGCTGCTCATAAGTGCCTCCTATTAAATTATAATAGCGGAAGATGGGGTAGTGGAATCTTTCTTACTTGTCCGGCCTATAAAAATGAAGACGAAACACATTACTAATTTATTTTCTTTAAATTGTAGGGATTCGATCTTCAAAAAGATAAAAAAAAAAAAAAAGGCAACATATATAACTAAACAAGTGTCATACCCCAAATTTTAACCACTTTATTGAAGGAAAATAGTAACGGTTTATGCAGCGGAATTCAAAAAAAAATTCCTTTAGAGATCCTTACGAAAGGGCATGATCATGTGTTTAGGGATTTACCTCTTGTAGAGAAGAACCCTTTGAATCATGAACAAGACGATTGTAGTACCCGGCGCAAAAAATATACAGATATATGCAATGATGAAATGCAATGCACAAATGTAAACAATGAAGCCGCCACCATATTTTATTTATCCCATGAGGGGAAAGGAAAATAATGATAAAACCTTAAAGATCGGGTTCGGGAGTTGGTTACATGAGGGGAAGACGTTAACACCCCCTCATATCTGTTGTACTCAACGGGAACCATTTGAGGAATTTTGGTTTGCATAAACAGAGATAACCGTACAAAAAGAATTAAATTACCGCATATTGAACAACAAAGGGAAAAAAAAGAGTTTTTTATTATTTGGCTTGACGAGAGAGACTCTCGCTCCTACGTATCTCCCAAGTACAATGAGAAAGTCAAAGCTCACGTAGTTCTTCCTGAAAAGAAAGATTTGTGTGTTGGTTGTTTTTAGTGAACAATGCTTAGGTCGCATTCCACTGATACAACAGTATGCTTGTATGCTCGCTTCGGAGGCTTAAGCATTTGTCTGTAGCAGGGGAATGGATAAAGCGTCATCCGTTTAAGAAAACAAGTTAAAAAAAAGGTTTGAAAGTTGAAAAAGAGTTGCTGCACAAGGGCAGGAAAAACAGTTGAGAGGGTTGAGTGTCTTTTAGGAATTTTCAAGATTGTTTAGTGAATGAGGATAAGTTACAGACACAAGCAGTGCAGCAGGGACTGAACTATCCAGAGAAGCAGGTCACTCACTGTACATCCCTTTTTCATTCAAATAAATTAATTAAACTTTATTAATTAAAGTGAGATGAATCAGAGACAAGCCGTCCGGCAGACACCTCCTCATTCTCTTTAATTAACAAAGTTCCGGTTTAAACGGGATGAGAATAATTCACAGACACAAGCTGTACATCAGGGACTGGATTTATTCTCATTCCTCTTGTAACAGAAAAGATTTTCACATTTTCATATCAGAACCAAAAAGAAAAGAAAAAGAAAGGTAGAAGAGAGATATGCATATATGAATGCACATGAATGATATGATAACAGTGATGATGCTAAACAGTTAAATGCACAGAATACATATGAGCAGATAATAATCAGGTTCAAGAATATGTGCAAAATAAAAGATTGAACATCACATAACAGTTAAATATGAACTTCGTTAATTAAAACGAATTAAGTCAGAGACAAGCCGTACGGCAAACACTTCCTTAATCCTTTTTAATTAACAAGTTTCCCTCTGATTGACACGAACATAACTCACAGACGCAAGCCGTTCGGCAGGGACCCGTTTATGCTCATTTCAATCGAAGCTTTTTCAATGATATCACAATTCAGACAAATTAAAATAGTGCATACAGTCAAATAAGCTATAATAAATAATTGAATCATCAGATGAAATACTTTCACAACTTTATTAATTCAAATAAAAAAAATTGAGTCGGAGACAAGCCGTGCGGCAGACACTTTCTCGTATTCTTATTTTAATTAATAAGCTTCTTTTAGCATTTTTGATACAAAAATTAACTCTCGAACGCAAGCTGTACTGCAGGGACCCGTTTATTTTTTATATCGTTTTTATAAAGAAATTTTCACATTACATCAAATTAAAGCGTTTAAAATTAATTAAATTCAACAAAGGGTGCAAAAAGCCATTCATATAAATCTGGGCCCAAACCCAGTTTTCATATCCAGAAAGGGGTGCAGAAAGGAGAAAGGGGGGTTCATGCAGCAAATCACCAAAACAACTAAGCCCAAAAGTAACAGGCCCATTCACGCATCAGACCGGGACGGGTTCAACCCAGACCGGTCC
Organism: Trifolium dubium; assembly: GCA_951804385.1. NCBI lineage: Eukaryota > Viridiplantae > Streptophyta > Magnoliopsida > Fabales > Fabaceae > Trifolium > Trifolium dubium. The sequence goes on along the minus strand of OX638062.1, from coordinate 48,705,903 downwards.
GGTTCAACCCAAAAGGGAACCGGTTCGGTCCAAGGATCCTATACCTCGATCCAACACTTCCTCACCGTAGACCCTCACTCTCAGACGCTTGATTAAAATAACAATCAGATCTATCGACTCAGATCTATCTGAACCAGAGGGAGGGTGTATCGTACGCCCTCGTCTTCTCCAAACTCACAGACGGCGCCGGACAGGTCGCGTGTCACCGGAGAACCTCTTTAAACACCACAACCCGCGTTCAAAGCAGCAAAACAACTCGAAAACTTGCTCAGATCATAATTTTAATATTAGATTTATCAATTAATAGTCAAACAGTACGAATCAAAATGCAAATATTACGGATCGGAAAGAACGCAATCGCATAAAAAGGAACGATATCATGAAATTAACCAAACCACAAGCGTTTAAATTGAATCCAGCAATGAAAACGAACATTAAACAACCTTTTTCGTCACTGATTTTGAGCAGATCGGAAGCTTAGATTTGTCGTTTCTTTTAGTTCGGTTTTGAGCGCTATTCGTTGTTTTTATCAAGTTTTCAAGGACGAAATCGTGATAAGAGCAGCGTTATTATGCTAAAAAGAGTGTTCGATTTGTGTTTTTGATGAAATTTGAGTGATGAAAAATTAGGGTTAGGAGAGGGGGAAGAGGGAGGAAACGGCGCTGGAGAAGAGAAAGAAGGAGAGAGCAATTTTTTTCTGAAGGAAAAAAAACAAGTGTGAACAGTAGCCTCCTCCTAGAATTTGTGAGAAATCCTTCTATTTATACCATTAGCTGAAAATGGGGCAAATTTATAATTTCTGACCTTTGTGGGGATAAAAATGTGAGCTGAATGGAAAGATAATTTCCTATTTATTTAAAAAAGAATAAAGTGTGAAGGAAATGAGGTGGCAAATTGTAATTGGTCCTAAAAGAAAGAAATTGTCATAAAAAGAAGAAAATGCAAATAAAATAGAAAAAAGTGCAAGAAAAATATAAATAAAATATAGAAATAGAAATGTAAATTTAAATATAAAAATAAAATCTATTTTTGAACATTTTTACTATTTTTCTCCTAAAAAGATAAATTGCGACAAATTAAAAGAAATAAAGAAAAATGAATAAATTGTAAAACAAAATTATCGAAAAAACTATTTTTTTGATATTACTCATAAAAATAAGAAATAATTTTTTAATAAAATATTTATTTTTTAAAAAGCGCAAAATTAGTGTATTACAACGATCACGAGCGTTGAAGGATGAACATCAACGCCTCTAGCTAGTCCACACGAACAGCTTTCCTTCAATCCAAGTGCTAGCTTATGAATAAAGAACTTTTGTGAGAGAGAGAATTAGAGAAATAATTTTAGGATTCAAGTAACCCTAAAATTCTTATGAATTCTCTTGTGTCTTGAGAGCTTTTTGCACAAGACTCTATTTATAGAGTTTCTTATCTTGTTCTCCAAGACAAAAACTTATCTTGAGCAAAAAGCCCAATAAGCTTACTAGGGCGCGCGCCCCATGAGTTATCATACTCATGTGTGTGCGCCCACCATACCTTATGGTGTATCGCTTATCGTTTATTTTACTTTGTGATACCTTATCACAATATATATTTCTCTCAAGTGCACCGTACCTTACGGTGTTCTCAATCTCACACTATACTATTCTTATGTGTGTGACCCTGTAGGTTTCCGTAACGTTGGCAATAATATTAAATCATTTATTTAATATTATAAATAGTCAGAGGTTTCTAGCAATACATCACTGCTACCCAAGTTACGAAATGTTTATGTAATCTTAACAAAACATTTTGTGATAATATTAGTCGTGTATAATTACCCCTTTGCCCTTATGTCTATATTGAACACAAGGCATAGACTGTGTCATCCTTGTCCAGTTCAATATTAGGCCCATAGACATTTATCATGTTATGTAGGATTGACAAATTCCATCTAGGTCACTACTGTCCCTCAGCATGATTTGTACAAGTACCCATCTATTGCCTTTATGATTATCCAGTTACGGACAATGTTAGATCAGTGATAAAGCACTTGACTCTACATCTAGGGTACATAGTGGTTTCAGGTATAAGGGTGGTTTACACCATTATCACCATGAGAGTAACTTATGACACATTACATAACATTCCATGTAGTACTCTCATAGCGGGTCAATCCAATATAAATATTACTCCTAATATTTATATCTATGTCAAGACTTGATAACTCTTTATCCTATGATCCATGAGAAGCGATCATCAGTCTGTCTTCATAATAGTCTTTATGCTTTAAGGTTATCCCTTTTCACCTTAAAGCTCGACTACGGATATTTTAAGAGTAGTTCCTTATGTTTAATTTAGTCTCATGATTAAGTAACACTTAATATTAAACGGACTATATATTCTAGGGACTTCATTATTTTGGACTCTTACAAACATAATAAAGACATGCCATATTTATATTCAAACTCCTAAAGCAAATACTATAAAATTAGATTGGCTCTTAAGACTTACTCCAACATTTATAAATTATGATGTCGAGTTTCTTTCGAATATGTAGTATATGGGCATGGAAATGTTGCAAGCATAATATCACGGGTTCGAGCCCCGCTCTAGACATTTCTTTTTTATTTCTTCTCGTTTAGTTTTATCACATTATTAGTATTATTTTTCTGCTTTTTATTTAGTTGTAACATTCCGGACTTAATATTAGACGTTAATATAAGTTGAACGTATCGGAAGATGGAATTGAGAATTTATCGAATGAATGGAGAACAAATAATTATGCTATAAAAGGACTTAGGAGAAGAAATAAGTAAATTGATGGATAATTGGAATTAATTCTTGAGGAATATGGTTGGTGTAGTAGTGAGTGAAGGACATTTTTGGAATTATGCAAGAAAGGATACAATAACTCACCACACCTCTCATCTCCCATTCCATATCTCTTTCTCTCAAGATCAGAAACATAAACCTCTCAACTCTCTCTTCTCTCACATGAGCCGCCACAACCACCATCATCATTCAAGCTTCCAAATTCACATGCAGCCTCACCAAAGCAATCCTTAGGTCCTTAACATCTTGGAGAGGTAAGTTACAGTCTCAAACCCTCTCACACTCTTTCAAGTTCATATTCCCTTTCTCACCAGCTTATGAACTTGATTGCATGTGATGGCTTGAGTGTAACAACCATAGTTTCATTTTCTTTTTAACTGAAAATTTCATTAAAATATTTAGTACAGCAAAATTTTGACTTAAATAAAGTAGTTGAAACAAAATAAGATTTCCCAATTATACAAAACAAATGAAATATAACTAAATATAATCTTTACAAATAATTAGAAATGTAAAGGTACAATTGAAAATCCTAAACTCTAGACACTGTGATCCAGCTCTGTTCGATTTGAAGAAATAGCTTATACCTGAAAAATAATGAGAGGAGTGGGATGAGATACAACGATCTCAGTGAGCTCCCAAAAATGGGATAAAACATAGTATGCCACATGTGGAATATAGCAATTAGACAAGCCTTTAGAAGAATAAAATCATACAAACATTATAATGTTAAATTAGTACTTTAGCCTTCAACTCTTTGTTTACTTAGTACTCAGGATTTGCCTTTCCACTAGATGTAATAATTCATCTAGGTTTGCCCTGCAGTACTTATCATCTAATACTCAGGATTTACCTTTTTACTGGATATAATATCAAATCCAGGTTTGCCATGCAGTATTTATCATATAGTATTCAGGATTTGCCTTTTAACCGGATATAATAACAAATCCAGGTTTGCCCTGCAACACTCGTCATATAGTATTCAGGATTTTCCTTTCAACTGGATATAATAACAAATCCAGGTTTGCCCTGCAACACTCGTCATCTAGTACTCAGGATTCGCCTTTTCACTGGATATAATAATTCATCCAGGTTTGCCCTGCAGTACTTAACTGTTTATATATAACACTCAGGATTTGCCTTTCAACTGGACATAATAACAAATCCAGGTTTGCCCTGCAGTACTATCTAGTAAGTGTACATATATATATATATATATATATATATATATATATATATATATATATATCCTCTATCAAATTTTATGATCAGCCAAGTTGTGTTCATCGCATTACCTCAACGTAATTCCATAGTACATTTATATCACTTAGGGTAAATCAAATATCAAGTCTTAGAAAAGATTTACACAAAGCAAGAACAAGTGCAAGACTTAACTACATCAACAACAAGGCCAAATAAAACATACATAGTGATAGATCTGAAGTTCATGCACAATAACATGATACTATAACTGTCAATATATCAAACATCATGTATACACACAGTTCTACTTCAACAGACCCAAAACTCAATTTTTTTCTCAATCAGACTACAATTTCAACAATTTAGTTAAAATATCAAACGATGTCCGATTTGGGTAAATGACCCCTCTTTAGAAAGCTTAGAACGTCTAGATTATATATATAATTTTTATTTTTGGGTTTATACATCCAATTGGTTCAGTTTAACTAAACAACATGTTCAAGTACGAAAACAGGACAGAAAATTTCGTCAAACTTGTACGCGTAATTTCTCCTATTTTACTCACTGAAATTTGACGATTCTAGTGTCCATTGCGTAGCAAATTCTGTCTAGTTTCCATTGGCGCAAGTTTCACTTACAAATCAAGTATGTAGCAAAAGTTATGATAAAAATACTAACAGGTATCAAATACGGGTTTGCACAATCAAATCTAAAATCAACAATTTAAATCATGCAACAACATCAACTTCATAGAACTAACATGCATGCATCATGACCTACTTATATAACTCAAATTCCCTAGTTCTCATAACTAAACCCTAATCAATACATGAGGAATGAAGGAAGGGGAACCCACCTTTGCTTTTCTATGAAGAGATTGAATATGCTAGCTCCAAATTTCTCTTAATCTTCTTGAATCCTAATTCTTCTTCACTCTTCGTCTAGCCTCCTTCAATTTTCTATCTTCCAGATTAACTACTAAGGATGACATGAAAGACTTCAAAGCTGGTCCCAAGGAGAAAAACGAAATTAAGGATTGACTTGTATTTAGCATGGGACTTGTATTTTCTATCTTCTAGTTCTATGAAGAATTGAAAGATTGAGATGTAGTGAACTACTAAAGGGACAAAATGTGATGATAGATCTTGGTGGTTAGATCTCATAGGCGTGAGAGGAAGAAGAGGAATGGGAAATATTCTGATTTTTCTATTCATTCATTTGACTTAAATAATTGGGGCCAGATTACCATTTTACCCTCACTAATTCTAACAAAGTTTCTATCATATATTTTGCTTGGCATTAATCCTAATTTTATTTATTTTCAAATCACTAATACTCCTATTATATTTAGTGACTCTCCTATTTAGGCATTAATTAGTATTCTAAATTTTGGGATGTCACACAGAAATTCAATATGGTGGTTGTTGAAGAAAATAAGAGGAATTGGAATCACCTAGTGAAACCCGTATTATACTTGATACATCTTCAGAAAAAAAAAAGTAATTTCTCTCTCCCTGTAGCTACGTTTGCAATGATTCTTTTTGGTATAGTTAGCTAACGTAATCTCGGCCATATAGAGACCAGTCTCGCGTGATTTGATCACTACTGGAAAAAGTTTAAATACCGACGAAATTTAGAGACGAAATTTATTTCATCTCTAATAGAGTCGAAATTAGAGCCAAAAAAAAGTGTTTAGAGACAAAAATTAAAATATATGTATTAAGGATGGATTTTAGAGACAAAAAGATCTGTCTCAAAAATATTCTGTCTCTAAATCTGTTTCTAATTAATTAGTTTTTTAATTTATAAATAAAAAAGTAATTAGAGACAGATGTTAGAGACGGATTTTTATTGTGTCTAATAGTTTTCGTCTCTGTATCTGTCTCTAATTAGTCAACTTGTTATTATAGTAGTCAAACATCTGTCAAAGACGAAATTTATTCGTCTCTGAAATAATCTGTCTCTGAAATCCATCTCTAAACAAAATAACATCGAAGATTCATCCCGCCAAAAAACTTCCCGCCAAATTTTTTATTGTCCACCAAAAAATTTAGGGTTAAATATGATTTTGCTCCCTATAAAATGCGGACCTTCTAAGTTTAGCCCTTACTTAATTTTTATTATACTTTTAGTCTCTACTAAATAATTATAATTAAACTCTTAAATTTTTGAATGATTTTTTTATGGGCATGTTTAAAATATCATTTAAAATTTAGAACTTTTTAACATGATATGAATTAAGTATGAATTTTTCAAATACCAAATGTTTGAGATAAAAGTAACGAAAATCATGACATAAAAATCAAATTTTGAGCTCCTTTTTTTGGAGAAACTTTTTACGATGATCTAAACATACATGCGACAAAATAATTTAAAAAACATGTTAATTTACCAATAGAGACCAAAAATTGAGTGCATAATAATTTTTTAGGAACTAAAAATTTAATAAAACTTAAATAAGGATTAAACGTAGAAGGTCACCATTTTGTAGGGACTAAAAATTTATTTAACTTAAAATTTTTAAACAAAATGATATATTTAATTTTAGTATAATATTTCAAAATACATTTTCCTTGAGTCACGACTATGACTTTCTCTCATGCGATGAATGTGATATAAATCCGATAAAAATATAGTTTATAGTTAAAACAAATTATTCTTTAGTTGAATTTAATTTTTAATTTGATGTTATCAATAAATTAACAAAGATTAAATATTAAAATCATTAAACAAATGACATTTTAAGGTTTTATTATTGACATGTCATAAAAATAGTTTACTTAGAGTATGTGACATGAACTTTTAATAAAATTGAAAAGGACAAAAGATTAAAGAAATTTTTTTGATGACTAAAAATAAAATTTTATATATTCAAGGAAAAAATATTAATTTTTTTAAGCAAGTGAACAAAGTTTTTTTTCCTGAAAAGTGGATGATACTCTCTCCATTCTTAAATAAGTGTCGTTTGAGTTACGTGCGTACTATTCATATAATATACTTTGACCATATATTTTGATTAATGTATCAAATAAATGTTAGCATGTATGATGTTGTTCAATTTGTCTCGATGAATATTTCTAAAATATAAAAATTTAGAATTTTTTATAACACATAATTAAAGATATTTGTGATCAAAGATGTGCATTGGTATACATATCTGGTCAATTGTGACAGTTATTTAGGAACAAAACGAGTAATTAATTTGTGTCAATTAAGATATAAAAAATTCACCTAAAATAAAAAATAAAAAATATTTTTTTTCTTAGAAAAAAAAAATTCACCAAAATCATAATGCATCATAGGAGATAATCCAATTACCTTTCAGAAAACTTAACAAATTAAATTTTTTTAAATATATTAAGTAATTAAAGGAAAATAGGTGTAACTCTTTTGATTGCCAATTTTTTGTGTAAAAACAACATGTTAAACATGATGTCTTACACACCTAGTCTCTACACTAGGCGCGCTTTGTGAATGTCTTTTTATGTGCGCGTGTTGGAAGTTTGTTACGAAATTAAAGGATTCATGTACTTGATTCATGAATAAGTTATCTATTCAAATTTTATTTGTTTGAATTGAATTGAATATATTTTTGATTTTTTTTTTTTATTTGTTTGAAAGAAAACAAATATATTTTTGTTTGAACAAGATTTGTTGGATGATTCCCTTTTCTTCTAATTGGAACCGCGACTTTAATCCTTTACTTGTGCTAGTTTTGGGTTTGTTCGTCCTATCAAGCGTTTGGCTTTTAGGCTTCCGTTTTAGTTCTTTTGTTGGGGAGTTAGAATAGGATGGACGTGGGTGATGATATTTGGTACATTTATTCTTATTTTAGCTTTTGGGGGCAGTTATTTGTTATTGTACTTATATTATTTATCTTTTTAACATAATGTTCTCATCCATACACGACTATTGCATTGAACATTAACAAAACTCTTTTATGAAACAAAAAAAAATTAACAAAACTCAATTTGCAATTGTCGGTAATGGACTATGAATATTATTGAATTGATCTATTGGTGGAATTATTAAACATGCACATCCATGTTTAGTACAACAAGGAGCAGCAGTAACACCTATTTTACAATCACAACAATGCAAACACTCTGAGTCACCATGGCATGAAGATGGAAAATTTGCATCACAATCTATGTTTTAGGTGTTTTAGTTGCAATTGTATGGATGATTTTAAAAGTTTTACCACTAGGGTAATGGTGTTATTGGAATTCTTTCTTACATAAAGTGATTTTGTTTCACTTGATTTTACGGACTATGCTCGTCTTGAGCTTAGTTCCGTTATTAATAAAATTTAGTTTTTCAAAAAAAAAATTGTTGGAAACAAATATTTGTTCATATTTTTGGAGAAGATTATTTTTATTTGTTTGGAAGTGAACAAATATATTTTTGTTGAATATATTTAAAATTAAATGTTACAAACAAGTAATTTTTTGAAAATTGGTTTTTATTTTATTTTAAGTATTCCAAACAAATATATTCCTTTGAAGATTTTTTTTGTAAGCACAAACTGTTTTTGGAAGAGCTTTGTCTTGTTTGAAAATAAATCTTTGAAAAAGATTTAATGAAAAATTTGGTACTAACAAACTTTATCAAATTGAAGCTAATCCTTTATGGAAGACTTGAATATTATCCGATAGTCTATTTTACTATAAATAGTGACTCAAGTCCAACAACAATACTCACTCAAAAATATTGTGAAAGTCTAAGAGTTCTTATGAGTTTTGTTTGTTTTTATTCATTACTCATTATATGCTTTTTTTAGCGTGTAATTTTGATAGAACTTTAATTGTATGTTTTTTGGAAAGTTTGTGTCTAATATTAATCAAAACTCTCCGGTTCAACTTGAAAGAGAAGGTGACAATGAAAATGATGAGAAGGTGATGAAGTTTAGCCTTAGTTACTTTTTTTTATGTATTTTTGTTAAATTATTTAAATTTCTTTGTGTACTTGACAAATTTAATTATTTTTTTTAACAACCAAAATTTTATTAATAGGAAAATAAAATAGAGGAATACAAGAAGTACTACTCAACACCAACAATAAAAAGGCACAAGACAAAACTACAACAAAAGTACATATGAATAAAAATACATCAGCAGGAACAAACAAAATTGCAAAACCAACAAAAATTAATGTAAATAAACATACATTTTTATGTTAATGTTTCAAATTTAGTGTTAATCGAAATTTAATTTTCTCTCATTGAAGAATTATATGAATTACTTTTAGTAAACAAAAATTAATATTTGAAAAACCGTATAAGTATTTAATTGCTAAATAGACAAAAATAATGATTAATAAGAGATGGAAAATGTATTTTGTTAGACGAAATTTTATGATTAGAGACAAAATTATGTGAATTCAGAGACGGATAATTCTGCCTCCAATAGAGACGAAATTTTATGCTTAGAGACGAAAAATTAGAGACAAAATTATTTGAATTCAGAGACGGATAATTCTATCTCCGATAGAGACAAACTTTTATGCTTAGAGACGGAATTTTAGAGACAGAATTATTTGAATTGAGAGACGGATAATTTTGTCTCAAACCGAGACAATTTTTTTCTTAGAGACAGAATTATTTGAATTCAGAGACGGATAAATCTGTCTCCAACAGAGACGAATTTTTTTGCTTAGAGACGGAATCTTAGAGACATAATTATTTGAATTCAGAGACAGATAATTCTGTCTCCAATAGAGACGGATTTATTATGTTTTGAATTCAACATTTAGAGACAGATATATAAAATCCGTCTCTGAATCAGAGACGGATAAATTCTGTCTCCAATCAGAGACGGAATATAAAATTTGTCTCTAATGGCTTAGAGACGAGAAAGTTAACGACCAGGTCAAATTCGTCTCTAATTCTGTCTCTAACGTGCTTAGTGACGGAATATTTGTCTTTTAGAGACAAATTTTGGCCGTCGGTATTTAAGATTTTTCTAGTAGTGGATGAAGAAATGAGGTCTCGGGACCATTTTTATGTAGAGGACCTGAAGCAGAATTTATGCAGGAAACCTTTAGGACAGACTTGTAGTCATGAGGTAATATCTTTCTCTCTGTAGCTCTGATTTAAGTGATTCCAGTTGCTATGGATAGCTAACTCAAATACGATCGTTTCTATTCTGGTTTCATAATTTTCGGATGATCGATGAGGTCGGTAGAAATTTTTGAAGTTAGAGCAACGATGCAGAGTTTGTGCAGAATTTAGGGGCTACGAGTTTCAAGTGTTGTGCTTGCGAATTCTGTTTTCGGCGAGCTCCGAAGATGTCTTTAGCACGGTTTAGGCGTCTTTTCAGGTGGGTTCCCTAGGATAGGATTAGTTAGCAATAGTATTCTTCCCCTTAATCTATGAATATGGATGATAAAATCTAGGTTTATATTTAGATATATTTTTAGTAAATGATAGATGAGCTAGTTCCCATGCCCATGCTCGTTATTGCTAAGAATTTAACATGTTTGATAATGGTTGTTAACTGTATAATTGATTAGGAATGAAAGGGTGGATTAAACCACTGATTTTGAACTTAATTATTTTGGATAAACTTTATTTTTGAAGCCCAATCGATCAATAATGCATAAACACTTGATTTCCAATTATTAAATGTGTTATATAAGTTAGAAATAAGTTTTAGACAGTATTAGATTAGAATTATGAAATCCTACACTAGTACAACTTTCCTATTTGGGATATTGGGTAGGTATAACTATTATTCTTATATGATTAGAAGCGATCATGGATGGTTATTTTCCTTATACCATCAAAGAAAAAGTTAAATACACTTCTATGGGATTTATTTATAAATTTCAGGTGTTAGGGATTCTTTATGAATCCAAAGTAGTTGTAAGCCACACGAGGTCTGATTTATATGCATATCAGACTCTTCGCAGCCCGGCCTCCGAGACCGGCTTACCTCGGAGGGTCTGTTGAAGATAAAATGAACCAGAATCAATTATTTATTGTGTGTTACACCTTAATGTTTATGTCTATATAATGTTATGAAAAGATGATATTTAATATCGTACGTTTAGCATCCCCGGTGTTAATACACCTTATTAGTTTGGGTAGATTGGAACTCACTGAGATTGTCATACCCCAAATTTTACCCTTTTGATTTTATATACTCCCTCCGTCCTATTATATAAGCACTTTTACTACAATAGTCTAGTCCCAAAATATAAGCCCCTTTACAATTTACTAGGAACATTTATTACTTTTTTGCTTACACATACCCCTAATTATTACTACTAAGTTGCATTGGAATACAAAAATTGTAAAGGGGCTTATATTTTTGGACTAGACTTTTGTAGTAAAGGTGCTTATATAATGGGACGGATATATATATATATATATATATATATATATATATATATATATTAGTCAATTTGCTTTGCAAAATAGCAAGTTAGTTGAGATGGCGGTGAGAAGGACATTTAGGAATATTGCTAGCACAAGGTCATGGGTTCAAGTCTCACTAGGTACCTTTATTTTTATCCCATTAATCATACTATAACCTTTTGTAAATTATTTCTGACAAGAAACTTTTTCTATTTATTTTTATTAGTATTAAAATATTTATTATCACTTTTTTTGTTTGTCCAAAATTATAAAAATAATAGCATATATATAAAAAGAAGAAAAATATACAAACTTGTGTAGAAAGAAAAGGAGAAAGACACTAAACCATAAAAAAAAAAAAGTGAATCAAAACAAAAAAGGAATAAATCTTTGGTCTTGAAGATCAAGCAAGAGAATTAACACTAAAACATAAAATAAAAGCAAATCAATCATAAAAAATAAACAAAATCTGTCAATATTAATTTACAAAGAAAATCTTCAAAGATTCATTCACAATTTAAAGACCTAATTCTAACACTATAAATAGGGGGATATCCTACACTTAAAATCACAACACAAAAAATCAGAGAAAACCAATTCCTCTCCACACAACCAATTTCTCCATCCCACAACAAATTCTTCACAATTAAAGAATTCTGCAACACAAAAACTCCACAAAAATTCTGCAGCAAAAAAGAGAATCAAAAACCTTCCATCAAACACTACACCGTCGTTTCACTTATGTTTCTATCTCCGGCCGAAGCCACCGCCGTCACCGTACTCAAAACAGCTTAGGATGCTGCCACCGTCAGAGTCGCATCGTCGTCCTTTAACCGGTTTTTTCTCTCTCCCTCTCCCTTGTTTGCATATGTTTTTGTTGCTCTGTGCGTTTTCCTTTTAACGTTTGCGTGTCCTAATCTCTTTTGGTATGTGTTAGTTTTATGTATTCATATACTGATAAATAATATGATATGTGTATGTATATATGTATTTAAGCTATAGTTAGATACCTTTTTTTTTCAGTTAAATGCCTTGTTGCCGTTCAACTTTTATGTGTATATGTGTATATGGTTTTTTTCTTTCTTAATTTTAAAATAATAATAGTCGATCAGCCATGTTTCATTTGGTGAGTAGCTAGACTTGGAATTAGTGGATGATAGAAGCCCCTCGGTTTCATTTCAAACAAACTTAATTAGATTTAAAACATAATCATTTAATTTAATTTAAACATGATGTAAATATAGAGAACAGTAACATAAATTCTTAGGATCAAATATACTAAAAATATCATAATAAATTTGGATTAAAAAAAGAGATGGCCGAATGAACTTTCGCCTGTCTCTTGAACAATCGAGGATTAAGCGCACGCTTTCTCTAAACGGTTATTTGTCTTTCATAAACAAAATTTTAATAATAGCTTTGGATTAAAAAAGAGGAGGCGGATGTACATCCGTTTGCTTCTCGACTAATTGGGGGCTTAGTGCACACTTTGTCCGACTTTTAGTCGTTTTCCATTAACAACTAATAAATCATAAATTGTGGATGAAAAAAGAAGGAGACGGATGCACATCCATTTGCTTTCTGACTAATTGGGGGTTTACTGCACACTTTGTCCGACTTTTAGTCGTCTTCCACCATTAAAAAATTCCAACACATATCAAACCAATTTTTCGCCTTCGGGTCAATTAAAAATCAAAACAAAACTCTTTTTCATAAAGTGAACATGGTTTCAATCAATTCAAATGTGATACAAACAAAGCTTAAGCCTCCACCGTGCGAGCATACAAGCGGCGTTTAACTACAAGAATGCGATTAAAACATTGTTCCCTTACAAACACCAACAAACAATTCATACCCATAACTACGTAGCTTTGATTTCCTCATCGCACCGGAGGATACGTAGGAGCAAGAGACATCTTGTCAAACATAATAATAAAAAGGGTTAATTACATTTTACCCCCTTGTAATATATGCTAAAGTTGCTTTACCCCCCTGTAATTTTTTTTGATGCATTATCCCCCTGTAATATTAAATTGTGTGTTTTACCCCCCTTGACTTAGTCAACAAAAGTTGACTGGGCAGAAATTGTGACGTGGCATGACACGTGGCTTTTAATTTTAATTTTTGTAAATATATCTTAATAAAATAAAAATATAATAAAAAAACATGTAAAAAACTCTAAAAATTGTCTTAATACGCTAGAATTAATTAGGAGGTTCCCGTTGAGTACAACGGATGTGAGGGGGGCTAATACCTTCCCCTTGCATAACCAACTCCCGAACCTGAAAATGGTTGCGATGACCATCTTTCCATTGTTTTAAGGTTTTATCAATATTTTCCTTCATAAATAAAATTTGGTGGCGGCTCTGTGTCATACGGAGTGTTCTAAACGCTCGGGCAATTTTCGCGGCGCGACAGCTGGTGACTCTGCTGGGGACATTTTTTTTAGAGAGTTAAGCCTATCCTCGTTAGTTTTAGGGTTAAGTGTCTTTTGTTTGCATACATGTTTTTGTTTTATTTATTTTATTGCCCCGCATTATTTATTTATTTTCTTTTATGTATATATATATTTTGGGGTGGTTTTATTTTTTGTTGAGGGAAGCTTTATACCCAAGCTTAGAAAAAACATAGGCATAAGTTAGGAGTTGAGTAGTATGGGCCTATGGGATGCACATCTCAATGGGTGATGTACGAAGACTCTGCCTAGAGTAGACCTGTTCAAAAGGTTTGTCTGGAATGGGCTAGCCCCTCTACTTGACAAAATTTTGGATTTGGTCAAGGACTCTAGGGACCTTTCTTGAACCCAATGACTCCAACTAAGGGAGGCCCTTACAAGGTTTCACCATGAAGTGGCTAGCCCAATCTGGTGGAAACTTTCACATTGGCCTGCAACCTTGGTTTTGGCCATGAACAGAAAACTTTAGAACCATCATTGTGAGGGGTTTGGGTAGAAAAGCTTAGAACTTACCTATCATAAGGGGCCCTCCTATGTAGGTTGATATATCTTAAATATATCCCTCATAAAATTTGCATCAATGCATGACAATAAATTCTTTTAAACATAAAAAGAAAAAAATTATTTTTGTATACTCATGCATCTGCATAAATGCACATACAACCTCAAAATAACACTCATACTTATTCCTTTCTCCCAGCCCCTCAAACTATAATACCGCTAGCAGGTGTCCCGGTACTCGTGAACGGACTTGGAAGCATGTCTCAAGAAAGTATGGAGGAACTCAAGAGAGGCCATGAGCAATAAAGGGTGGAGGTTGTCCAATTGAAGACTCAAGTGCAGTTGATAATACAAATTCTATTGGGGAGAAATGACAACATATTACCTTATCAGTCACAGGGCCATCCAGCACCTCGGCCACCACAACCATGGGTGATTCCCTCGCCTCAGCATCATTTATTGCAACAAGCGTACTCTCAACAACCATCTATGGCACTTCAACAAAATCAGCAACGACAGTACAAGTACTAGCAAATGAATCAGCCCAGACCTCGGAAGGACCAACACTTTGATCATGTGGCCATGCCATATGGCCAAATCTTGCCTCACCTAATTCAAAAGGGTGTGGTGGTGCCAAAACCTCTTCCTCTGGTGACGCCACTATATCCGCCTCATTTTGATATTAATGCTTGATGTGACTATCATGCTGGATCACCGGGGCATAATATCGAAGGTTGTAAGTACTTTAAGCACAAAGTTCAAGAACTCATGGACAACAAGAAGTTAAGTTTCAAAGGAGGCATTCCATTCATGAATGGTCACCCTTTTCTTCAACAAAGTGCAAGAAGCATCCCTTAGAGTTGGCCAATCAACAAGAAAGCTCCTTCCAAGGATCTTTAAGCTTTGGATTTTCAGTCTTAATTTAATTCTTTTGCTTTAAAAGTTGTACCTTTTGACTAGTATTTTTAATAAAATAAACATGCATGAATGAATCCATTTGTGTTCACTCTTTTCTTGTTTTATTACTCACAAACTTGGAGCGAGGATGATGAAAATAAATAACAGATTTTTGCTATATATGCTTTCAATAAAAAGAAAAAGAAAAGTAAGCCTAGTTGACGATGTAAGGCATTGTTTCACTTCCTTTCACGATTTCATACATAAAAATAAAAAAATTATATAGAAAAATTAGTTAGTTCATGCTAAGTTGAGTCATTCTTGCATATGTTTTCATTAATGTCTGATTCCCCCAGTTTCTTGAGATATATCAAATTTTTAAGAAAAGCAAGAAATTTTGGTTTGATACTCAACATGACACTTTAAGAGTATATATGTTGTTTTGACACTTTAGACTACATTATGAAGGTTTAGTAATGATTCAATAAAATCAGTACCGTCTTAACATCTTAGACACCTGGAAATATGTAAGATTAATTTGAATACTAATGTTGACAAAGCCTTGAATTTAAATTTTAAAGTAACTCTTAGTAGTTTATCTTAGCAGTCGGCACCATCTTAAGCACAAACTAAGTGGAAAATCAATGAACATAAGTGAATGACCCAGAAATGAAAGTTTACATACATTGGTTGATTTTAAAAGTGGGAATGCACTTGTTGAGTTAGATGATCATCACTAGGTTGTTTAATTCAACAGTCGTTGAACATACAAAGTAAAACCATGGTAAATAAACCCTTTTAGTAGTTGGTTCAATGGTGTCTGATTCTGATCTTGGTAGGGCGGGTTACAATCCGATCCCCCACAACTACATTTGGGAGAGAAAAAGGGGTTAGCCAAATTTTTTATTACCAGCACCCCTCGATATATGATCATAATCACTAACAGATTTTCCTACCATGAGCGTGTACAAGATAACGGGCTTAATGTGATTGCACTTGAATGAAAAGGGCAAATAAAATTTAAGCAAAAGTTATAGTCACAATAAAATACTTCAGATTTGTCTTCATATGATGGGAATCTTTGACCGCAATAAGTGGTTTTGTGTTACTACGGTGCTCTTGGTATTTGATATCTATTACTTAATTTTCCTATCTAGCCAGCAACCACGTATGATTAGAGTTGTCGTGTCCTGTTTCAAACATGTGCTAGAAAGAGTTATATTTTTTTATGCTTGAGGAGAAGCAAAAGCTCAAGTACGGGGGAATTTGATAACAAACTGTTTTTTTTTTTGGCTTGATTTACAAGAACTTTAGTTGCATGTTATATTTCTCAAAAGACCTAATTGAAGCCAGGTTCACTGTGAAAGCATATTCGGCAAATGTATTGTTAAGATGACTCATTATGTTTGTTGTGTAATCAATAATTATCTTTTGTACATACCATATGTGCTTCTACCACAAAAATATTCAATTTCAAAAACTCACATGTGCATTGTGTTAGAAATACTTGTCAAAAGAAACAATTTTACTTGCAAGTCGATACTCGACATCTGGTTAATTCAGCAAACGGTTCGATCAAAGAAGAGCTGAATCAAGACGCTCCTAATTAGGGGCATGGCATATGGGGGTCCTACCGATCGGTAGCAATTTCTCATTATCAGGGGCAGGTCCTCTAAGCTCCTACTAGTCAAGGTCAAAAGTGTTCAAGAGTTGGTCGACCTAAGGCACTATCCCTAAACGCCAGATAATTGGATGGCATACCTCTCGAGAATTCAAATAATGGGCCAATTCGCAGCAATCTGATATCAGACCTAGTAGAATCCAAAATCCTTTTAAGCAATTTCCTTTGCACTAGTATTCAACATTGAAAGTAGTACTTCCCATCGAAGGGTCACCCCGTAGAGAATCCTTGATTATCGCCACCATGGAAAATAACCTCTGCAAATAGAACTCCAAGGTAGTAAAAAAGCATTATGCCCGGGAAAAAAGAAAATGGGGCAAGACAAGTTACCGTAGGGGCAATCCCTCTTCATACTTTCAAGTCGTTCAAATAAATCATGTCAGATATTAGCAACCATTGAGTTCAGAATGGGTGTCGGGAGACCATGCTAGCAAAACTCATAAACAAAGAAACTCTGTTATATAACATATCTTCAAGTCGTAAACCATTCAGTTACCCACTACAAGGGAACTTTCATACACTATAAATCATGTTCTTGCATTATTCAAGCCCACATTCATCTAACATCAAGACATGCAATGGCATTCATAAGCCCAATCTTTATTCAACCTCAATCGGTTATCCAAAAACATTAATTCTTCTTGGTCCCCAAAGGTCAATCCTCACTGGCATTTCAAACCCAAACTCGACTTGGCATTTCCCATCAAAAGAAAACCGAGAGCCATTTAGCATTCATCTTGAAGCCATATTTTCATTGGCACGCACTCAATACATACATTAACCTTGTATCTCATGTCATGCATCATCTTGCATGGCGTACACTACGCCAAATAAAAAGCATCCCATGCATCAACGAACATGCAATCACAATGCATTAATAACATAATTCTTCATCCATATAAGTCTATATCAATTTTCGGCTACGGTCTTTAAGGAGTTTATCTCATCAAGAAAACTCACTAGCTTCCAGTGGATAAGAACTCTAATCCTGAAATCCAGTCTTTACTGGCAATTCAAAGTCCAATCGTCATTGGCAAATCAAATCAAAAGTCCAATCGTTATTGGCAAATCATGTCAAAAGTCCAATGGTCATGGACAAATCAAATCAAAAGTCCAACCTTCATTGGCAAATCCAATTCAAAGCTCAGGCTTCCCCAACATTTCATGCATCAGTCACGAATGACACAACAAACATCAATCATGCTTGACATAACATGCACAAGATAGCATGCATTAATATAAAATCATCATTATCATCATTCATCTTGGCAGTAGATGCTGTAGTTAATCCCAGCAGAAGATTTTCTAGCAAAGCTCGGCAGTAGTTATTATCTCTTCAGTAGATCCTTTGGCAAACCTCGCCAGTAGTTATTATCTCGTCTGTAGATCCTTTGGCAAACCTCGACAGTAGGTATCTCTCATAAAATCTCGGCAGTAGATTCCTAAATTGATCTCAACAGTAGGTATCTCCCATAAAATCTCGGCAGTAGATTCTCAAATTAATCTCGACAGTAGATCATCTAGAAATCCTCGACAGTAAGTATCTCCCATAAAATCTCGGCAGTAGATTCTCAAATTCATCTCGACAGTAGATCATCTAGAAAACCTCGACAGTAGGTATTTCTCATAAAATCTTGGCAGTAAGTTCCCAAATTAATCTTGACGACAGATCATCCAGTACACCTCGGCAGTAGGTATGTCTAGCAAAATCTCGACAGTAGATTGCCTAATTAATTTCGGCAGTAGATTATCAAATGGACCTCGGCGGTAGGTACTCCTCACAGCATCTCTGCAGTAGATCCTTTAGTTAGTCTCGGCAGAGGTTTTTCTAGCAAACCTCGGCAGTAGGTATTACTCACAGAATCTCAGCGATAGATTCCCCACTTAATCTCTGTAGAAGGTTTAAATAGTAAACCTCGACAGTAGGTGCTTGCCATAACTGGTCTATACAGTTCTCTGTATCCCCAGCAAATCAGGGTTGCCCGGCTACGAGCCGATGGCAATAATTCTTACTTATTTTTAGGACCTATATCCCTACGGGGAGTTGACCTAACTCATTTAAGCACCCCACGGGATAATGATTTCATATCATTGAGATATAGGCACCCTCTGGGGCAATGCCTACCTTCAGTTGAAACACCCTTCGGGAGAAAGGCTTACTTTTGATTTAAGCACCTTTGAGGCGACGATCGATCTTTCACTTTGACGGGCAAAATGTTAGGTCTTCTTATATTTAACTACCTTTCATCACCCAAGTGCGATTAAAGATATTTAAATAGGGGTAGAGACGAAGTTACCATTCTCACCCCACTCCCTTTTGATACAGATAAACAGGTTATTCAGAGCTAGGACCAGGTTGGAGTTGATGATTGAGGCTGAGCATAAATCATCACACTAGAAGATTTATGTCTTCTTCCTTGTTATGTTTATTTGTGTAGTTTCTCTGGTTCTTTTCCACTGTTGTATTGGATAATCACGATGTACTTGTAATTCAAACAATAAACTCAGTAATTTTAATGTACTCATATTTCAATTATTTATATTCTAACTAAATATTCTAGACAATTTAGTTGGGGTGTTATATTAATGTTATTTAAATTTTATTTGTTTGTCCATATAAGATAAAAAAAAATCAAATAAAACAAAAAAAAAAGAGAAAAAAGAGACCGAAAAAAAATAACAACAAAGACATAGGAGAATAATAGAAAATCGCAAGACTTGAGGGAGACTCATGAGATCAAATTTCACTACAATCCATTAACAAAAAACTCAGCAAAAAAGAGCATGGATTTGCATCAAAAATCAGTCCCCATAAAAATAGCAACTAACAAATCTGAACCTAGTGCTGCTAGCATAAATACATGAATCAATTCACAGTTTCAACACACAATCTGAAACAACAAATTCTTCACAAAACACTACATAACAAAAAATCTGAGAATAAGAGTTCTACGAAAATAGAACACAGAAACCAAAACCCAAAAACTTCCTATACCGTAACTCTTGCGCCTGTTCCGATCTCGACACCGGCTCGGAGCACTAGACGCAATTCCCCACACATGAACGGAAAGAAAGTCAGAAGAGGAGCAGAAGTAAATAGAGGTATAAAAATGAAAAACACGAAGTAGTAAGCTTACACCGCATAAATTATTGCAGGACTGGTAGGTATCCATCTTCTTTTTACCTAAACTTTTGTGCTATTGAATTTAATTAGTGTATGGTAAACATGTAAATGTTTTGATTTGTGGGGTTTTCGGATTTCTGTCCGATTGTGTGTTTCATGTGATTTTGAGGCTTGATTTGGGTTTATTAAGGATCGATTTGTGGTTTAAAACTATTTAGGTTGAATTTCGGTTAGTCTAGAGGTATTTTTAAAAATATTGGGTTGAAAGTATGAAGGTATGAGTTTTTCAGAATTTTGCCGCCCGCGCTAGTTTGGTTGAAGCTCAATCGGAAGTCCTTCACACATGAAGAACACTATGAATGTGTTCATACATTCAAGAGAGAGGAAAGAGAGCCGAGAGAGAGAATGGAAGAGAAGAGAGAGAAATTTTCCTTCAAATGAAGTAAATCTAAGAAAATTGAACATATATACACCTCTCAGATTCCAAGCGCGCGTCCATGATAGCTTTCATGGTCTCGGTCACTGATTATCAATCAAACAGCCATTATTGGTCTCCCTGTTTATTTTTTGTCCAGCAGCGTCCCTTTGGGCCTTCGGAGGGGTTGGATCCAGTTTTTGTGGTGTGTCCTCCCTGTTTCAGGCCCTCACTGTTAGACTATTAGGCTATCACTTAGAAAGGGGGTTGAACAAGTGATCCAATAATCAATTAACAATTTTAAAAATTTAAGCACGTGGAAGTCCACCGGTTTGGTAGCCTACTTTGCACCTAATTTGCTCAAAGGAAAAGGAGTATACACCTTGGTACCTATGATGATAGAAACAAAATTTAAGCGATTTTCCTTATCAATCAACAAGATAATTTGTTTTTAAGATTTGAAAAACTTAACCCAACAATTATATGGTCCAAATTCCAAGTATCATAAACAAAGCAAACAATTGGAATTTGATCAAACACTTGGCGTGCGTCAAATTCCAATTGGTACAATCAATTGAATAAATGAAAATTTGAAAGGGTTAAGAGAAAAGAAAAACAAACGATATGATATGGGAGTTCCGTGGCTTTCGTTTCTTCCTCGCAGTCGTCCAGTACTGAAGTAACAAAGTTTTTCACAAGAAAGGGGGGTTTGAATTGTGAACCTTTAAAATTTAACTTATAAAAATTAATAAGGTTAGTTTATCAAATATAAAAGATAATAAACTTATTTAATAAGTATTCAAGGATTACTTAATAAATAAATGTGATGTGTGTAGTGTGTAAAATAATAAGAGAAGAGTAAGAAGAACACACAAACAATTTTATACTGGTTCACCCTTAATGATTGGGCTAGTCCAGTTTCTTCACTATGTCCTTTTGAGATACTTCCCAAGATCAAATTTCTTTAAGCCTTACAAGCTTAATCAACTCAAACAATAATGACTAATTGACTTGAGTACAACTTTCTTTTAAAGAGAGGTTTGTTGTTTGTCTAAGCTTTATAAAATCAACCAAGTTGAAAAGCTTATAAAAAATGATTTCTATAAAATCACTCAAAGAAGAAATACAGATCCAGTATTTGAGTTGAAGAGCTTTGAAGTGATGAAGAACTAAAGAAGAGCTTGTGATGAACTTATATGATAAAAACAAGTATGCTTGATGTGTATTGAAAACTCTTGCTCTTCAAGGTTGTATGCTGTCCTATTTATAGGAAATGAATGTGCCAAGAAGTTTGAGAAAATAATATAACCGTTGGAGAAATCTCAGCCATTGGATCATGACAACTCATTAAAAAACTTGAGATGTAAACTCATAGTAAACGGTATTAGACTGGTCTCCCAGAATCTGCATGAGAGGAGGAGCGTATGTATGAGTTGTTAGCTTGCTGTCAAAAGCTTGTTGAGCAAGCTAGGCTTCTTAGGCAAAGGACATAGTGGGGTCCATGAGTATTTTGTTGTTCATTAGTTGTCATTTGCTTGCTCTTGTCCTTTTCACAAATTAAAGGATAAGGTCATAGAAAGAATATATTACAATATTCATGGCAAAGGTACATGACAACTAGCACTTGTGAGACTTGTTGTTTAATTCTTATTGGTCCATGATTCCTTTTGTTTCTCTCTTTAAAGAATTAAAAACAAAATGCCTTGAGACATAATTCCTTGTTATTTTTGTCCACATGTTTATTCCTCAAACATGTCAAAAATGGAGGGACCACATTTATCATATGAACATGAACATTCCTTGCTTTAAATAACTTTGGACAACCAGATTAAATTCTTCATAAAGTGTTTATTTGTTCTCTTGTATTCAATTGCCAAAAGTCAATGATAGAACGTGTTAAATGTTTCTTGATATAAACCAGTTCCCAAATCAGAGATTAATCTCAGACTAACTGCTGAAGCTTTATTAATATGAGTAAAATTTGATAAAAAGCTTAATTGATCCTGTCTTAATAGTAACACTCAAAAGCACTTGTTAGATTACAAAATGATCAGAATTATACATTTAAAATATAATTAAATGTTTGTTATCTTTAAAACATCAATAAAGGATTTTACCTCAACAAAGTTGCTTAGTCCATATAGAGCTTTGGTAAGTTTGTAAACATGATTAGGTTTATGTTCATCAATAAAACCCGGAGGTTGATGTACATAAACTTCCTCATTTAGAAACCCATTTAAAAAAGCACTTTTTACATCCATTTGAAAAAGTTTAAAACATTTATGAGATGCATATGCAAGTAAAATTCTAATAGCTTCTAACCTGGCTACCGGAGCAAAGGTTTCATCATAATCAATTTCTTCTTGTTGATTATACCCTTGAGCCACAAGCCTTGCTTTATTTCTTACCACTTTGCCACTTTCAACAAGTTTATTTCTAAACACCCATCTAGTTCCAATGATTGAATGATTTTGTGGATTTGGAACAAGATTCCATACTTCATTTTTCTTAAGTTGTTGAAGTTCTTTCATAGCATCCGTCCAAGATTCATCAATGATCGCTTCATTTATTGTTCTTGGCTCAATTTGAGAGATCATTGCTAAGTTGTTTTCAACATTTTGGAGAGATCTTCTAGTTCTTATTTCATCTTCAGTATTTCCAATAATTTATTCTGGAGGATGATGATTTACAATTCTCCAAGTTTTAGGAGCGACTGATGGAGGTTCTTGTTGATCATCATGATTTTGGTCATTTTCTTTCTCTTTCTCCTTTTCTTTTTTATCTTCTTCTTCATCAATGACACTTGTATTTGGTTGATCTTCATATTCATCAAATTTAACATGCATGCTTTCTTCCAAAGTTTGTGTTCTCAAGTTATAAACTCTATAAGCTTTAGATGTTAGTGAATAACCCAAAAATATTCCTTTATCTGATTTTGAATCAAACTTACCCAAGTTGTCTTTGATATTCATAATATAACAATAACATCCAAAAATATGAACGTAAGAAATATTTGGTTTTCTATCTTTCCAAAGTTCATAGGGTGTTTTGTTTAAAACTTTTCTTATGGTAACTCTGTTCAAGATATAGCAAGCAGTATTGACGGCTTCAGCCCAAAAATATTTTTCAACGTAGGATTCGTTTATCATTGTTCTTGCCATTTCTTGCAAGGTTCTATTTTTTCTTTCAACAACTCCATTTTGTTGCGGAGTTCTTGGACAAGAAAATTTGTGAGAAATACCATTATCATTAAAAAATGATTCAAAGTGAGTGTTTTCAAATTCACCTCCATGATCACTTCTTACAGATATGATAGTGGTACCTTTCTCATTTTGAACCTTTAAACATAATGTTTTAAAAGCATCAAAAGACTCATCTTTTTGTTTTAAAAAAAGCACCCAAGTAAACCTTAAAAAATCATCAACAATGACAAAACCATAGTTTTTTCCACCCAAACTTGTAGTTTTGACAGGACCAAATAAATCTATGTGAAGTAGTTCAAGAGGTCTTTTGTTGAAATATATTCTTTTGGTTTAAAACTGCTTTTGACTTGTTTTCCTCTTGTACATGATTCACATACTTTATCAATGTCAAAATTAAATTTTGTAATCCTCTTACTAGATCAAGTTTAGAAAGTTTTGAAATAGTGTTCATACTTACATGACCAGTTCTTTTGTGCCAAATCCATTTGTCTTTTTCAATAGAAATAAAACATGATTCAACTGGTAGTTCATCTAAGTATATAACATAAATATTCTTTCTTCTTGATCCATTAAACAGAATTTCACCTGATGATTTTTTCTTGATTTCACATGTATGAGGATTAAATATAACTTCAAAACCATTGTCACATAATTGACTAATGCTTATTAAGTTATGTCCAAGTCCTTCTACATATTGAACATCTTCATTTTTTGCAGAATTAACCTTACCAATTGTACCTTTTCCTTTGATTCTACCTTTTCCATCGTTTCCAAAAGTAACTTATCCACCTTCTTTTTCTTCAAATGCAAAGAAGTTTTGTTTATCTCCGGTCATATGTCTTGAGCAGCCACTGTCCAAGTACCAAGGCTTTCTCTTGACTGCTAGATGACTTTCCTGCATTTGAGTTTAGTAATGTTTTAGGTACCCATAACTTTTTGGGTCCTTGGTAGTTAGTAATTTCTTCCTTGTAAGGAATCTTCTTATGTTGATAAGATGATTTCTTATATGAAGATTTTGAAAAAACATTTTTCTTTGTTTCTTGAAAACTTTCAGAATGTCTAGAAAATGTTCTAAGATTATTTTTAGAATGTTGTTTATTTCTCTTAAAACAAAATCTTTCAACATGTCCATCTTTATGACAATATGAACATTTATATTTTGAAGATTTCTTTTCTTGAGGAGGAACAAAGAAATTTTCATATAATTTTTGATTTTGAAATGATCTAAAACCTATTTCAGCTTTGTCAAAAATTCCTACTTGTGATCCCATTATATTTTCAAAAGTTTTTGTGGCTTTAATAAAGCAATTTAAATCATTTTCTAAATCATGAACCTTTTGTTTTAAGATGTCATTTTCTTCTAAAATCTTATAACATTTCTGAGGTTTTTCTTTAAGTTTTACAAGTTGATCAGTTAATAAAGAATAATCATTTCTGTATTGTTTGAGCATTTCTTTTAACTGTATATTCTCAGATTTGTACTCATATTTTTCTTTGGTTATCTTAGTGACTTCGTCTCTAAGTTGACCATTTTTTTGAGTAATAATTTGAGCGTCATATAAAATATTGTAAAACAAATGTTTAGTTTTTTGACACGAGAAGCAAGGTTCAAGTGTTACCTCAGAGTTTATTTTCGCCATAAGACACATATTAGCTTCTTGATCCTCATCTTCTTGAGATTCATCTAATTCGTCCCAAGTTGCCATCAATGATTTCTTTTTGAATGGAGGCTTTCTTTGCTTTGATTTTTTACATTCATTTTTGTAATGCCCGAATTGATTGCACCCATAACATTGTATTTTGCTTAGGTCTATTTCAGGTTTAGGTCCATCTCTTTTTGCTGGGAATAATTTCTTGAGTTGATTTCTTCTTACAAGCAATTTTTGAATTCTTCTTGAGAGAAGAGCAAATTCTTCTTCATTGTCTTCTTGTATAGTGTCATCATCATCAAACATTTCATCATTTTTAGAGCAATCTTCTTCTTGAGCTTTTAAAGCAATCATTTTCTTTTTGACAGGTTTATCTTCTAAAAAGATAGATTCATGAGCTCTTAATGATCCCATGAGATTTTCCAATTTCATTTGAGTGAGATCCTTTGCTTCAGTAATGGCTGTTACAATGTGTCTCCAACTTTTTGGTAGACATCTTAAGATCTTCCTTACTCTTTCGTGTATGGTATAGGATTTTCCAAGAGAGTTGAGTTCATTTATAATGACGGTGAATCTTGCATACATTTGGTCAATAGTTTCATCTTCTTTCATTTCAAATAACTCGAACTTTCTTACACCTATGCCAATCCTTGTTTCTTTCACATGACTTGTTCCTTCATGATGAACTTGGAGAGTTTCCCACATTTCTTTTGTAGTTTTGCACTCCATGATTCTGTCATATTCTTCCCTACACAAAGCACTCTTTAGAAATAATTTAGCTTTCATATTTAAAAGTACCTTATCAGCTTCTTGAGTGGTCCATTCATCTTGAGTTTTTGGTATTTTGACGTTGTCCTTATCTGTGGTCATCGGCACGTGTTCTCCAACTTCAATGACTGCCCACATGTGATTGTCTTGTGATCTTAGGAATAGTTCCATTTTGTCTTTCCAATAGTAGTAATCTTCTCCTTCAAATAGAGGTGGTCTATTTGAGGATCCTCCTTCGGAAATGAACTTTGTGCCTTTCGTCATTACTTCCTTCCTGAATCTTATACTCCAGCACTTGTTAGATACTTAAACTCAGAGCCGGAGCTCTGATACCAATTGAAGTAACAAAGTTTTTCACAAGAAAGAGAGGGTTTACCTTTAAAATTTAACTTATAAAAATTAATAAGGTTAGTTTATCAAATATAAAAGATAATAAACTTATTTAATAAGTATTCAAGGATTACTTAATAAATAAGTGTGATGTGTGTAGTGTGTAAAATAATAAGAGAAGAGTAAGAAGAGCACACAAACAATTTTATACTGGTTCACCCTTAATGATTGGGCTAGTCCAGTTTCTTCACTATGTCCTTTTGAGATACTTCCGATCTCTAATTACAACACTTCTTTTGATCTAAACCAAGATCAAATTTCCTTAAGCCTTACTAGCTTAATCCACTCAAACAATAATGACTAATTGACTTGAGTACAACTTTTTTTTAAACAGAGATTTGTTGTTTGTCTAAGCTTTATAAAATCAACCAAGTTGAAAAGCTTATGTAAAATGAATTCTATAAAATCACTCAAAGACTAAATACAGATCCAGTATTTGAGTTGAAGAGCTTTAAAGAGATGAAGAACTAAAGAAGAGCTTGTGATGAACTTGTATGATAAAAACAAGTATGCTTGATGTGTATTGAAAACTCTTGCTCTTCAAGGTTGTATGCTGTCCTATTTATAGGAAATGAATGTGCCAAGAAGCTTGAGAAAATAATATAACCGTTGGAGAAATCTCAGCCATTGGATCATGACAACTCATTAAAAAACTTGAGATGTAAACTCACAGTAAACGGTATGAGACCGGTCTCCCAGAATCTGCATGAGAGGAGGAGCGTATGTATGAGTTGTTAGCTTGCTCTCAAAAGCTTGTTGAGCAAGCTAGGCTTCTTAGGCAAAGGACATAGTGGGGTCCATGAGTATTTTGCTGTTCATTAGTTGTCATTTGCTTGCTCTTGTCCTTTTCACAAATTAATGGATAAGGCCATAGAAAGAATATATTACAATATTCATGGCAAAGGTACATGACAACTAGCACTTGTGAGACTTGTTGTTTAATTCTTATTGGTCCATGATTCCTTTTGTTTCTCTCTTTAAAGAATTAAAAACAAAATGCCTTGAGACATAATTCCTTGTTATTTTTGTCCACATGTTTATTCCTCAAACATGTCAAAAATGGAGGGACCACATTTATCATATGAACATGAACATTTCTTGCTTTAAATAACTTTGCACAACCAGATTAAATTCTTCATAAAGTGTTTATTTGTTCTCTTTTATTCAATTTCCAAAAGTCAATGATAGAACGTGTTTAATGTTTCTTGATATAAACCAGTTCCCAGATCAGAGATCAATCTCAGACTAACTGCTGAAGCTTTATTAATATGAGTAAAACTTGATAAAATGCTTAATTGATCCTGTCTTAATAGTAACACTCAAAAGCACTTGTTAGATTACAAAATGATCAGAATTATACATTTAAAATATAATTAAATGTTTGTTATCTTTAAAACATCAATAAAGGATTTTGCCTCAACAAGTACGTCTCCCCCCAATTTCGTCGAAAATACGGAATTGAGATTTTTATTAAAAATCTCTTTGAATTACACAATGCACAAGTTTCACAGAATTCAGTACACCAGAATATCTAAAAAGACTCGATATCGATTAAAAATTACTTTTTAAATCAGTTCTTAGACTACTAGGCGATCTTTCCTCACTCGTCGTAGCTTCAGCGAACTTGCGCGATCACCAATGCGATCCTCAACTTCAACCTCTGATTATGATAATTTGATCATTCGGTTGATTCCCTTGTTGACGCGTTGAACCTTCAAGAACAATACTTTCTTGAATACCGATGAGAAACTTCCTTGTAACCAATTCCACCCGAAAGATCTGATTCACCGAGATCCACCTCGGACGTTATCACCCAATCGAACTAGAACCCCTTTGTTGGACCCATTTAAAGAGTAATCAACTTAGAGGTAATTGAGAATTGGGTGAAAATGAAGAACTTGGTCACAATGCCACTTTCATCCAAAATCCTCACTTAATTTTGATCAAAAGTTGTTTTCTAATTGTTTCTCACACATACAAAATAACCTCATGATGCTATTTATAGAGAAAATAGAATGGAGTAGATTTAGGCAAAATTTCACTGTTATGTATCGATACAAATTTAAGTTTGTATCGATACATACAAGGCTTTCTGGTTTAAAGAATGCCTGATATATATTGGTACATATAAATGTGTATCGATACACTGTGATCTCTTTGTTTCAAATAGAGACTGATGTGTATCGATACATATAAATGTGAATCGATAAACACAAGCTCCTTTGTCCCATGGAGATCTGTTTTGTATCGATACATACAAATGATGCCTGCATTGATACAAAAGCGCATTTTTCAGCCTGAATATTTTACTGAACATTTGTATCGATCCACAAGAAAAGTGTATCGATACAAATCAAATGACCTGTAAACTGATTTTTCAAATTTTAAAAAGATTTTTCGCAGTCAATGCATGTATATTTTTGCCAAAATGTATTCTACCTTATTTTCATATGTTTTGACAATTATTAAAACCAATTACATAAGCTATATAAGCCTACCAATATGCAATAAAATAGAAAACATGTTACAGACGCAAACATCAAAGCTAACCACTAGCAAGTTCCCCCTAAATTGAAGTCAATTCGCGCTTGAACGGTCAAACAGGTATTCAAAACTCTTTATCTTTATCCTTAGCTTATGCATGCATTCTTCTCTCCCCCTTTGACAATATCAAAAAGAAGACAAGAATACACAAATGAGAAGTATCGAAATTGAAAGCATTTTCAAAATTGGTCATATTGTGCACTTACATTTGTCGAAATGCACTTTATGACGAACAACCATATCAATTAAATAATGCAAGATATGCAAAATGTATTCTAATGACGAATAACCAAATTCCATGGCAAAGTTGGCATGTAGAACCACAAGCTAAAACAAGAAGGCATGGATATCAAAAACATCGACATTT
Organism: Trifolium dubium; assembly: GCA_951804385.1. Taxonomy (NCBI): domain Eukaryota; kingdom Viridiplantae; phylum Streptophyta; class Magnoliopsida; order Fabales; family Fabaceae; genus Trifolium; species Trifolium dubium. Next base: position 48,676,535 of record OX638062.1, on the reverse strand, counting down.
TTAGCATTAATCATATCAAGACCAATTACCAATAATTAAACAAATCATGCATAAACCATTCATACATGAAAAAGTCATATAAGCCAAAATGAGTATTTTCATAAACTCGACAAAACTAAAATATTATCCATGCAACCAAATCAAAACAAAATAAAAGTCATAGAGCTATAACAAACTAAAAATTTCATGAGTTCAAGAGACAAGGAAACTAAAAATGCATAAAACTAGAATTATCATTCAATCTCATTCATTCATAGTTTCCGGTTGGTTGGTGTCGATAGAGTTTTGTTGTTTGATTTAAGCATCGAACTAGTTTTGGAGATGGTCAAATCTAGAGGTATTGTAAACTTGCATGTTGTCAAGTCTAGAGGTGATCTCATTATGTAATGTGGTTTGTTTCATGCTTATGTCCCTTAACATATACATAACATGCTTATGTCCCTTAAATATGGGACTAAAACCACGCCTTTACACCCAACACAATGAAGGTGTTGGAGACCGCAATGAATGCAAGCCAAATGCCACAATTATGCGGCTGGCGGCGGACTACAATGAAGGCGTAATGTCCAACAAACCCCCTCACACTCGCGCCTATTAGGCCTGAAGCGTGGACGATGCGAGAAGCCCAACAATAGATCTAGATAGGCTCTTATACCATCTTAAATTTTTATATTAGGTCTAACTCTTTCTTACAAAATCGACTTGTAATGCAAGGGTTGCCTAAGCTATATAAACACAACATAGATCATGTCTCTTAGCGATGTGAGACTAAATTCACCCCTTCAGAGTTCACACCCAACACAATGAAGGTGTTGGACGGTGCAATGAAGGAAGAATTTTCAACACAAGCCATTAGCATATTTGTTTTATGCTTTTTTGCTTTATCTAGTAGTCAATTAAGAAAGAATTAATACCTTATCTTATTTATTTTTTTATTATGAAATGTTTTTGTTAACAAATTTATTATGGAGTTTGAACTTTGAATTTCTATGTTAATTGGTGTTCTATTTTTTATATGTCATTTTTTAGTAATTTATATGTGCATATATGTGTCATTTTTAAGTTTTTAATAGTCATTTTTAATTTTTCATAAACCCGTACGAGTCGAGTTTGAAGACCCTTTTCGAGTCTCAGTAGACGCGCGACAAACTTGGTTGTGAAAGGCGCGTGAGAAGTCTGATCCACTATTTTAAAATAGTTTGGTCCACTATTTTAAAATTTCATATTTAAAATAGTGGATCACTTCAACAAAATAGTAAAAATAAAAGTATAATTATTGCATTGACGTTATAAAACTTTTTTATATGTGTGTCCAATCAAAACACATTAAATTACCCCTTTTATAAGTTTGTTCAATAAAATATCTTTACAAATACTTACATAATTTGATTTGATTGAATACACGTGTAAAATAATTTTACTCCGTCAATGCATACAAATTAAATTCAAAATATAAAGAAACAAAACTACAGTTAAATTATTATTTCACTATAATAATCTGTTATGAGAATCATCTTGGATTAGGTCATTGGAGAATGATCCCACATATATAACACACTATTCTTTCTTGATTATTTTTTTCAATGATGGATTGAAAATTTGAATTGTCATAGTTTGGCACCCAAAATTTGAGTACAAATTATTTGGAAGTACCTATCTAGTTCATTCGTTATTTATTTATTTTCCTCCGTTTGAGTGCCACAATTAAATATTAGGAAACACCGTTATACCCGCAGAATAAGCCCTTAACCACCACACATAAAGGACCCACTCTTAATCTAATTATAAATTATATAATCTTCATTTTATGCAACTAAGATCTCTACTTAATCAAGTTCATTCTATCTGTGCATCTATATACGTAAGGATTGTGTTTTATTTAATTGATTTTAGTTTTCAGCTCAAATTTATATGTTATTTGACTTATATTTGTAGTTCCCAATCCGACAAAAAATATGCAATTTTGGGAAGGATATTCATAATTTGTTGTTAAATTTGTCCACTATACTTTTATTAAAATGTTTTAATGATTTGAAATAGAATCGTATTATCACATGTACCAAAAAAAAAAAATCTTATTATCACAAGGACCTCGTGTTTCACTACAAACCAAAAGGTCAAACCGTTGAAACAAGGCTTAACTGTCCCCAATCTTTTAAATTACAAGTAAATGATTTTGTACATAGCTGTATGTCTATAAGTAACACATGTTTAAAATATATTCATAATTAAGATCAACTATAAGTGTCTCTGTAGGATTGCTCAAGTGGTAAGAAATGAGAGATATATGAGTTGAGTATGGAGAGATTCATGAATAATTTCTGACGGGAGCTGTTTATCTTTCTTATGTATCAAAAAAAGATTAGCTATAAGTTTTCTCCTCTCATTTTCTAATCTTAGCCGTTCATAATTTTTTCGTTCTTCTTAATTAATCTATTATTGGAGAATAATTTAAGGTCAATTTATGTCTAGAATCACCACCCTTCCAAATCATTTCTACTGTTTATTTTAGTAAAATAAGCGTTACTTTCGCATATCTTTGGTATTTCTTTTAGTATTTTTTGAGATTTTGTTGTCTTATAGTGCAATATTGTTTGTTTTGATTTTCCGTCATAATGCGATATATTTTGTTTTTTCATCATAGTGCGGTGTATTTTGTTTTCCCGTTATAATGCGATGTAATTTAATTTGTTTTTCTGTCTTAGTGCAGTATTTATTAATTTGTTTCCGGTTAAAGGATTAAGTTCGATTTAGTGCAGTTCAAATCATCAATGACTTTTGTATAATTACCGATACAAATTCAGAGACAAGGACATTCGCTCCGAACACGTCAATATAGTCAAATATGTAGGCTTCTACAATTTATCGTTTTATGCTATTAACATGGATGTTGTGATTTGTTCGCAGACTTATCTTTTTTAGTTTTAGCGATTATAAATTTGTATTGCATCAATTTACTCTTTAAATATATTTTAATTAATGAATATTGTTTATTTAGTCAAAAATAAAGTATTACATGGTTCTTTTGATAAGCAAAAGATTAATATTGAGAAAAACGGCATATAAAACAACAACAAAGAATAGCATATGATAAATATTTCTTACAATGTTTGATGACAAATGTTATTTTGGTTATTTAAATAATTTGTACTATAGAAAAAAAAAGTTTTCCCGTGATTTACCAAGAAACAAAAAATTTAGTTTTTGTCTAATTTCTTGCCCATAAATTGTCAGAGCTCCAGAAACAGTTTTAAATCAAATACAATATAATTAGAGTTATGTCTAATCCCTTTTTTTTTTTAATAGATCAAACGCACTACATTATTAAGAAAGCGAAAGTCGGTGGTTTGTGAAGCTCAAGTCGTGGGTCACTCTCTGAGTCTCATTATCATTGTTGTTGATACCAGCTCCTTTACATGCATATGGTGGATGTTTGTTGATTTTGCGTCGCTTGTCCGCCGTGAATAACTTTCGATGGTTTTGTTTTCAAAATGATGTTGTCCTAACTATATTTTGAGCTGAATAGGTGTTTATTTGCATTTTTGAAGTTGTCAGAAAAACGAAAACAAAAATTGAATCTAACCCAAGGAATTGAATCTGACACGCCTCCCGCTGGGCTAGTTAGTTTCTTTTGATATTTAATTTGCGCATAAATTATTTATTCACTGATATTATTGGTTGGATGTAAAAAAAAATTGAAGGCCCCAAAAAATTGGAGGCCCAAGGCTGAGGCCCAACCAGCACAACCTCTGGGCCGGCCCTGGTTCTATAGAAGTGATTGACCTTCCTGTTTTATGTGTGATGTTTTGTTGGAAGCTTCGCACGAGGTGGATTTATCAAGACCTAATTCGGCCTGATATTGTTCAAAAGAACTAGGTTTGTAGACACTCCGTGTTGATGGAAGTAGTCATTTGTCGTGCTAATGGGTTCACAAATTCTTTGGTGAGTCTGGTGCTCGTGGTGCTCAACCCTATTGACTGACCGTCCCTTGATTTGGCTTTCGATTGGCTCGGGTTTGCTTTGGATTTTCAACAATACCTCAAAGGTTGATGGAGAGTCTATCTCAATATCTATATTATTCCTTGATTTTAGACTATTTAGATTGAAAAGGTCATCATCGCCTGCTACTCGCCGCGCGGCGAGTAGCGCGTACATGGACTATTTTAGTGTTGACGGTCGACTATTCGCCTCAAATTTTTATAACTTCTATTTTGCCTTATAAGATTAACTAGAAATTTGTATGTTCCACCGTTCTACATGATTATGTGGACTCACTGAGTTAGGTTTGTGTCCTCCTAAATTTTTGCCCCTTATAAAGAAAAAGTACAATTTATTTGAATTTCTCAATCAATGAAAAAATAGTTTTGGAAGAACATGTGCAATGTATCGAGTTTGCTACTATATCCTCTATGTAAATGTAATCATATATGTATAGACAAATATTAATAGTTTGAACATAACTTAGATGATGTATCCCTTACCAACAAAAAGAAATTTAGATGATGTATCTGCAATTTTTATCAAACAAATAAATGTATGCATGGTTAGTTTTTTTAATTTAAAAACTAATGACGGCATGTGGCCGGTCAGGGAAAGGTTTTGCATCCCCACGTCCGACTTTTCATAAAAATAAACATGCCTCTTATATTAAAGGTCAAATATATTTAGGAGTTCATTAAATTTTGCGTTTGTATTATATAAATTTTTAAGCTTTTTTTTGTAATAGATAAGTCTTTAAAAAAAAAAAAATTGTAAAATATAGATCTTTTAAATGTGTAATTAAGGATAACGATGCAACACTTTAAACACTTAAATAACCTATCTAATACGTTAATACAACATCAAAACATAATACCCCTAGATATATTTGATCTATATTAAACCAAAACTAAAGTGAAATTCTAATTAGATTAAAATTTAAGGGTCAGAATAAACTTTAAAAAGTTAAATTTTTGCCAAATTTAAATTTGATTTGTCAAAGAATTGAAAGCTTAGGCTTAGTTTGAAATTGGCTAATTTTCTTGGCTTAATATGTCATTTTGAAAGCTTGATATGACTGGTTTTTTTTTGACGAAAGCTTATTGATATCACTGGTTAACATGTTCAAAAGTTTTTTCATATGAATATATTGAAATAAATAATTATATTTATTATGTATAAAATTAATAGATTAATGACTTAATAGATCAATGAGATTAAACACTTTTTTGATATTAAACATGACATTTTAGATAATTTGATTATATATATGAGATCATATTTTAATTTTAGTTTATATTAATACACTTATATAAATTACTTTGAAATTATATTAGAGATGTTAGATGTGCCTAAAATTTGCAAAGTTAAAAGGACTTTCATATCTTAGTGCAAAATTTGTGGAAACAAATAAGTGCAACACATTTGATAAAATTTATAAGCTTCGGAAGTTGTTGGCTCTAGTATTGTCGATAGCAACTGAAATTGAAAGTGTGGAACGTGTTTTATCAGCTATGAAGTTTGTGAAGAGCCAACTATAAAAATAAGTTATAAGTTAATAATGATTGTCTTATAACTTTTTTTTAGAAAGACATGTTTTTAGAACAATTAACAATGATGTTATTTCAGCTCATTTTCTAGAAATGGATGATAGACAATTTTCATTATAAAAATATTGCATTAAACAATATTATTTCTTAATTTCAATCTAATTTAGTTTATAATTTCTTCGATTTTTTTTTGTCAAAAAAATTCTTCGATATTTAACCACACCATTATTAAATAGTTGGATCCGCCCCTATAATTCAGGTTGATTCAGTTGACTGTATTCAATTTTAAAAATTGACGAACCGATAAAACAAAAAAAACCTCTTACTAATACTTTTTTTCTTATAATATAATAGGATATATTAAATAAAAAGTGAAGTATAAAAGAGGGGGGACTAGCAAGATCTTTCCAAATACTCCTTCCGTTCTTTTTTACTTGTCATTTTTGAAAAAAATATTTATTCTTTTTTACATGTCATTTTGGTAATTTAGGTTATATTTTGTCTATTATGTCATCTTTCTTATTTTATTTTATTGACTAAATTTTATTTAATTCTTTTTGTTGAAACAATATAATATTTTTATTGTATACAATTTTATTTTTTCTACTAAACTTTTTCATATAATCTTTTTATTGTTTCTTGTAACAAGTTTTATTTGTTTTTAAATGAAGTTTGTTATAATTTTTTTGGAAACAGATAATGTTTGTGAAAAAAGTAAGAAATTATTGGTGGATTAAAAATATGATATATATATTTTATAAAAAAAATGGTATAATAGAAAAATAAGGTGCAAAAATACACTCACCTATTTTGGTCTTTTTTTTTTCTAAAACGACAAGTAAAAAGGAACGGAGGGTGTACTATTTTTCATAAATATTACTCCATTCGTTCCTTTTTACTTGTCGTTTTAGAAAATAAAAAAAGACCAAAATAGGAGAGTGAATTTTTGCTCCTTATTTTTCTATTATGTCCTTTTTTATATATATTATATTTTTAGTCCACCAATAAATTCTTACTTTTTCACAGACATTATCTATTTCCAAAAACATTGTAACAAACTTTATTTAAAAACAAACAAAATTTGTATACAATAACAAAAATTATATTATTTCAACAAAAAAAATATATAATTTAGTCAATAAAATATAATATAAAAGAGGGTATAATAAGCAAAATATAACTTTAATTGTGATGAAACTTTAATTGTATGCTTTTAGGAAGATTTCTGTCTAATATTAATTAAAACTCTCCGGTTCAACTTGAAAGAGAAGGTTACAATGAAAATGATGAGAAGGGTGATGAAGTCACTACTAAAAAAATCTTAAATACCGACGGTCAAAATTTGTCTCTAAAAAGCATATATTCTGTCACTAAGCATGTTAGAGACAAAATTAGAGACAGATTTGATTTGGTCGTTAACTTCTTCGTCTCTAAGCCATTAGAGACGAATTTTATATTCCGTCTCTGATTGGAGACAGAATTTATCCGTCTCTGATTCAGAGACAAATTTTATATATCTGTCTCTAAATGTTGAATTCAAAACACAATAAATCCGTCTCTATTGGAGACTGAATTATCCGTCTCTGAATTCAAATAATTCTGTCTCTAAGCAAAAAAATTCGTCTCTGTTGGAGACAGAAATATCCGTCTCTGAAGTCAAATAATTCTGTCTCTAAAATTCCGTCTCTAAGCAAATAAACGTCTCAGTTGGAGACAAAATTATCTGTCTCTAAATTCAAATAATTTTGTCTCTAATATTCCGTCTCTATGCATAAAAATTTGTCTCTATCGGAGACAGAATTATCCGTCTCTAAATTCAAATAATTTTGTTTATAATCATAAAATTCCGTCTCACAAAACTTATTTTCCATCTCTTATTAGTCATTATTATTTTTGTCTATTTAGCAATTAAATGTTTATACAATTTTTGAAATATTAATTTTTGTTTACTAAATGTAATTCATATAATTCTACAATATGAGAAAATCAAATTTTGATTAACACTAAATTTGATACATTAACATAAAAATGTATGTCATATTTACAAAGTATCAATATCAAACTTATAGTTGTCCAACACACAAATAAATTTAAATAATTTAACAAAAATATATAAAAAAAAAAGTAATTAAGCTAAACTCATCACCCTTCTAGTTATTTTCATCGTTACCTTATTTTTCAAATTTTGATTAATATCGTGGCGGTGGTTTGTTGGGCGTGTGGCAAAGAGCCCGTGTCTTTTTCATAAATAATGGTGGAACTCGGGTGAATGTTTCAAGAGATGATGGGTGTTTGGTGTTGGTTTCTTTGTGCTGCGTTTTTGCTTCTACCTCTGTGCGTGCTCTGTTTTGCTTCTGGGATTTTTTTTTTTTTGCCTTTGCTTGTAGCTCTTTTTGGCATACATTATTATTTGGCTTTGTTTGTTAGTTGCACTGGTTCTTTCTATGTACTCTTTCTCAACCCTCTTAGCATGTCTTATGCTATTAGATGTTTTAATTGCCTTTTAAAAAATTAGACACAAATCTTCTAAAAAATATACAATTAAAGTTCTATAAAAATTACACGCTAGAAAAAACATACAATGAACAATGAACAAAAACAAACAAAACTCATAAAAACTCTAAGAACTCTTAGACTTTCATAATATTTTTGGGTGAGTATTGTCGTTGGACTTGAGTCTCTATTTATAGTAAAATAGACTATTAGATAATATTCAAGTCTTCCATAAAGGATTAGCTTCGATTTGATAAAGTTTGTTAGCACCAAATTTTTCATTAAATCTTTTTCAAAGATTTATTTTTCAAACAATACAAATCTCTTCCAAAAACCAATGTTTTAAAAACCGGACCGGTCATCGAACCGGTGAGGCTATGGGTTCACTGGTTCAATGGTCGGACCGCGGGTTCACTGGTCGAACCGCATGACTAGACCGGATTAAACCGGATCAAACCGGTGTAATGAACCGGACTCTATAATAAAATTATATAGGTATTAAACCGGTCGAACCGGTGACTCGGTCTCTAAAAAATCATGATTGGATTGAAATTTTTACACCTATAATTTGTAAAAATTCTAAAATATCGTAATTTAATAAGTTCAATTTTAAAATTTAAATTATAAATATAGTGGTCACACAAACAACAAAATAAGTAAGTGAATATAAAGTATTTTTGTATTGAATTGAATGATTCAGTCTTTAAAAATAATTAAAACATATAAAGGATTAAAAAATATCAAATAATTATATGTATTAATTGAATCGGAGAATAAAAACATTTTTTTTATAATAGAATATAGCATCTATTCATTTTTATTTAAAAAATTATAACATATGTATTTTAATTATAAATATAATAAAATAAAAATAAAAAATCAAATTTGATTCTTAAATAAATCAAAACTTGTGAAAAGGTTTAGTTTTTTATAAAAATAATATTAATAGTATAAGAATATGCATTATATTAATTACAAAGTAAATATGTTAACAAGATAACAACTTAGCATAGTGGTTGAATGTTTTTTTCTTTTAAGAAGAGGTCATGAGTTCAAACCTTAGTGAAGACAATTTTTCTTATTTTTAAACATTTAAATTCTTTATTCATTAATAGAGGGAATAAAAAAATATCTGGTAAAAAAAATTCTCGCTCAAAAAATAAAATTCAAATTTTCAAAAAAAAAAAAAAAACTGTTTAAAATGTATTAAACCGGCCGGTCTGGCAAAACCGTCCGGTTCACCGGTTTTCTCCGGTCTAGACCGGTTCGCGCCGGTTTTCCCCAATCCATCTGCATATCCGATCCAATAGCCAGACCGGACCGGTTGACCTCCGGTTCACCGGTCCAACCGGTTCGACCGGCCGGTCCGGTCCGGTTTTTAAAACATTGCCAAAAACAGTTTGTGCTTCCAAAAACAAATCTTCAAAGGATATATTTGTTTGGAATACTTAAAATAAAATAAAAACCAATCTTCAAAAAATTACTTGTTTGAAATATTTAATTTTAAATATATATCTTCAAACAAAAATATTCAACAAAAATATATTTGTTCACTTCCAAACGAATAAAAATAATCTTCTCCAAAGATATGAACAAATATTTGTTTCCAACGAATCATGTTCAAACAAAAATATATTAGTTTTCTTCCAAACAAATAAAAAATATTCTCCAAAAATATATTCAATCCAATTCAAACAAAAAAGTTTGAATAGATAACTTCTTCGTGAATCAAGTAAATGAATCATTTAATTTGTTTAACATGTTGTTTTTTTAAAAAAAAAATTGACAATCAAAAGAGAACATCTATTTTCCTTTAATTATTTATTATATTTAGACAAATTTAATTTGTTAAGTTTTCTGAATGAAAGGTAGTTGAATTCTCTCCTATGATGCATTATAATTTTAGTGAATATTTTTTTTCTAATAAAAAAATATATCTTTATTTTTTATTTTAGGTGAAGTTTTTTATATCTTGATTGACACAATTAATTAGTCCGTCTATTCTTAAATAACTGTCACAATGGACCAGATATGTATGCCAATGCATATCTTTGATCATAAATATCTTTAATTATGTGTTATAAAAAATTCTAAATTTTTTATATTTTGAAAATATTCATCGAGACAAATTGAACAACATCATATATGCTAATATTTATTTTTATATATTAATCAAAATATATGGTCAAATTATGTTATATAAATAGTACACACATAATTCAAACGACACTTATTTAAGAATGGATGGATTATCATCGACTTTTCAGGAAAAAAAACTTTGTTCACTTGCTTAAAAAAAACTGATATTTTTCTCTTGAATATATCAAATTTTATTTTTGGTCATAAAAAAATTTCTTTGAACTTTTGTCCCGTAATTTTTATGTTTTCAATTTTATTTAATTTTGTTTTTATAAAAGTTCATATCACATACTCTAAGTAAATTATTTTTATGACATGTCAATAATAAAACCTTAAAAAGTCATTAGTTTAATAATTTTAATATTTAATCTTTATTAATTTAATGATAATATCAAATTAAAAATTAAATTGTTCAACTAAAGATTATTTTGTTTTAACTATAAATTATATTTTTATCGGATTTATATCTCATTCATCGCATGAGAGAAAGTCATAGTCGAGACTCAAGGAAAATATGTTTTGAAATATTAAAAAAATATTATGCACTCAATTTTGGCTCTATTGGTAAATTAACATGTATTTTTGGCGGGAAATTTGGCGGGAAAATTTTTGGCGAGATGAATCTTCGATGTTATTTCGTTTAGAGATGAATTTCAGAGACAGATTATTTCAGAGACGAATAAATTCCGTCTCTGGCAGATGTTTGACTATTATAATAACAAGTTGACTAATTAGAGACGGATAGAGAGACGAAAACTATTAGACACAATAAAAATCCGTCTCTAACATCTGTCTCTAATTTTTTTTTATTTATAAATTAAAAAACTTATTAACTAGAGACAGATTTAGAGACAAAATATTTTTGAGACAAATCTTTTTGTCTCTAAAATCTGTCACTATTACATATATTTTAATTTTTGTCTCTAAACACTTTTTTCTGTCTCTAATTCCGTCTCTGATAGAGATGAAATAAATTCTGTCTCTAAATTCCGTCAGTATTTAAACTTTTTCTAGTAGTGAGTTTAGCTTTAGTTACGTTCTTTTATGTATTTTTGTTAAATTATTTAAATTTATTTGTGTGTTGGACAACTTTAAATTTGATATTGATACTTTGTAAATAATATTTTTATGTTAATGTTTCAAATTTAGTGTTAATTAAACTTTGATTTTCTCACATTGTAGAATTATATGAATAACATTTAGTAAACAAAAGTTAATATTTGAAAAACTGTTTAAACATTTAATTGCTAAATAGACAAAAATAATGACTAATAAGAGATAGGAAATGTGTTTTATTTGTGAGACGAAATTTTATGATTAGAGACAAAATCATTTGAATTCAGAGACGGATAATTCTGTTTCCGATAGAGACAGACTTTTATGCTTAGAGACGAAATTTCAGAGACGGATAATTCTGTCTCCAACAGAGACGAAATTTTCTGCTTAGAGACAAAATTATTTGAATTCAGAGATATATAATTTTGTCTCCAATAGAGACGAATTTGTTGTGTTTTAAATTTAACATTTAGTGACAAATATATAAAATTCATTTTTGAATTAGAGACAGATAAATTTTGTCTCATAATTCTATCTCTAACGTACTTAGTGACGAAATATTTTCTTCTTAAAAATAAATTTTGGCTGTCAATATTTAAAATTTTTCTAATAGCATAAATGAAACCGATAAATTTAATTCAATTTATATCTGATAAACACTAAAAATCAAACAAACTAATCCAAACGGAAGCAATTCCACTTAATTCAATCAAACACATTTACAGTGCAATTTCGCTCACCGCGTGGTGTATTATTCTTTTTTGTATTCTTCTTGAAAGTGTAGCATTTGTCAAAAGATAATAATAATAAGCATTTTCTAGAATCGATTTTTTTTTCTTTCTTTTATTTGACAAGACATTTTCTAGAATCTTAATTATAAACACAATCGTAACTTCCGATTTATCTGCTTAGATGTTGATTTGATTAGATTTATATACAACAAGTTGATTTAATTTATAATAATTGTGTTGTCATCTTCTAGAAACTAATCCAACTAAGTTTGCAATCAGACCAACCAAGCACATACTTTGATTTCAATACTCTCAAGAACACACACGTTGGAAACACCTACGTTTATGTAGTGACAAAATCACCCTTATTCATGTTGTTTTAGTAAAAATAGAGGATAACCCATAAAATAACTCATATTTGATAAGTTTGATAAAATAACTCATACTCCCTCCGTCCCATTATATAAGCACTTTTACTACAAAAGTCTAGTCCCAAAATATAAGCCCCTTTACAATTTATTAGGTACATTTATTACTTTTTTGCTTACACATACCCCTAATTATTACTACTAAGTTGTATTGGAATACAAAAATTGTAAAGGGTCTTATATTTTGGGACTAGACTTTTGTAGTAAAGATGCTTATATAATGGGACGGAGGAAGTATTTGATAAGTTTGCAGTAAATATTACATCTGTCGTGTCTATGTGAGTTTACTTTGTTGGCATTAGAAATAATATAAAACTATTTATATGATCTTTCTAAAGAGCTTAAATTTTTGGAATAATCGGTCATCTGACATGGAATCAAAGTCTCTATGACTAAGTGGTTTAGAGTTCGATTCCCGCTTTCCTCACTTTCTAATTAAAAAGTGGAATTTTAAGCATATGGTAGGTGGGTCTATGCATTATTCATGCTTCAAGCCCAATGGTCTCTTGCGTGAGGGAGCGTGTTAGAAATAATATAAAACCATTGATATGGTCTTTTCTAAGAGTTTAAGCTTACATTGTATGATAATGCAGGGATTCAAATTTGAATTATAATACACACATTTATCCATCTTATAAAAGTCGAATTCTAACTACTAAATTACCTGATTAAAAAAATACCTCTATTTTTCTATAGAGTCTTGTTAACATGTGTCCTAAAGCATATGTGTTAAGAAATTAAAATTAGAAACATTCTTATAAAGTTTGTGCAGTTAACTCTTAAAAAATGAACGGATAGACTGAGATCACTTGCGCTCATTGCTCCAAGCATATGTTTTGTGACCTAATACCGAGCACAATAGCCAGTGGACTAGACTTGTCTGATCATTGGATCGAGCAAATGAATTGCCTTAATTATTCTCAGTGCAGAATACAAACTGAGCTAAATATCTGTTAAAATTTATAATTTATAAATTGCTGAAAATGTGTTAAATAAACTAAATTATTAGAATTTCATCTTTTTAAAGTTGAATAAATGGACATATTCAATCTTTACACATTACGTGCAATATGTGCCTACATCAACCATATAATTGCTTAAGCATGACATCTCCGGTTTTTGTGTAATTACCGTTGATTTTGAAGTTTAAAACTTTTACTAGAACTTTGCTTTATTAGAGAGTGTTGATGTGTACATCCAAACAATAACTTGTGTTACCAAAAATTGTCAACCAAAACCCAACAAAACCTGAAGAATATGAAAAAAGTAATAACTCATTTTGGTTCCGTGCAATTGCACATGACTTCATTTAAATTAGAAAACGAAAGCAAAGATTCTTAGATGTTAGAAAAGTTCCAAATATGACAAGACAAAAGTTTATTTTTTCAAATTTATCAACATAGATGCATTAAAAGTCAAGCGGCAAGGGTATCTATGTCATTTTCCTTTAACCAACTTGTTAGACTTAGGATACCCGCCCCCATTTATCAAATCATGTTTAACAAATCATGTTTAAATATTTCTTAGTTTCTTACTTTCTAGCTTGTCAAACAAACAATTACAAATCAATATAAATATATATAGCTAATACTAATGTGATCAAAATACCACCTATTCAGAATGACTTAGTGGTAAATAGTTAAGTCTCTTAATTATTTAAGTCAGAATTTAATACATAGCTAAAATGTATGAAAAAAATATTTCTTGTGATAAATCAACCTTTTAAATAGATATAAGTTAAATCGGAAAATTAGTCTTCTATAATCTGTGCATATAATATTTTGATTTTAAGAAAATATGTCATCAAGAATTGACACTTTTTTTTTGACACACAAGAATTGACACTTAATCAATAAATCATATCACATTCGAACATTAATAATTATTTCATCAAGATTGATCATGAACAGTCCATATTCAAATTTCGTATTAAATTGCAAAATTAAAACTTATATGTTTTTATCTAATCTTAATTGAACGATCAATAATGTCTCGGTCTCGCTAGGCATAATCCCTTATAAGGAAGGAATTTGAATTCTTAATAATCAATACCCTCTCCGATCACTATTATAAGCAAAAAAAATACTTGCTTACACTAGTGTTCAAAGAAATTTAGTTAAGTGTAGTTAATTTTTTTATTTGATGTAAGACATAAGTTAAGTTTACTGTATTGCCCTTTTAAATCACAAGTATTAAAACATAAAAAAATGGAATAATTATCTAAAAAGTAGTAGAATTAAATAAGAGTATATTTGAAATAGTAATATTAATTATTTTAAAAATAATTGACTTTTATTATAGTAACCAAAATTTGAAGTGTTTTGTTGCTTATAATAGTGATCATATTAAAAGATCAACATATAAAAGTTCCTTATATACTTGTCAAAAAAGAAGTTCCTTAAATAAATATACATGTTTCAATTAATTACTCTTTAAATGTCAAGTGAGATACCCTCAACCACTTTAGACAAAAAAACAAAAATAAAAAACTACAACCCTTTCAATATGAACAAAGAATAAGTTTACATCGCAAACATGACCAAGACAACAAAACAAAACAACAAATTATTAGAAAAATTCAACGTAGGGATGATATAAAATAGATGTGAATAACCTCATTTCTCTCTACGAGCAGTTGAAGATTTTGAATACTACCTCTCTTCCAAAGTCTAAAAACTCATTTCCAATTTTTTCATTATTTCTCTTTTTACCTAATTCATCACATTTTCTCACCAACAAAACCTTCCACAAATATCTATATATATATAAGTATATAACCATTAATTTGAAATATTGTAGCTAGATTACTCTCTATACACACTCTACAAAACCAATTCAAAAAAATTTGATTTTTTATTTTACACTTGAAGAAATTATCAAGAAAAAATGAAAATCAAATGGAAATCAATATTCCCAACAAGTTGTTTCAAAGGAAAGTATGATACATCACCAAAGGCAAAAAAAGTGGTATCAACAAAACCAAGAAGCTCATCAACATCAACACATAGGATATCAATAGAGGAATTGAGTTATCCAAACAAAACTTTTTCAGAAGATTTGTCAATTTCTTTAGTAGGATCTAATCTTCATGTGTTTACAGTTGCTGAGCTTAAAGTTATAACACAACACTTTTCTTCTAGTAATTTTATTGGAGAAGGTGGGTTTGGACCTGTTCATAAAGGGTTTATTGAAGATAGGGTTAGGCCTGGTTTGAAAGCTCAACCTGTTGCTGTTAAGCTTTTAGATTTGGAAAGCAAACAAGGTCATAAAGAGTGGCTGGTAAGTGCTTTTTATATTTTTTACTTTTTACCATCATGCTTTTTGCTAACAAATTTTTAGATATTTGGTTTTTAATTAAGATTAAATATCAAAATTGTTAGATCAAATTTCCATGATGTGTTTTATGTGATATTTATCATTTCGTTCAAGACTAAATTTAATAAGTAATTTAGTCAATTTCCGTAAATAATTTAGTCAACTTATTCTGTATATGTAGCTCAGTTGATAATTATCAAAGTTATTAATGGAGGGTAGGGATTCAAAATCCGAATTTTCCATTTCTCAACACTTGAAAATGACAAGTTGACCGAAAAAATTAGTCAACCCGAAAAAGTTATTACTATTTCTTGGTTCTGGTTCATTAGTCGGATATAGGATCAATTATTTGTATTGTTTCTCTAATTGGTATAATAATCATTGTTAGCAAAATCGCGAGTAAAATCGTAAAATTTATGGATTTTGCGATTTTGCTCACTCAAAAGGATTAAAATCTTGAGTAGAATCCTAAATTATGTAAAATTTTAGTAAAATCGCACATAATCGCAAAATCCCTGTAAAATCTACGATTTTAAAGAGATTTTACGGATTTTGGCTTTTTTTATTTTATGTTTTTTAACTAGGTCAAAATTGACCCGTTTAATGTTTTGACCCGGTTTAAAAGGTTTTGACTAAGTAGATGGCGTTTTACTAGTGATTTGTATTAGGATATAGACATTAAGTATTTTTTTACTATTTCTCAACACTTGAAAATGACAAGTTGACAGAAAAAAATTAGTCAACCCAATAAAGTTATTACTATTTCTTGGTTCTGGTTCATTAGTCGGATAAGGATCAATTATTTGTATTGTTTCTCTAATTGGTATAATAATCTCTTAACTTGTTTAAATGACATCTAAAATAGTTCATGAACCGTAAGCGTTGAGTATACCTTGTACTCCTTATAATTCAATTTTTTTATAAAAAAACACTTTCTTCACTAATATAACTTCTTTTAATGGTGTGATATATTATGTGGTTGTATGAACATTAAGAGACAAAAATATAGATCCGTTTCAAAAAAAAAAGAGACAAAAATATAGATAATGCCATGTGTACAATTAAACTATTTTTAGAAGTAAATTAACCTTTTGGTAATAAGTGATTTTGACTTTTGAGTACTGACTCTTTGATTTTTGTAACTTGTGTTTTCAGACTGAAGTTGTTGTTCTTGGGCAATTAAGGCATCCACATCTTGTGAAGTTAATTGGATATTGTTGTGAAGATGAACATAGACTTTTGGTGTATGAATATTTACCAAGAGGCAGCTTGGAAAATCAATTATTTAGAAGTAAGATTTATTTATGCACAATAGTTTGATCTTTAATTTCAATATGTTTTGAAGTAGAAAAGAAAATTAATCTTGTTTTTATTTTTTTTAATTTTTTTATAGGATTCTCAGCATCACTACCTTGGTCAACAAGAATGAAAATTGCTGTTGGAGCTGCAAAAGGTTTAGCTTTTCTTCATGATGCAGAGCAACCAGTTATTTATAGAGATTTCAAAGCTTCAAATATCTTGTTAGACTCTGTATGTATTACACTTCTTCTACTTATTAATTAATCGAAGAATTTAATTTATATGCATTATTCGGTTTTAAAAAAAATTAAACGTACATTCAATCGAATTTTAGTTTTTTGTTGATCATAAAATAAATTTCTTAAATTTAATTATTATAATTTTACCTTATCACAAAATTTGTAACCATATTTTAAATTCACCTAATTTTTGTCTATCCGTCAAACTCTACGCTAAAAAATGTTGATATGACGTGTTTTAAATAATTGGCAAACAATTTGATTGACTTAATTTTTATGTCAATAGTACATGTGAATTAAATTCTTAATTACATGTCTTAGAACATAACCTTACTATTACGGATTTAAGTTAGCAAATCGATAAATTTTTAATTGAAACTTATTTTCTTAATTATTATACTCATCATTATTATATTTTATTTTTCAGGATTATAATGCAAAACTCTCTGACTTTGGGTTGGCAAAAGATGGCCCTGAAGGAGATGACACCCACGTTTCAACAAGAGTTATGGGCACTCAAGGCTATGCTGCCCCAGAATATGTCATGACAGGTAAAAATACACATGATGTTGGATTAGTTTAATGTTATCTTAGCTTTTAGTTTAGTGTATTCAATAAACATACATTACACCAAAAAAAATCCTTTAGTAGATTTTCCTTATATTAACTAAAACGCACTTGTGAAGCACTATCTAAAAACTAATTTACATAAGCAAATCATTAGGCTTAAGTAGTTAATAAGTTTTACTATAAGAAAGATTTTGAGAAAACACGGTTCGATTTTTAAATAAAATAATTTATTGATTAGACTTTACTTATTTCGCGGTCAAACTTTATACTAATTTATATAGACATCAAAAAGAATAATGTACTTATGTAATGCTGATATAAGAAAAATAAAAGTCTATCTATTAGTTATAAATTTAGACATTTATATAAATAAAAAAATGGTTTATATTTATCATTGGAGAATATAGCAATTATTTTGTTAGACTTAATAGGAGTTTTGTCTTTTAGCAACATGACATATATTTTTGTTAGTTATGTCGGCATCACATAATATGAAGAGAATGACAATAGAAATTAAAAATTCTTCTTCAAAATATTATGAATAAACACGAGAAAATATGAAAATTTAATTCGGTGATAAAAGTTTAACTTTATAATATTAAGATGTTAAATTGAAATTTCTTTAAACACAATTGTAAAATCATTATTAATCCCACTTTAATTATTAAAAAATTTCTTTTCCCTTTAAAGAAACACAAAAGAACTACAAATTGTAAATAGGAGACTAAAATCATACTTGAGCTTTTTTTTGTTAATTAATAATGACGATCACACCAAAAAAAATGCTTTAATAATGCTTATAGGACCCCGGTGTTGGTTTTTTGTAGCATTTTTGTAATAAACACTATTAAATGTGCGCTATTAAAGCTAGTTTTTGGCGTAGTGAATGTAAGATATTAAGATGATGACAACATATGATTAATTTATCTAAAGCTAGAATTCTTATGACTAATTCAAATTTATTTTAATAATGTTTTATTATAGGTCACTTGACGGCCAAAAGTGACGTCTATAGCTTTGGAGTAGTTTTGTTGGAATTGCTAACAGGAAGAAAGTCAGTTGACAAAAATCGTCCACCAAGGGAACAAAATCTAGTAGATTGGGCAAGACCAATGTTAATTGATCAAAGAAAACTTAGCAAATTAATGGATCCAAAACTTGAAGGACAATATTCTGAAATGGGTAGTAAAAAAGCAGCTACATTGGCGTATCAATGTCTTAGTCATAGGCCTAAAAGTAGGCCTACGATGAGTCAAGTGGTAAAAATTTTGGAACCCTTACAAGATTTCGATGATATTCCAATTGGACCTTTTGTTTACCATGCTCCAATTGATACTAACGAAGTGGTTAAAGAAAAAGAATGTGAAACACCTAAGGAGAGGAGAAGGGAAAATGGTCGCTATCATAGGAATGGTCATAGGCATCATCCACTTAAATCCCCGAGGTCGCCGCACCCTCAATCACAATCATCACCAAGGCCACCGTCACAACCATCACCAAGACCCCGTTCGCAGGTTGACAGATACCGAAATAGTAGGGGAAGTTCGTCAAATTCTCCTTCGCCGCGAAATATATAGCGGAATGGAAACCAATAACATTTTGTATATATATACATATATTTTTTTTCAAAAAAGTGTGTAGCTTTTATTTTTTGGGTGCAAAAAATGATTAGTTTTATGTTAGTGTACAAACAACTATAGCCTAAATGTGATGAATTACCAATTGCAAGAGTACACAAATTCTAGAAGGGAGAATATTGTAATGAAAGATGCTTGAGTTAGTCTTATTTTTATTATTCAATTAAAGCAGGAAGTTATATTTATTTTAAGCTTGTGTATATACAAATATAGAACTTATAATAACCAAAAAAAGTATAGGATTTAATAGAATAATACATTTTGCTTCTTGATGTATCAAAAGAATGGTTCAAAAAATGGACATTGACTAATTAAGATTTGTTGAACAAAAATTTAAGAAATGTCAACACTGAGGATTACAGCCAAGTGTTTTGACCAAAAGTGTAATTGAGAATTTGAGAAGAATGGGTAATGCCACTGGCTGTTTTGAAGTAAACCCATGTCCCACCCTTAGAATTTGTTTTATTTACAAAAAAACTAATATATACTTAGGGGCTAAAAAATGTTAAACTAGTCATAAAATTCGTCTATATATAGTTTCCAAATAAAAGAGAGTGTGTTGTTATTATTATTGATTTTTTTTTGACGAAAATAGTTTACGAGAAATGTAAGTGAAAATTTGTAAACCAGTCTTTAACCACATGTAGCTTTGTTGTTTGTTGACCTTGCTTCTAGTTTTTGCTTTTTTTTTTTGTTGTGCAGATTTTGTCTCTCTTTAGACTTTAGAGAGCTCTTTGGAAAAAAAAAATTATACTCATGGGAAAGTTTTCAAAAAACTTTTGCTTTTGAAATAAAAAAAAACAATGGTGTGATCTTAGATCGTGATTAAACCGCTATTGAACCGGTTGACCGAATACCAAATAATTAAATAATAAATAATACAATGGAAAGGATACCATGACAAATACATTAAATTTCATAACCTAATATCAAAAGCTTTCCAATTTAATTTACGGTATGGTTGAACGGTTGAGATTCATTCTCCCTTAACTAAGAGTCGACAGGAGACCTTGGATATGGAAAAACTTTAAATCTTGAGGTCAAATGTCCCACCCTTTAAAATGTCTCTAATCCAACGAAAAATTAGTCACTACACTTGATGGTGGATACTCCGGTCTCAAAAAAAACTTTCAATAGTAGTGACATGAGGAAGTAATTTCAACTGTTCATAGGGGTCAATTAACATCTAGAAACAACTAAACGTTAATTGATCCAGTGGTGATTAATAATGAACTCGGTAGAGAGAATCACGGTTCAATCTCCCACAACCACTAGATGTCAGAACTCACTCCGAACTCTACACTACTATATTCCCTTCCTCTAGAAACCAGAACGTGAAAGCTAAAAAACAAAAAATACCAGAAACAACTCATGGAGTAATCTAAGAAACATGACAAAGTGTTTCTCGATCTTTCAGGAAATTTTCTCAAGGTCAATTACCAAAACTGATTTTAGGGAAGTTCAAGTTTATCAACAGTGATTGTGGAACTTTCAAACCGAATCTGTGGAAACATTGCATTCAAAGTAAAAACCCATTTCAAAATCGACAAAAAAAAAAAAAAATTTAAACGGTTCCTTTTCGTCATCATCTATTCAACTTTTCATTTTGTCAAACCTTAAAATCCTCAACCTTTCCCACAACAACCTCAACACTTTACCTTCTGATTTCAAATTCTAACCAAACAAAACAACCTCAATCTCTCAAACTCTAACTTCAAAGTAAACATAAAACCAATTTCTTACCTTAAATCACATTTCGTTAAAACAACCTCAACACTTTATCTTCATGATTTCAAAATCTAACCAAACTAAACCACCTCCATCTCTAAAACCTATTTATTACCTTAAATCACTCTCTTCCTTAACACTTTTCAACAACACTTTAAATAGTTTCCCTTCAAAATTTCCATCTCTAAACAACATCAAATCCCTCAACATCTCAAAGAGCAAAAATAATAGGCCGGACAAAACCTTGACCGGTTTTATTTCCGGTTCTATAGGCTATCTGGTTCTTAAAACATTGGTATTACCCCAGTGAAGTAACCTCTAATACAAGTGTTTAACAATACTTTTTCTTAATAGTTGAAATTCATGAATTCCACTAAATATAAGTAAAATCCACATAAGTTGGTGTGTTGGTTGCTCAACTAATATTAGAGTACATCAGAAGGGGATCAAGAACCGAAATGGAGAGGATCCCGACCCACTAGAAGGTGTTTTAAATAATCAAAATTCTAATGTTACACCCCTAGACATATTTTCATCCATCAAAATACAATTTTCAAGGTTTACTCACATTCACACACATCTTGTTCTTTGTTCACATACTAGTTTGATAAGAAATCAACAATTACCGGTCCTTCCATAGGCAAAAGGGACACATAAGAGTAATACTGAATCAGCAATACTAAACTAATTAATAAATTCTGTCCAAAAAACTATTGTATTAATCAAATTTCCAATGAAACTGATAAAATTACATAAAGTCATGATAAAAGTTCAAGTTGGCTACCTACTAACTAATGCAATCCTCTTATTTGAGCTTGGGACCACTTATGTTTGTATAATTTTTATTTGAAAGAGAATGAATTAACCAACAGCCGAAACATGACAAGATTAAAGATTGCGGCAGAGTTTTGCGATTTAAGGAATAGCATTCTCAAGGCAAATTATACAATTCTCCCTCAAAGAGGGGATATGTTCAGAAAGAATGAAAAAATTAATATGGTTGAAACTATTTTGGGTCACTGTTGAAAACTATTGGTACATCCTCTAAGATCATGTAAGCTAAAAAAGATGAATTGAAACCTTATTACACAGAAGAATTTAAACCCAAAGGCCAGCTACTTAGCCAATGATAAATTGAACTTCAAGCATGAAATTTCTTTCAATATGACGCACACCTTATCTCATTATACATTAGTGACATCCAGCAAACTTTAAACTTTGTAAAGAATTAGGATATAATCATTGACTGACCCGCATTTGTGTCGTGTTTAGGAGTTAGGATGGTGAGTCGAGAAACATGGACCTCTCCAAGTATTGCAGAAACTGAAGTGCTTTGTCGCTGAACCAGCAAGGCCAAAAAGTGTAGGTTTCAGTGATTCACAGCATGTTTCCATCATGGGATGGGATTGTTGGAGTTCACCGTTGCAATTCAAAATACCATTTCCAGACCTGCCAAAGGAAAAATATGCAACCAATAATACAAAATAAGTAAATCATCATTTCAGCTGATTCAAAAAATAAATAAATAAATTAAATCATCAATTTCAATGACCTTGAGTTAGATTATCGAATTACCCATATTCTATTATGAAGCCCAGAACAAGGATAACATTTAATTGGAGAAAAATTGAGTATAAAAAATAGAGAAAATTTGAACTTATTTCTTTACTGTGTGTGAAAGTTGAAACATATTGGGGCTCAACTTACGGCTACATAATTTGGTTAAGCTGTACAACTTAAGGATCCATAAACACTACAGTCCCTTCACATCATATGCCTAAAACTTAAGGCTGCATAATTTGACTCTTGAACAAACATAAATTGTGTTTTTACTTTTTTCTCGGAACAAAAAGGACTTAGGTGGATGCAAATATTTGGCAAAAATGTACATAACCCCTTCCAACTATAGGCTACAGAAAACCTCCCGATTGTTAAAAACTTGGCATTTCAACTCCCTAGGCTCACAAAACCTTGCAAAAAACTGTAAATCTAACCCTTCATGCATATAGTACGGGCAAACCACCTTCAATGAATCAATATGCATACCTAGTTAATTAAGTCAAATGAGTTGAATTGCTGAGTTTGGAACCACAGGGAGACTTTCTGCTATTAAACTGTAGATAAGGAGGGTTCCTTACATTTCGGCCTAAATCTTTCACGTAAATTTATAGATGAAAATACATGAGACAATACTTGTGGTCATGTATGTTTCCAACTTTTGAGCACAAGAATAAAGAAATTTCATTTTGATCCCTTTTCAAATGTTGCAGTCTCTGTGAATCTTCACTAATAATCTTCATATATTCTTTATTACAACAATTTACTTACAATAAAATTGAACACAGTAGTTTTTAAACAGTTCATGTTATTCCATTCCTTTCAGGTAGAACTCGATATAGTCTTAAACAAATGAACTTTCAGATGAACATGTTATAAAATTATTATTACCACTTTGTAATAAAAATAGCGGAAAATCAAAATAGAACCAATTTGACAAAAAATGGCTTTTAAGTTACTCAAAAACTATTCAACCAAAAGAACTAGAGAAGAATTATACCTAGCTTCAGGTTAAAAAAACAATCAGCAGAACCTTGTAGGGAATGGCAACGCAAATGTAAATGTTGGCGATCTCCAGCAAATAGATACACTCTGCTTGATTACAGGATTTCTTTGTACCACAACCCAGAACCATGCACCAGTACTCGATGCAAAATGGTGGAAGCAATGTCTAACCACACTAGATTGCAATAGCACTTCAATACACAGCAATGGGTATATCTGCATTTGTACTTTCACGAAAAGATTTCTTCTTTAATGAAGTACTGGAGTTGTGGTTCTGGAATAGAGCTTGCTTAACGCGGGCAGCTTCAGCAGGCATTCCAGCCTTCAAAAGACATGATCTTAAATTATTTATCGTGATTTCATCGGGGGCGCAGCAAACGGCCAACATCTTATCAAAGATACCAAGGGCTTCAGCCATTCTCCCTTTCGAACAATGCCCAATAATAAGAATGGTATAGGTCAACTTATCAGGTTTGCACCTCTTCTCCTCCATTTCACCAAGAATTTTATTAGCCTCATCTACATTCCCTGATTTACAATATCCATCAATAACAGGATTGTACACAAATGGTTGTGGAACAACGTCACTCTGCTTCAGTATTCTCAAAATATCACGGGCCTCGTGCAGTCTGTTGTTCTTGCAAAAACCATTGACAAGAACAGAGAACGTATATAAACTTGCAGAAATTTTCCTGCTATTCATCTCATTCCACATTTCCAAGGCACATTTCACTTGGCCAACTACAAAATAACCGTTAATGAGGGAAGTAAAAGTAATAACATCAGGATAACAGCCATGAAAAAACATCTTCTGGTACAAGGCCAATGACGAAGCCATATCACCCGACTTAACAAAACCATCAATCAGAGCGTTAAAAGTAAACATGTTAGGCATAGTTCCAGATACAATCATTTCATCAAAAAGCAAAGACGCCTCATTCATCTTACTCAACTTGCAATAACCTGATATTATCGTCGTATAACTAACAACATCGGGTACCACCTCTCTTTTCAAACAAACCTCATTAAGCAAACTTCTAGCTCTATCAACCTCACTAATTCGGCACAAACCGTAAATAATAGTGTTATAACTAACCACATCAGGCAAACAACCAAGACTCTTCAAAGCACTAAGAAGCTTAAAAGCCTCGTCGATTTCTCCAGCCCTACACAAACCTCGCATTAAAATATTGATCGTGTAGGTCACCGGACGATATTCCAACCGAACAAACTCCCAAAACATTTCAACAGCATCCCTTACTTTATTCTGCTTTATCAAAATATTAAACAAATTATTGTAAACAACAGCATTCACTCCAACATTATTACGCATAACATCAACAAGCAATTCCTTCGAAACATCGAATCTACCAATTAAAGCATACGACGTAACCAAAAATCCTAACAGCCAATTATCAGGAACCTGTCCATCAAATCTCATCCAATCATAAACCAATTTCGCGGAACCATGATTATTCGATTCACAAAGTGATCTCAACAACATATTATAAGTCCAATAACTATGATCCATATGCAAATTCTCTTTACTGAATTTTACAACCCTAAAACCTAACAAAGGAAAATTGCTAAACCTAAAATTAACAATCTCATGAACAAGATTTGGAGTTAAATTCTTACTAAAATAAAAAACAAAACGGTCTAATGAATTGTAACGAACGAAAACGGTGCAAGCGATTTTAACGAACCAGGCTTCAGCCTTTTTGATGGAACCCATGGTGGTGGCGACATCGGAGAGTGTCACGTGCGAAAGGGCGGCATTGATGAATGTGATTGGTGATTGAGCACGTGCGGCGGGGGGATTGAGATTTGAGTAGTTAGGATTTTGATTTTGATCCATAGAAGTGAACGAGTTCATGAGGTTGGTGCATCTTACTACGGGAATGTGTGACGGAGGAAATGAAATCGGCGACGGTGAGCGGCGGAGATGGTGGTGGCGATTATCGGCGAGGAGGTGACTGCGGGGTTCTTACTGATTGGTTACTGAGCGTTAGGGTTTTTGAAATTGCTATCACATGAGATTATGCTATGTGATATGGACATGTCAAGTTAGCACATTTCATTTATTGAATCAAAAAGACTTATAAAAATGAAAAACACACATTTCATTTGTTGAGTTACACATAATTAATTACTCCCCCATCCTAACTAGTCCTTGTACCTGTGCGATGCACGGGCAATAAGCGATGAGTAATAGTATTTATTAATTGATGAAAAAATAATTTAAATTTAAATTTGAAATGAATAAAAACAGATTGATATTTTATTAAATGACTAATTATTGTCAAAATAAATAAATTAGGTTTATCTATATTTAATCCTCTTTTTGGTTTTTTTTTTATAAATATAACTTGAAACAAATCGATCGTAGTTAAGGGTGTCAACCGGGCACAGAATGAGTGGAGGATACTTTACCACTCTTTACTCCACCATCTACAACAATCTCCATCTCCGTTCTCCATCAACTTTAAAAAAAGTATCATATTTTTATTATTTTCAAGTAAACTAATTAAACTAATAGTAAAGAAATTGTAAAGTTTAGTTTAGAACAAATAAAATGTTATTGTGAATCTTATGGTGGTATATAAAAAAAAATTAATTTTCAAATTAAAATAAATAAAAACAGATTAATATCTTTATTAAATGACTCTAATTATTGTCAAAATAAATAAATTAGGTTTATTCATATTTAATACTACTCTTTTTGGTTTTTTTATAAGACACAACTTTGAAACAAATCAATAGTAGTTAAGGATATAAGCCGGACACAGAATGAGTGGAGGATCTTTACAACTCTTTACTCTACCATCTATAACATTCTTCATCCCCATTCTCCATTTCGGAGAGATTTCTTCTTCCATCCTCACTGATCCCCACACTTCCCGCATAGATCCATCAACTTTAAAAAATATCATATTTCTATTATTTTCAAGTAAACTACTTAAACTAATAGTAAAGAAATTGTAAAGTTTTTTTTTAAAATAAAAAAATTGTAAAGTTTAATTATAAAACAAATAAAATGTTATTGTGAGTCTTGTGATAGTAATAAGCATGATATATAAACAAATGTATACACATTTTATGTGAGAATATAATTAAAAATAATTTATAAAATACTTATATATATATATATATATATATATATATATATATATATATATATATATATATATATATATATAATATTTTAATTAAATTTTCGGACACGGAGTTTCCGCAGGGCGGAGGATAAAATCTCGTCCCCAAACCTCTTTCGGAGGGACTTTCTCCTCCATCCTCATCCCCACAGAAAAAAAATTCACATTTTCGGGTCTGCAAACGGGGCAAATCTCCACGCGGATCCTCATTTACAGATGAAATTGACATCCCTAAAAGTAATTTGAGGAAAAATATAACTATCATTGATGATCAGATACATTTTATGTTTGAGTTTCATAATCCATTACATTTTTTCTCAAAACAAAATAGAAAAAAATTATATTAAATTTGTGACGAAATAGAAAAAAGTCCTTTAAAATATTTCCAAAGGATAAAAATAAAAAGTTTAATTACTATGCACCGTCTATGTAAAATTATTTTACACATGTATTCAATGGTGTGTTGTCACATAATTTAATGAATGTGTCATTATATTATTTGATACATATGTAAAATAATTTTACACGGACAGTATATATAAATTTTTTTAAAAATAATTATCAAATTGAACATAAAAATGGAAGAGTTTAATGAATGTGTCACATCATGTATTTTTAAATACGATATATGATGTGACAATATATTATTGGATACATGTGTAAAGTACTTTACACTACTTTACACTGATGATAGTGTATAAATTAAATTCAAAATTAAATACTTTAGACAAACAAAGAGTAAAAGAAGAACAAATAAATGAGAGGATAGTTAAAAAGTATAGAGATAAAAGTAGGAAAAAAAAAGCAAAAATTAAGAAATGATAAAAGAAAAAATGAGATGAATTGAAAAAATAATATTAAGGCCAGTGAGATAAAAAGTGGCTTTGGAATATGAATTTGAAAGGTTAATGAAGCAAAGCAAGTAAAAATAAATGACTTTGGAAATATAATGCATGATAAGAATCGGAAAAGTCAAACAATTAACTAATTAATATTAAAATGGGTTAAAAAGGGTTAGGCGGGATAAGAGATGCAATTTAGGCGGGCATTTAGTTAAGCATATGTTTTCTTCCTTAATATTAAGGATTTAAATCTCCTAGTTGACCATTTTACACACTTTAAGAAAAAATGTGTAAATGAAAGAGAGAAAAAGACTTTTACGAAAACACCCTCACTTTCTATTGGTAGTAGATATTGGAATACTAAAAAGTATATTATTTAATTACTTTATTGTCTCCTTTAATCATTATACTATAAAGTGATAAGGGTAAAATAGAAAGAGAAAAAAAAAACAATATTATAAATAGGGGTTTTCTAACCTGTGCAAAAATGTACAGGATAAGTCATTAATACACTTTTTTTTTTCTGAAACGTCAAACATTAATATAGCAGTTTCTACAGGACCAGATGGCTTTAATTTTAATTTTTTTAAGGCTTGCTGGGATATTGTGCGGACTGATGTGATGGCCTTTCTACAGGAATTTCATGCTAATGCAGTTTTGCCTAAAGCGGTTACAACATCTTTTTTAACCCTCATTCCAAAAAAAGATCATCCACAAGATCTTTTTGATTATCGACCAATTTGTTTGATAGGGAGTATATATAAAATTGTGTCAAAGTTGTTAGCTAATAGACTGAAGCAGGTACTGGGAAAGCTAATTTCTAGTTGTCAATCGGCTTTTCTTCCAGGTAGACAGATTTTAGATGGGGTAGTAGTCTTGAATGAGATTATCGATCTAGCAAAAAGAAGGAAAGATAATTGTTTTCTGTTCAAGGTTGATTTTGAAAAGGCATACGATACTGTTCATTGGAGTTTTTTGAAGCGCATGATGCTCAAAATGGGGTTTGCGGAGGGTTGGGTGAAATGGATCCGAGCTTGCATTTTTCAAAGTTTTATGTCCGTGCTTGTCAATGGTAGTCCAACCGAGGATTTTGTTGTTGGTAGAGGGCTTCGACAAGGTTGTCCTCTTTCACCGTTCTTGTTTTTAATAGTCGCAGAAGGCTTAGCAGGTATGATGAGAAAGGCTATTGAGGTAGGTAGATTTAAAGGTTACAAAGTTAACGAGGCTATTCAGTTTCAGATTCTTCAATTTGCAGATGATACCATTTTAATGGGGGAAGCTATTTGGGATAATTTGTGGACTATCAAAGTTCTGCTCCGGAGTATTGAATTGGTGTCTGGGATAAAAATTAATTTTATCAAGAGCAAGTTGTATGGTCTCAATACGTGAGACTTGGAAACCTGTGGTTGATGGAATGGCTAATCATCTTACTGCTTGGACTAGCCGTCATTTATCCTATGGAGGGCGTCTGATTTTGATTAATTCGGTTTTAACTTCTGTTCCCCTTTATTTCTTTTCCTTTTTCAAAGC
Source organism: Trifolium dubium (assembly GCA_951804385.1). NCBI lineage: Eukaryota > Viridiplantae > Streptophyta > Magnoliopsida > Fabales > Fabaceae > Trifolium > Trifolium dubium. Next base: position 48,647,283 of record OX638062.1, on the reverse strand, counting down.
TCCTAGTTGTGTTTTAAAACAATTAGTGAAGATTCAAAGGAATTTTTTGTGGGGAGGAGGTTTGGAGGACAAGCGATTGTGCTGGGTTAAATGGGACCAAATTTGTTTACCCAAGGAGCAGGGGGTTTAGGGGTAAAAAATTTAGAACTATTTAACAAATCACTACTGCTCAAATGGAAGTGGAGGTTTTTGGTTGATGGTCAAGCGGTGTGGGCTGATATTTTACGCTTTAGATACTGTCACTTACCTTCTACTTTATTGGGAGGGAATTTATCTATGACTGGGCAGAATGCTTCTCTTTGGTGGAAGGATTTAATTGGCATTGGTCGGGAGGGTGGGTCTGATTGGTTTATATCAAACGTGAGTAGTTGTGTAGGCAATGGGTGCAACATTGGGTTCTGGAGGTTTCAGTGGTATGGCAATCAGCCTTTTTCATCTTTGTTTCTTAGTCTGTTTGCCAAAGAGGTAAATTCTGATGTTATGATCGCGGACAGAATACAATGTGCAGATGGGCTGACCCTGTGGAATTGGCGGTGGACTGCAGTGTTGTCTGATAGTGAACAACTACAATTATTAGAGCTTCAGAATATTTTACATAGCTTTTCTCCTCAGGTTGATCGACTCGATAGATGGAAGTGGAAGCCGGGTGCTGACGGTTTTTTTTTTCTGTTAAGTCATGTTATGATGAATTGCTTCAAACTCGGAATCTAATAGCTTTGAATCCTAATGTTTTGGGTGTTATACAGCAGTTGTGGAAGAACGATGTACCGTCCAAGATTCATGTTTTTGGGTGGCGACTGTTGTAAGAGAGGCTTCGTACACGGTCTGCTCTCCACCATAGAGGTATTTTGAATGATCATGTTGATTTGTCTTGTTGTTTTTGTGCGCAACATTATGAGGATTGTAGCCATCTCTTTTTCCGGTGTTCTTTTGTTAAGGGGGTGTGGGAAGCGGTGTTTCAGTGGGTTGGGTTCACTGTTTCAGTTGATTTGAAATTATGGATATCTTTTATCAGTTTTGGCGACAACATACGTTCAAAGAAAGGAAGCATGGTTCGCCATGTAATTTGGTTAGTCACCACTTGGAGTATATGGAAGCTTCGCAATGCCGTTATTTTCAATGGTAGTACACCGTGTGTATCTTCTTTCGTTGACAGTGTGAAGATGGTTACCTGGTTTTGGTTTAGTGGTCGGTGTGGCCGGAGGTCTTTTATTCCTTATTCCTTTTGGTGTATTGATCCTACAAGCTGTTTTCAGAACATTTAATATTTTGTTTCTTGTTGTAAGGGATTGAGTACCCCTTGTACTCCCTTATAATAATATTTTGCTTATCAAAAAAAATAATATAGCATTTTATGGTTTTCAAAAATTCTATTAATAGCCAATTAATTACTTGCTTTTGTTTTTCACTCTCTCTCCAATTTTCTCTCTTTCTCTCTCCTTTAACTACCACCATGGTTAATAACTACTCCGACTCTAGCACCGGCATCGACATTACTCCGACCACCGCAGTCAATTTGAAGACCATCTCGGGGAGCTTGTTATCAGTCCCACATGTATTCTTGCAGATTATCTTTTTCACACTTCAGTAGTAGCACGTCGGCGATGAAAGTGGTTTATTGGTGTGTTTCATCCAATATCGGAACAGAGGCGTTACAAGGTTGGGAACGACGGCCGGAGAAGAACTGGCGGTGGCAAGGTGAAGACGACCGGAGGAAACAAGTTGACGGAGGCAAATTTCTAGAGATAAAAAGGGTTAGAGAATCCCAATCCACCACAATGAAACATATCAGTCGCGGCACTAAGAAGAAGAAGAGAGAGAGCAATTGACTCATTAATACCAACAAAAAAAAAGGACTCATTTAATAAAAATGTTATTAATGTTTGGCCTTTCAAAAAAAAAAAATGGTACATTAATGACTTATCCTGTGCAACATTGCACATGTTAGACAAACTCTTATAAATATTATGTGACAATCAATTTTGGCAAATATGACATTTATTTTGAGATGGTCAAAAAAAAAAGTTAATTAATTTGTGACACTTATATATTTGGTCCTTGAATTTTTTAGGCATGGGATAGAATAGTGTAGAATAGAGTTGACATGTGGTTAGAGTTTAATTTTTGATTTATGGATATGTAGAAAATTCGGTTAGGAAGGGAGAATTTATCTTGTGTGCTTCATAGATTCTCTGATGGAGATTAATCATCGTTATTAGTGGTGAAAACTTCGTACATATATCGTCATGGTAATCTAAAAAAAAAATTATAATATAGAGCAAAATAGAGTACAAAATGCCCGAAATTATTAAATTGATCGAAATAAAATTTTCATTTAGAAACCCACTTGAGTTGGCATGATAGTATTGATTTAGAACCTGTGAATATGCTCCTCTTTAATAATTTAGGTGGATTAGTTTAGTTTTTTTTTTTTTTAAATTCATTTGAATATTTTTCATTTCATATTTTTCTCTGAAATTAGAGGAAACAAAATTGATAAAATGTAATAGTATAGATATAAACTATGGTGAAGTCTAGGGTGAGGCCCCTATAATCTTGGTTTAAAAATTAAATTGTAATTTTTTTTTAATAATTGAGTCAAATTTTTTTTTTAATAATTACAACTATAAAATACATTATTTTAAGTTTTTCTTCTACTAAATTTAATTTAATAATTATTACAAGTGAGTTTACATATACTTACCAATAATAATGTTATTAAATTAACATAGTAACAGAAATCTGGATTACAATTGCAAACCCATATGCAAATGACATTGATCAACAATAGAAAACTCCTTGAAATTGAATGCAACTTCCTCTTTCCAAACCCTTAATTAATTCCAACGCATTTCACTCATCACGACGGCGATCCAAATCTAAACAACCATATGGCAACGGAGAGATTCTCTTCTCCGCCCGCCACATCGCAAGAAGAAAACGCTCTGTAAGTAATAATCACGCTCTCAATTTTACGATTTTTCAATTTGTAAAATCAAATTCTCTCTGTTTTTGATGTTTCGTGTTTTTTGAATTGATGTAGTTTTTTGGATATACTTCATGAAGCTCCTTTGTTTGCTCATCGTAAACCTGCAAGAATTGTTGGGAGTGTTTTCTATTGCATACTTTTGGTAAGTTGAATTTTTGCTCATATATAGTTTAATTTGTAATATATGACGACGATGATGATTTTTTCTACTATTAAATTTGATAATTTGTTGCTATGAAGTATGAAGTACAAACATGGACACGACACTGACACGTAGACACAATAATAGTTTAAGTGTTTGTTTGGTTCTGCGGTGAGAAAAATTGATTTTGGTAGAATTCATTCTGTTACTACCTCCATACCAAAATATAAGTCGTTTTGACCATATTACGGGAATTAAGAAACGTAATGATTATTGTATGGAAAAGATGAATTATGAGTTAGTTTATAAAATTGTCCTTCATTAATGGTATGTAAAAGATAAATTGAAGAAGTAAAAGAAAATAGAGTAATAAATAGTTAAAGGTATAATAAGAAAAATAACATTATATGCTTCATTTGTATTGTAAAGTGACTTATATTTTGGTACAATTTTTTTTTTCAAAGTGACTTATATTTTGGTACGGAGGGAGTAATTTTGTAGATAAAGTGATTTATGTTTGGATATATTCATGCAAAATTGACTTGCACACATGGACACACGATACTAACATTGATGGACAAACATGATACTGACACTAACATATAGACACAAATATAATATAAGAGTTGTTGGTAGTGTTTTTTATTGTATACTATTGGCAAGTTGAAATTTTCTGATATAAAGTTTATTTTGATAATCTATGAGGATGATGATTTTTTTTTTATATTAAATTTGATAGTTTGTTGTTATGAAGTACAAACATAGATACGATACTGAATGTGACACTGATACTGACACGTAGACGCGATAATAATATAAGAAAATAATAGTGTGATTGAGCGAAACCGTGTGTATTGGTGTTGTGTAAGTGTCTATGTTGGATACTAGACACCTACGTTATGAAGTGACAGTGCTATGTAGGTTTGTTGATTTGAGAATATTATTACGGAGGGATGATTTGCTTATTGTTTTTTTCATTTTAGGCCGGTTATACTACTTTGGCTGTAGGAGCTCAATGGATATTTCGTCCTGTGCAAGGATTGATTTCTCCTGTGTTATGTAGTTGTGATGTTCTTCTTTTGTTGTTGACAGGTTTGATACTGGAACTAATGTGATTAGTTGTTCTCATTTCTTTTATTTGGATGTCGATATTTTTCTGATTGGTGCGCTGTGTTTGCTGAGTTCTTCAGAAGAAATTATTTGATAATGCTAGGCTTCTCTTAATTTAATTTGGCTTAGGGTAATTGGATAACGTTTACATTTTTGGTAAATTAAAGGGGCTTTTAGAGGTTACATTATTATCGCGTTTGTCAATGGTAATGTATAGAATTAACGTTATTTATGCAGCTTGATAAGCTTAATAGATGTTATTTTGTCAAGCATTATTTGAGATTTAAAGGACATTTTTTATTGGGCTGAAATGCAGCGCGTTTATTGTTTCAGGAATCTTTCAACAGTATCTGGTTTATCAAGTGCATAAGATACGGTTGCAGGTAATTCATTCAATTGCTAGTACTTTTTTTTGTCATAGTTCTTAATTTGTTCATCTCTCATGTGAATGTGCACATGGGCATTTGTTCGGAAGCATTAATTGATAGAACTCTTGAAAATGAAAGTTTAGTTAGACTATGAAACAATAGAATTACCAAATGCAGTTTTGCTACACGGATGTATAATTTTTGCTTAAATTTTTATGTTTTTCTTGTTTAATTAAGCTATTAATCATTGATGTGATTTCTCAGGGTTATTATAGTTTCAGCCAGAAGTTGAAATTTATCGTTCGGATACCCTTTGCCATTACAGCTTATGGTACGCATTTATGTGTTTGGACTTCTTTAACTTTTAGATGATATGTTAGACATGTTGTCAATTGATACATATTTGCCAACTGTGAATAACCAAATCAACCCAAAAACTTAAATTGTTAGGTGGAAGCACATGAATGTTTTCAACTCAGATAGTTTATATTATGAGTTCTTAATTATTATTATGCTAATATTCTCAACGATTTGATTTAATGTCAGGAACTGCTGCAATGCTACTTGTAATAGTCTGGAAACCTTACACTGGTTTTCTGTCAATCTCTGCAATATTGAGGTACATTCATCATTCAATCATACTTGTTCATTTAAGCTATGTTGTTAATCCCAGACAGCGTCGCGTTACACCAACCCCCTAAAATCTATAGTGGATAACGGGATAGCCGCTATTACAAAGACTAAAAATCAGTGTACAAAGTAAGCCTACATGCTCAAAAATAGAAAAATACACAAAATTAAAGAGACCATCATACTTAATAATTAAAGAACCTACCAAGATGTTTGTCTTATGTTGGTTACCACAAAACTCTGCAGGATTATTATGGTCGTCGAAGCATTATGTGCTGGATGTTTTATGAGCCTTTACATCGGTAAGTTATAATCTCTTTTGTATTTTTATCGGAGGGTAACAGAGCTAGATATTTCCTTTTAAAATTAGTTTCTTTTATAACACAAAAAATCATATTAAAAAATATAAGAACATTTAAAGGAACTCTTTCAGCCTTCAAGTTTGGATGAAAAACCTTAATTAAACCTGTGAATATTTTTTGATATGTAGTAAATTATATAAAAAAATTCAACAATTTTAAAATTTGTTCTTTTTTAAAAACTATGGTAATGTATTGAGTCTTAGGGAGGGGAGAACAGTACCCCTAATTGACTGAAAATATATGTTCTATCCTTCTGATTGAATTAAATATATATCTATTTTGTTTAAATTCACCTTGTTTTTGGAACAGACGTTTAAATTCACCTTTTATAATTATAAGATCTAATTTTTTTGTAAAGTAGTTTTCGTAATAGTTTTAAGTAATCCTTTCTATGTTTGTTTGATGTGCAAGCAGGTTACATACACCAGTACAATTCATTGAACTCCCATCCTGATGTTCTGAAGTCCTTGTATTCACCGCTACAACCACAAAGTTCTTTGGAGGGTCTAAGGCAAACATTTTGTAATTTAGTTTCTTTCTTAATTAACTTCATAGCTCAATATCCATGTTTAATTCTCTAACCACAAAATACGAACTTTGTTAGGCAAATTATAGTATTTCTGAATGCACGATGATCTACCTTTTATGCATTCCATTATGTTATGCAAGAAAATAAAATGTAATAACATCAAACATTGGGTTTTTGGATTGTGAAGAAGCACAAAATCAGAAACTCTGTTTGGCAAACAAAAGTTTTTCTATATGCACAACAATCTACCTTTTATGCATTCCATTCATGTTATACAAAATTAAGACAAATGCAAATCACATTTGCAAACACATCAAAACCGGGTTCTTGGATTTTATTGAATGTAATCGTTGTAATTAGTATTTTTTGATGCAATAGGTACCATGATGGTAGGCTCTCTGATCAGCAAATGGCTTTGTTGCAATATCAACGTGAAAATCTTCATTTCTTGAGCGAAGAGGTATCTCAGGATTTCAAGCATTCGTTTATTATTTCATTATATACAATTTAACTTGCGCTCTTAGTGTAGATGCTCCACTGCACATAAATTAATTCATTATGTCTTGCAGATTCTTCGTTTGCAAGAGTCTTTAAGCAAATATGAACGAACTGAAGATCGGAGCACACCTCAGGTAATAAGGAACACAGATAAACTATTTCTCTTTCTAGCCTTCCGTATTACATCAACTTAAATTTAAATTCTTATGTGTTATGTCTCTTTATTTGATAACATTATGTGTTTATTATGTACATAACAGTAATTGTGTTGTTGCGGCTTATCCTTCTAGAATATTCATTATGAGATAGAAATTGTTTTGTTGAATTAATAGATTAATAGCGACGCACTGCAATCTGAATTCATCTTGTGATGTAAACCAGAGTAACATATTGGAGTTTATTAAATTTATATCCAAAATCCTTCCTGCTCAATAATAGTTCTCTATTCAACCCTGACGGTTGCGATCTTGAAGATTGGTTGGCAATCTAGTTTTAAATAGATACTTGTAGCCCTACAACCAATTTTTCCATATTCTAGAGAACAAATTGCTTTTATTTCTTTTTTATCATGCTCATTTTATTTATTAATAACTTTTGGAATATATGTGTAGACTGTGTAGTAGAGGGACGCTATAAATATTGTTTCAATTACCTTTAAACTTATTGTTGCCATCTATTTTAATGATAACCTCATTGAAAAATTATTTTGCGTAGGAATGACAATGAGTCAAGTTTAGTAGTAGTCCAGACTTGAGAGACATAGGTTCCGCTAACTTAGAATGTCTCATGTTATGATAAACCTGCTAAAACTTTGAGCCTAATTTCTCAACTTAAACTTATAAGCTTCTCAAGCTCAATGAGCTAGACTAGAATTACATTGTTTAGTCAAACCAAATATACAGTTTGCATAACCAAGTAGTGGAAAACTCCATACCAGCATAGTTTCAGTAAATATTTATGGATACGTCTTTTTCTTTTTCTTTTTGAGGGAATAAATTGCTTGTATTGCAGGTTGACCTTGCACATCTACTAGCAGCCCGTGATCAAGAATTGCGTACAATATCTGCAGAGGTAAATACTGTCTGTTCTGTTCTAGTTTTAAATGTTCCTGCATACAACTACAAGTACTTAACGCACTCTCCTAACTAGGTTATAATACATTAAAATGTAGATAACTCTAGTAGGTGGGTTGGACAGTTAAGTGAGATGTAGAGCCTAAGATAGGTTGGACAGTTAAGTGATTGAAGCTTAGTGAGAGCCTGAAAATGATTGCTAGTCTGCACTGTTAAAAGGACGCCATTTGTGGTGCAAATAGATCAATTAGTTAAATATTATGTTCCAGAATTCATGACCTCAAAGTTTGTTTCAGAACTCGGTTTGCACTTTTATTTATGCTAACTTCCTAAGTAAATGATGTTTTTTTGCTAAATCAAATTGGTTATGGTTGAAATTAGGACCAGTCAGATATTCACATTTATTTATCTGAGAAATTAGTAAAAGTTTTCATAGATTAGAATCAATATCTCCTATCCTGCCATCTCATTATTTGAACATCTATAGGAAATAATAGGAATTTGTTAAAAGTCCCATGTTGGATTAGGTATTGCCGGAAAAGTGTTTATAAGTGAGATATCCCTCACCTTACAAGCTGGTTTTGTAGAGGAGAATTAAGCCCAACCCAAATTCTAAGGGGGAATTTAACAAAATTAAATCAGTCATCACTTATTATTCAACTTCACTTGCTCAATACTAAAGGGATCCTTGCTTCAAATTTATGTTACAGATGAACCAAGTGCAATCTGAACTAAGGCTTGCACGGTCCTTAATTGCTGAAAGGGACTCAGAGATCCAACGTGTCCGCACGACCAACAATCAGGTATCTTGATGGTTTTAAGTTTTACTAAGGGCTTAAATGTTTTTTATTTCTAAAATGTTTGTAAAATTTGATTTGATCTCGATAAAAAAATTATTCACTTTTAGTCTTAACATTTTAACAAAAATAGTACTGTATTTTTTAAGTCCTTTAGTATTTTAAATAAACTAAAGCGCACAAACCAACTTGTATTTTAACTCAAATCTAAATTTTTCTAGTTGGTAGGCTATAAGTAAATGTTATTATGAATACTTGCGAGATTGGCAACGTACACAGAATGTAGGTGTGTCTGCTTTAATTTAAATTTTTTGTGTTTCCAAAATTAAAATCACACAATTTTTGTATCTTTTACAGATTTAAATGAATATTTTTTTGGAGAGATCAAAATTTAATTTTATCAATTTTATAAGTATTAAAAATATATTTAATCATACTTCTACTATTAGATACTCATAGTATAATTCTGGCTATATATTCATCGCAGTATGTAGAAGAGAATGAAAGGCTGAGAGCTATTTTAGGTGAATGGAGCACCCGAGCTGCAAAGGTATTATTCATTATTAAGTGTAATACACAAATATCTATTTAGAACAATATTTTGAGCTTTATGGTTGTTAAGATGTTCTGCTAAAACCTTTTAATAATGATATAATGAAAGCTTGAGCGAGCATTGGAGGCCGAACGGATGTCAAATATTGAATTACAAAGGAAGCTTTCGATGCTAAGAAATCAAACACATGTAGAAGCAACTGATCAAGGAGCTTAATTCACTAACCAGACAAATGCATATTTGATATCCTCTGTTCATGTGGAACATTTCACCAGGTTCTCACCGTTAAAAACATGCTGTGAATTTGTATCCGCAAACCATCGCTCTAGTCTCTAGTGTTTAGATCCATTGTACATACTATATTAGTTCCAAACAGGGTTTTATTTTTGTGCTAAAAGAAATTCACAATGATCTAGTTTGATTTTAGGCTTTATGCTCTTGTATGCTCCAAGTTTGCATTTTTCTTGTAAAGTGTTTGGTCGGAAAGAAGGAAGTTTGTATCTATCTATAGAGTTAATTTCGTCGTGCAGCTCTGTCATAACCAATAAAATTTACGCAATGGAAATATGGAATATTTATGTTTGCCTGAGACCATCGACAATACGTGCACCACCTTTATCGGTGTTGCTGATTTTGCTAAAATAATTGTTTGAATTTTGAAACATTTAGAAAATGGATTAGAGACTTGATGTATCTATAGTTTGACTTATTTGAATTTATCTACTTGTATGATTTTTGAGATAATGTTTGAGAGATATTGTGAAAATAACTTGTTACATTTTTTATTATCTTTTTTTGGCTTATTTTAATAAGCTCTTCAAGATTGTTTATGAAAACAACTTATAATATATACGAAAACAAATTTAAATTTAACTTATTTTTTAATATAGATATAACTTATATAAGGGTGCAAACTTGAGTCTATGATTGAGTTCGTAAAATTAACAAGACAGTCAAGACAATGTTGAGTTGGAGAATAGGTTCCATCTAATATGTTTTGCTTGTGGTAAATATTATCATAAAATCAATTAGTGCTGCATGAATATGATTAATAGTAGTAACATTTATCAAAGGACAAACAGTGACGATTATAATGATAAAGTCGAAATTTCTACATAAGTTAGAGATCAAAAAAGTGACATTGATTATTTGGAGCATCTTTATTCTTGGATACTTAAATTAAGATTTTTAACATTATTCACGTGAGTTCCACTGTGACATCTGACATGTAAGATTAGAGAGGAAAACGACACGGAATGAAAGTCATACTACAATGGACTCCACATAAAAGAAATATGAAATTGTTTTTGAAAATAATGTGAAACAAGATTATCTTAATGTTAATTCCACAAATCTTATTCAATATTTGTGTTTCTTCTTAAAAAATCTTAGACATTGATGTTCCGAACTATAATTGGACAAGAATCTTTATACTTTTAGGTGATATATAATTTTTGTCTTAAACCTATGTGCTGAAGAGAAAATCTAATAAATTCGTAGTTGGTAAATGATAAGTACAATGTAACCAAAAATTATTTTTGATAGCGTAAAATCCTACTGAAAGATATATTACGAAAATGTATGTTTGTTTGTATTAAACAATACAAGAAGTCCCTGTAGGATAAATCTTAACTTTATTTTATTAGGTACAACCACTTTATTTTATTACTTTATTGTTGTGTTTAAATCTTAACTGTCCTATAAAGGAACCAAACACCATTCCAAATTTGAATAGAAGTAAGTTGCTTAAATTAAATTTTGACCAATACAGTATTGCTTCATGCTTCTTTATGATAACCATCATACATCAAAATTGTATTAGAGTGATAAAAAGAACTTTTATTTTTTTTGGTACATGATATAGGGTCCGTTTGTTTAAGATATAAATTCATCCATGATGTGTATTATTGTCATAGAGAAAGTTGAGTTCCAGAAACATAAATACCTCTAGCTAGTCTAACTATCAAATCATCCCTACCGAATTAAAAACAGATTCGAAGAGAAGAAAACACTAGCGTTCTATCTGTATTGTTACATGACTAATGTTATGATCCCTCTTGATGTAGTCTATAACCTTGTCCAGCATCATGATAGCATCTGCTTCAGTATTGATTTTAACATGACAAGCTAGCAATACCTTCCCAACTGTAATGGCCCATATGTGCATCTCATGAACAACCACTACATCTTCCATCTCCAATAGACCCTTTTGAAGCCGAGTAGCATCTATCTTGCGCGGTGTGCTGTCCATCAAGACTTCCAAAATATTTCTCAGCATGTTGATAGTTGTAGCCAAAACAATTACAGAAAAGATTAGAGCGCAAATTAATCAACGATTTTCCATTCTGGTTTATACCACATGATTGGGGGCGCAATCATATATATGGTATAAACCAGAATGGAAAATTGTTTATTAATTGTTGATTATTATACCCCATGAAGATAAGCACCGTGTACATTTATGGTTCGTTTCTTCTTCTCGGATCTGCTTTTTGACGATTCACCAAGTGGTTCAGTAACCTCTTTGTGGTCATGGTCATCTTTTGAATTCTTTTCATCGTCATGATGGTGAGTGTGATCGCCATGTGTGTGCGATGATGCTCATCATCTTTTGTATGCCTTACATCAAGATTGGTAGAAACTGAAATACCATGGTCGTGGCCATGATGATCATGTCCGTGATCATGACCCAATACCAAAGCCATAATGATGTTAACTACAAGATCAAATGCAGCCACTACAAACATTAAAAAACCATCCACATTTTGAGGACCTGCAATGAGTCTAGCAATGGCTTCATATACAAGAATCCCAGCAAGCAGCCATATTAATTGCATGGAAACCAAAACACCAAGAATCTCAATTCGATAAAATCCAAATGACTGACGAGGATTCGGTTGCCATCAGTCAATATTGCAAGACTGTTAGCCTTAATACCACCAACTACCTCAACAGCCATCAAATAATTTTGGGGTCCCATGGATTAAACAAGGCATGTTCTTGGCTAATTAGAAGCAACCAAGAAAGGAGTAAAAGAGATGATCACATTTATGCATAAGTACGTACATTATTCTATCTCTGTCTACTTCCACCTTTTGCATTTTTTGTTTCAGGAATAAATGGGTTAATACCTCCTATAAAGTTGGTTAGTTTTGCAATATCTACCCTTGTAATTTTTTTTTTGAGATTCTCCCCTGTAATGTTAGATTATTTGCAATATCCCTCTGATTCAGTTTAAGGTGGTTTAAAACTCACTAAAATTATATTTTGCGGCGGTTATATTATGGTTGACTGAGTCTAAGGGTATTGCAAAAAAACTAACATTACAGAGGAGAAATCTAATTTTTTTTTTCACAGATGGTATTGCAAAACTGCTCAACTTTACAGAAGGTATTAACCTATATACCCTTGTTTCATTAACAAGTTTAATGATATACTTATTTTTTATTAAATCATTTTGTTAATAGAGCATTGAAAAGAAAACAAGTCTTTATAATTTGTTCGTGTGTGCGTATATTATTTTTCTTGCTCTACAAGTATGATGAGATTGAGTCCTTTGTTGGAGGTTGATAACCACGGTTTAAACTATTCTCACTTGAATTGGGTTATAACATATAACTGATATAAGTCGTCTTGTCAAAACAATTTATTTGGTACATAGACGACAAAAGTAATAAGTTATTGAAAACTCATTCATATAAAGTGGAAGAACTAGGGTTCGAACTGCGGTCATGATGCTCGATCTAACAATTTCGGCATTTTCTGGGGGTCAAAATTAATGGTTTGTATGATTTTTTAAACTCCGTTAATTTTTATGTGTGTCAATAACATATCAAACGATTTTGGATTTGTCTGAAATTTTACACAAATGATCTATATAATATAAATTTTCAATCCAATGTTGTATTTTATAAAAAATTATATCGGTTAAAATATTATTGAGTCATTTAGGAGTAAATATCCTCAAATCATGATAGAGGTAGATTAGAAAAAACCAAATCTGATTGGTTCTTTTTATTTTGTTATTGAACCAATTCTTCTTCGTAAAGAGATATCATTTTATGCTTAAAAAAAAAGAGATATCATTTTAAGATCACATCACCAATACAGTGATGCTTCATGCTTCTTTATGATAATCATCATAGATCAATATTGAATTAGAGTAATATAAAGAACTCTTAAATCGAAATGGATGTGAATACAACAGGTTGTTATTATATAGTTTACACTAATTGACAAATTAAAATAACATATTTGATTTGTACCAAAAAAATAAATAAATAACATATTTGATGATCAAAATAACTCACTAATAATTTACTTAAAGAGAAATTCATAACTTTGGATATATTTAAAGATTCACATTAAAGATTAAAATAGTTTTTTTTTTATTTTGACCAATCAAAATAGTTATTTACATCATACTATCAATCTGACTATTGATTTTTATTTTAATTTATTTTTTGTCCCAATCGTATAATACAATATGGCTATGATGAAGCCAAGAACATGCCTTGTTGATCCATGGGACCTCATATACTTCTACTCACTCTCAATAAACCCCAAAATAATAATGGTATAAAATATAAACTGAGTTGACAAAAAAAAGTATAAACTGAGTTAATCAGAAGCAACCAAGAAAGTAAGAGAGGATCACATTTCTCCAAAGATCAAAAGTACGTAATACATACATTATTCTCCTCTCTCTTTCTACTCACCTTTTCCATTTTTTTGTTTCTTCAACAAGTTTAATAATAAATTTATTTTTTATTAAATCATTTTGTCAAACTGAAAAGAAAACAGGTCTTTATAACTCGTGTGTGTATGTATATAATCTTTCTTGCTCTATAAATATGATGAGTCTTTGTTGGAGGTTGATAACCAAATTAAATGAATAGTTTAAAAGATTTTCATTTAATTTTTTTTTACAAATTAAACGATTTTCATTTGAATTGGATTATTAGATATAAGTGGTCTTGTCAATTTTGTTATTTGGTGCATATACGAAATGATAAGTCATTGAAAATTCAAACATACAAAATGAAGGAATTTTGGGTTCGAAACTCATTCATGATGTCCGACTTGAACTAGGATTTGAAGACAAATTTGTAATTCCCTTTAGATGTTTAATGGGATAATGGTTTATGCAGCAGCTCCTAGTGGGATCAGAACTGTTTTTTCATTTGTCTTTTAATTACTTATTATATTTCTGGAGGAGTGTATCTTGGAATGAATATGAATTTGTGAAAGATATATAGTATATACTATACAAAGTTATCTATGGCCGGTTTAATATTTGGAAATGTGTGCTTCTGTTGTCTTTCTGGTTTATCACCACCAACCCATGAAATATTGCATTTTCATTCATTTGTTGCAGATGGAAGCACCAAGCGCTCAACATACGCAAATAATTGAAATCAGTGGAGAACTTTGTGATACCGAAAGGAAAATTTGTGGGGAAGCAACATGTGAGTTCTCAGATGCTGGATCCATCTCGAAAGATTCCGAAGAACGGTCAACTTCGACGCGAAAGCTTTTGATTGCAGTGATCCTTTGTGTTATTTTCATGGCTGTTGAGGTAGTTGGTGGTATTAAGGCTAACAGTCTTGCAATATTGACCGATGCAGCACATTTGGTTTCAGATGTTGCAGCATTTGCCATCTCCTTATTTTCTATATGGGCTGGAGGATGGCAACCGAATCCTCGTCAATCGTTTGGATTTTATCGAATTGAGATTCTTGGTGCTTTGGTTTCCATGCAATTAATATGGTTGCTTGCTGGGATTCTTGTATATGAAGCCATTGCTAGACTCATTGCAGGTCCTCAAAATGTGGATGGTTTTTTAATGTTTGTAGTTGCTGCATTTGGTCTTGTAGTTAATATAATTATGGCTTTGGTATTGGGTCATGATCACGGACACGGACATGATCATCATGGCCACAAACATGGTATTTCAAT
Organism: Trifolium dubium; assembly: GCA_951804385.1. Taxonomy (NCBI): domain Eukaryota; kingdom Viridiplantae; phylum Streptophyta; class Magnoliopsida; order Fabales; family Fabaceae; genus Trifolium; species Trifolium dubium. Next base: position 48,632,274 of record OX638062.1, on the reverse strand, counting down.
TTCTAGCAATCTCGATGTAAAGCATACAAAAGATGATGAGTATCATCACACACATGGCGATCATACTCACCATCATGAAGATGTAAATAATTCGACAGATGACCATGACGACGAAGAGGTTACTGAACTTCTTCTTGGTGAATCATCAAAAAGCAGATCCGAGAAGAAGAAACGAAACATAAATGTACACGGTGCTTATCTCCATGTACTAGGGGATTCTATCCAGAGTGTTGGGGTGATGATTGGGGGAGCAATCATATGGTATAAACCTGAATGGAAAATCGTTGATTTAATTTGCACTCTAATCTTCTCTGTAATTGTTTTGGCTACAACTATCAACATGCTGAGAAACATTTTGGAAGTCTTGATGGAGAGCACACCGCGCGAGATAGATGCTACTCAGCTTCAAAAGGGTCTATTAGAGATGGACGATGTAGTGGCTGTTCATGAGATGCACATATGGGCCATTACAGTTGGGAAGGTATTGCTAGCTTGTCATGTTAAAATCAATCCTGAAGCAGATGCTGTCATGATGCTAGACAAGGTTATAGACTACATCAAGAAGGATCATAACATTAGTCATGTGACTATACAGATAGAACGCTAGTTTTTTCTTCTTTTCGAATCTGTTTTTAATTCGATAGTGATGATTTGATAGTTATAGACTTGGATGCATTTATGTTTCTGGAATTCAACTTTCTCTGTGACAATAATACTTCTGTACATTCCTTGTTTCTAGCAGTTTAAGAGTGTGGACATGATAAGCATTGTACATCTTAATGCCAAACTTTTATATCTACTACAGTACTGAATGGAGGAATTTTTTGACCTGCTTATAGCACAAATGTTTATGTATAAATCATTTCTATAACAAAATTTAAAATAAAGTTAAATTATTTTTGTATAAGCTAAACACTGTTTTCATAAGCTATCTTAGAGGACTTATGAAAATCAGTTGAAAACATCTTATGAACATGTCATAAGCAGGTTTCATAAATTCTCTCTAAACACTATCACAACTTATGTCAGTAGATAAGCTCAAATAAGTCAATTCAAACTTCTACATATAGAAAGTATTACCAAGCATAGGCAAAATTTTAAGGAGAAAAAATTTAACAAATGACCTTTGCTGCGTATTTATAGGTCTCCAGCAAAACAACCAAACTTTCAAAATTGTCTATTCTCTTATCACTAACCAGCACAAAATAAAAAATACAGCATGCAAGATGACTAGATTACAAAGGAATCACAAGTTATACATGTAATTCCAGGCCTTGCTAAAAGAACGTGTGGTCCGCTGTCGAAGGAAAGACAGCTCTATGATGACCAGATTACAACGGACTAACCTGAGAAATTTCATTCAAAAAGAGACACTTGAACACATTGTTGAAGAAATCACAACCTTTGGCAACACCTCCTTCTCCAACAACGATATCCATGTCATATTTGCAAGCTCGTGTACAATCAGGGCAGTAAGTCACCTGCAATAAGAAATACAAGTTATACATGTAATCGGTAATTCGGATAGAGAAATACATCCTAAACAAATAATTCAGCATTAGACAAATAATACATTATTGACTGGCATCCTAAAATGGAGTTCAGGTCAAATATAACATTAGGTATTGAAAAGAAGGAGCGTCAAATGAGAACCACTGTTCCAGTTACCAACCTCTAGTAATTTAGGTTGGAAAGAGCTGTCTAACATGACATCTACACCATACATTGCCCTTGATGTTGGATTATGCATCTCAGGATGTGCAACCGCAGCTGCCTCAAACACTGATCGAATCATACTTCTTACTCTTGTATGTATATCCAACCATTTAACTGCAAGAGATACAGGGACACGAATTTGTATCAAAAAACTCATTCATAATGTATAATATGCTCTTGAAGCATCTAAAAATTCATCTATAGAATGTGGCACTCCTCATTACCTTGATGTTCTTCCTCAAATTCCCTCACAAAATCCTTGATATTCTTGTGGTTTATTCTTCCACGATAATTCTGAGATCCATGCATTGATTCAATACATTAAAACTTGATACGAACAAGGAAACAACGCAAATATTTCAACCAAAATCTTGTCGCTAAATAATATGGTACTCAAGACATACCATAACAGTAAAATGAGTTTCATACTCAAAGAGACTACTTTTGGCCAAAGAATATTGGTTGTTGGCTATCCTTACCTGAAATACAACATAAAATGCATTGCCATTGCCCATTAGAATTTAATCTTTGAGAGCATTAGAATAAAATAGAGAAAGAATATTTGGTATACCCAGAAACAATCTGACAGGAATATCTCCAAAGGGTGCATGCTCCGAACCAGTACTACGTAACGTAGATCAAACTTTTTCCCTTGGAACAGAGCAGGTTGTTCAATATACTTCTGGCATATTTTGGGACCAGTTTCCATGAGTCGGATTATGGCTGATAAATTATCAGTTACAGTAGTATCAATAGTCCGGGCCATGTTCCAGGGTTTTAAGATCCAAAGATTGTCTAGTCCTTCTCTTTTGCGTACGTAATAGTCACCAATAAGTTGAGACAGATGAGTTTCAAGATTATAAGTAGGCTGCAGCCATTGAGGAGATCCATGTGCCTGTAGCATACATGGATGAATAAGTATAACATAATACATATTTCTGTGAAGATATGATGGTATTTCACTAGAAATGGATAATGGAAACAGGTAGAGAATTTAGGATAATCTCATCTACATCAACATACAATGTTAATTAACTACAATATCACCTTCTGAATTGTCTCTGCTAAATGATGCTTCATGACAAGACAAGCCTCAAATGGAAATTGATTGATGTATTGCTGATCTGTTATTCCTGCTGCCTTCTTCATCTCCTCATCTACTTGCACACATGTCCATATTATATCTGCATCTTTTGGGTCTTTTACTGTAGCCAAACACATTCAAAGCAAGAGGGAGATGGTCAAAATACATCCAAGTTGAAAGTGGGTACAACCATAAAATTAAATCCAAGGGAATTTTATGACAAACATAAGATGTCAATTCTGCTCAAAAAGAGAAAAGGTTCAAATCAAAGAAGGAAAATAAATTTAGGCTCTTAACTTGAAGTTTGACATATATTCAAGCTACATGGTAGTTTAACTGACAATGATGAACTGATGAAAGAACAAATATATATAAGTCAAGCATGCTGTTAGGAGCAGACCCAATTAGGAAGGCTTACAGTTACATCAGTTAGGTCAAGCAACCATGTAAGCCAGGCAACGCTCTGTTAGGGAAGTTGTTAGAATAATTAATTAGTTAGGGTTTTTAATAGAGAAAAAGAATAGAGGAAGTAAACTAGTTGATTAATCAGTTTTGGAACTTAGGAGAGATCAGCTCAAATACTCGGGGAAGACATCATTATGTCATCCTGCTCTTCTTGACCTGGTTAACCATTGATCCAGAGTTAAGTAGCGGAGGATTTAAGATAAAATTTTCTCATTTTCTTTTAGCTTTGCATCCATATTTTGAACCAGTACCTATCAACTAGTATTGAAGCTCCCAAGAAAGGGGAACTGTGTGTAGATTAATCAAGAAGTAAATTCAAGAAGATTTGTAGAGGACCTTTGCAAACTTAAGGAAAGCATTGAAGAAGGAACATATAAGTATTGTAGATTTTAAAGTATTGGTGGAAAATCCATTTTGATAAGCACTTCGACTCACAGAAAATGATAGGTGTGGAAGCACCAGGTGAATGTTCCTACTTTCTATATTGGTACAACTTACAAGTGGTGGGAGGTTAGCAATCCTAAGGAAACCTGGGAAATCTTCTGAGAGAGGTGATGCTGCAACAGTTCCAACCCAATTATGATCAGAACCCATCAATAATATGGGGCTGAAATCTCCGGAAAACAGAATTAAAGATCAAGAAAAGTGTTACTCAAAATACTACTGCACCTACGGATAAGATCTTAAGGGTTTATTATAGAAGGAAGTTTAGGAATAATAAATAAACCTCTATTTCTTAGAGAGGCATTAGTTAGGAGTCATTTGGAATAGTTAGGTTTTTTTGACAGCCCCTAGCTAGGCTAAGCATTCTGAACTTTATTAAGAAAATGACTGGTTTATTCCAGTGTGAGGGAAAGATAGCTTCCTTATGTAACCCTTTTCTTTTATCAATAAACTAAATGATAGATAATTCCCTTTCTGCTTGTGGAATTTTTAAGCCAGCCTAACAAAAAGGAATACAAAGTATAGATGAAAACCAATAAATGGAACAAATACTGAAATAGTTGGAGGAGGATATGCAATAAAATTTCATTATTTTCATTCTTCTAATCTCTATAATTGAAACCAGTATCAATCAGATGCATGCCGTCCACCCACTTACTGATTGCAAACTCAGGATGCGTCAAGTACTCTTCCACGTGAGGTATATCTGTGTAAACCCGTAAAGGACGTCCATCATGTGGACGAATACTTCTACTTTCAGAAGACTGCACAGTGGGTGGTATTACATTTGTGGATTGTAATTTCTGATTGTGCTTCTCATACTCCTGAAAATAGTAAATTGATTAGCTTCAAACTTCCATAATACTTTCGAGTATATTTTTAACCGCAGATAAGAATCATAGTAATAGAAGAAATACTTGGATAAAATAGTTCTCTGGGGTATGGAACCAGGCAGTAAGTCTGGCAGAACGCTGTTTATCTTCCCCAATACCAAGAAGAAAGTCACGAGTGCATTCATCGCCTTTCCGAACATTCTGAGCTGGCCATAGAATAGAAAAACTGGAAAAAGTGGGAGTTATTACTTGTACATTGATTAATTATGAATTATCAAAATTCAAAGGTCATACCACGAAATACATGTAATTCATTGTGAGGAAGGGGGGGAAAAGTTTCACACTTAGAAGTCACTAACATGAGCTACACAGGTAATTAAGTTATATATTAATGAGCAAGAAAGGAGCAAAACCTATAATAAGAAAATTATTTAAAAAATTGTTACAGATTATGCAAGCTCAATCATATAGTAAAGAGCAGGTATCTTAGATCATGAAGTTACGACTTTAACATCATAGCACAAATCTGAAAAGCAAAATATAGAAGAAAACCTCACAGCTGATGCAAGATTACCCTCCGGCATGAAAAGAAAAGGTGCAACTCTAAAATTTGGCTCATCACTGTGCCGCAAAGCAGAACCGAATTCATCCATCACATACCTAAAAATATCCAAACCAATGGGCTGTTAGTTTTGTTTATTGTTGGGAAATTCCAAGTTGATCTTATGTTTCATATAATGTACTGAACCCAAAAATCTGTATGACCAAACATTGACCCATAGATTCAATTTATTGCAATACTAGAACCAAGAAAGTATAACAACTAAATTGCATGTCATACCATACAGAGGTTTCATCTAACTTTTCTTCATCGGCAAGTCTATATGTCATTAGATATTGCCACATTGCACTTATAATACGGTCATGGATAGGCTCATCCGGAGTCCATTCAGGAAGACGGGGAATAACCACTGAATCAATAACATGCTTTCCAGTTTCCAATATTTTGGATGCAGAAATACCATTTAGTTCAGAAATGTTTGGAAGAGATTCAAGAATTTCAATGGCACTTCCTCCAAGAGGACCGGGAATATTGACCTAAAAATTTGCTCAAATTCCCAAAGGCCAAAACACTGGTTACAAGAGAATGGACATAAATAAATTAAATAAATAACAGAGGCAATTTGGGGGTAGAAAATTGTGATAGATAAATCAAAGCACCTCCAATGAACGTAAGCAAGGGAATTGCCTCAGCAGATCTAACAAGTCGGAAACTGAGTTTTGCTCCAATGGATTTCCACGAATGTTCAAGTACGAAAGGGATGGCAAACCAATGGGAGAAAATTCCTGAAAAAATGGGGAATCATCAAAATATTTAGATAAGAAAATACAGATATGGAATTGGAAATAATGAATTGGTATTTCCGTGTGTTAAAATCTTTTATTGATTATGCTTTGTTTACCATTTAGCATCTCAAGGAGAGATTAATAATTATCAAATTTTTGAACTCCGGCGATCAAAATGTATTTTGGTAAAATAATATGTTTAAGTCTATCAATACTTTCAAACATAAGCTAAGAAGATAGAAAATGAGCATAACAAAAGATTCAACCTTGTTGATCAAATTATGAATGTCTCTATTTGAAAGGTCAAGATTAGATACACTCAGCAGTGGATGGTCAGCTTGATCAACATTTAATGGGTTATCGTTTCCATATATCTCTGCACAAAAGCCCAAAGCCCACTCCCCAAAATTGCTTGTGAAAGTTGAATTGTAAATCTCCAGTTCTGGCAACTCCTTGAGAAAAGTGTTTGCAAGCTCACCATCACTAGAAATAAAGTAATTTAGTTCTCCTTAACAGCAAGGACCTACCAAAAAAGAATATTACGGTTTAATAAAATTTCAAAATTATGAGAAAACTTACCAATTTTGAACAACCGGATTATTGTTCAGCCAGAGTCCTTTGAGATGTTTAAATTTGATAACTTCCTGAACAACCAGTTCAGCTCTTGTAAGCTTGTTCCCATATAAGCTAAGTGCCACTAAATTCTGAAAGGAGAGGATAGTGCATAAGAATTCAAATTATTATAAAAAGAAACACAAACTAAAATTGCTTGGCATCTAAAATAACAGGAAAATAGAATAATGTGACTTTGAAAAACACCAAAATTACAGTGAAAAATCACGGTTGACCAAAAGCTACACACCAAAATTTCTAAGAATTAAGATGAAAGAGTTCTAAACTCACAAGGTGACATTTGTGAGTTTAGCTTTGCTCCATTGTTTGTCCATCTATGAGAAAGATAGACACAATGGCAGCGTCAAGGTGACACTCTACCACAGAGTTATACCCCTCCCCTTGCCCCTATCGAGGAAAAAAAAAATTGACTAATCCTAAGTCAAAAGGTCGAGAAACTCAACGCCACAGTTTTTAAACAACTTGAATTCGGGCCTTCTTTATCACACTCTTACGCATATGAAAATAAATGGAAAAATAGGATTAAATTATCATCAGCTCCTATCGGAAATAGGATTCACTACGGATTTCAGCAATAGCACGTGATTTCATAAAACCATATGATTTTCACGATCTAAATAAAGAATGTTTTCTATGAAGAAGGTTCGACTCATTGTTCTATTCAATACGCATCCCACTGATGTCTACTTTAATAAGTGGACCACACTAATCAGTTCTACAAATCTTTTAAGTGTCTATTTCCCTCATAAATGGACAGACAATGGAGCAAAACCAAACTCGACAATTGTGCACTGCTGAACCAAACATGCACCAAATAATAATAATGTCAATGTCAACCATCTTGCCACTCTAACTCAAGTCATATCATATCATCATCATTCATCATCATAATAGTATAACATTCCTAAGTTTAATGAGCATGATTTCTAATTGCTCAATGAACAATACCACACTATCAAAATAATAGAATCTATAGAAAGTATCACCATCAAATATCAACAGAATAAAAAAAGAGTTTAATTGCTATGCACTGATGGTGTAAAACTTTTTTACACATGCATCCAATCAAATCAAAATCCATAATGCCACTTTTATAAGTAAATTCTTAAAATATCTCCACAAATATCTACATAGCATAATTTGATTGAATACATGTATAAAAAAATATTACACTGTCGGCATATATAAATTAAATTCATAAACAAAACAAGATAGAAAGTTACAAACCGGAAATCTAGCAGGTAAGTCCAATGAGAGAAGCATATCATCATCAATGTCAAGACCATCAAGCTCCAACCATCTCAATGTACCATCACCACCTTTTGCTTTTGCCTCTAAAACCTCACTCTCCACTATTTCAACAACACTAACCTTCTCTCTCTCAACTTCATCATCAACACCATTCACTTCATCTTCACCATCCGAATTCATTTCAACATTCACACACATCAACGAACTCATCCTCTCTGCTAATCCCGGAACCTCACGTAACTAAAACCACAAAAAAAAAAAAAAAAATTAACGCAAAATTGAAACCCTAGAAATAGAAAATTTGAGGTTTTTTTTTAAACGGCAAATATATTAAATAATAAGACCAGGTCTCAGCACAAGACGAACAGAGAGAGACAGATAAAAGAGCAACTACAACACAAATGTGACGTATATAAGCGGAACACCGATGAAAATACCAAAACCTACGCTACCTAGAAAATTTGAACTGGAACTAGAAGGATATGAAGAAGGTGAAGACCTGTTTGTAAGCGTCGGAGAGTCTGAAAGTCCAAGCATGATCAATGAGGAAGACATTGGAGTCTTTAGCCATGGAATCCGACGTCAAAACGAGGCGTCGCATACGGTTATCTTCGCAAGGCTCGATTTGGAAGTGTTCGCCGCCGTCGAAGGTTTCAGTGGAGAGTTTGTGGAAGAGACGGCGGTGAAGTGACTCCGGCAACCCCGACGCGGCGAGTAAAATTGCGTGAACTTTGGTGAAATCTTCGAAGGTTTCGATTCTCTTTGTGGTTGTTGCCATAGCTACCATTTTTGTGTAAGTGATTTTGCTTTGCTCTGTTTTCGTTTTCAGGGTGAAACTGAAAGTGCACTGCGACGCTGTGCTGGTTTGTGAAGTGAAGCTCGGTTGAGTGGCATAAACTACATGGGCTGGGATTTTTTGGATTGGGCTTCGAAGTTAAATGTTCGAAAGTTGGAAAATTTCTCTCCCCACCCTCCTTGGTTCTCTTATCCCATGATTACCCGCTTTGTCCTTACTTGCGCGTCAGAGGGGTTTGGATAAAATTATCCGAATTTTTCGTACAAGATAGAATTATAAAATCTGAATCTGGCAAGGTTATGGGATATGGAAAAATATAAAAAATCCGAACTGAATAGGAAAAATAATCTAAACTGCTTTATATACAGATTAACTACGAATTAGCTACAAAAAACAAAAATTGTTGTAGCTAACAACAATTTTTCATTCTCTTTTCTTGTTCTTTATTTTCATGAATAAGTTTTCATTGTCTCTCTCTCCTTGTTCTCTCTAATGAGCCAACAACAAAATAATGTTATCAAAGCTTGGAGGTTAGGAATTTTATCAATCAACCTAGTTTTGTTATCAAAGCTTTGTTACCAAACAACAACAACAACAACAACAACAAAAGAAGCATAAAACTACAAAATACACCACCACTGACAAAAATAAACAAACAAAACCACAAACTAACGAAAAAACAAAAAACCAAAGAAATAGACACATAAGTTCGAATTAGCTAGGAATTAGCTACGAAAGTTCGGATTTTATAATCCTAACATGCTAAAACTCCCACAAAGTTCGGATTATATAATCCAAACCTGCTAAAACCCCCCACAAAGTTCGGATTATATAATCCAAACTGTATTTTCACATGAAAATGAAGGACAATTTTGGATTTTGGGGGATTATATATTCTACTCTATTTTCATGTGTTTTGACAATTATTAAAACATGGAGGTGAACTAGTGCACTTACAGTGGGCACGCGCACACATGAGTATGAAGACTCATGGGGCGCGCCCCCTAGATTAAGCTTATTGGGCTTTTTCTTTAACTTGTCTTGGTGCACAAGACAAGAGGCTCTATAAATAGAACTCATTGGGCAAAAGCTTTATACAAGATAAACTCATAAGAATTTTAGGGTTACTTGAATCCTAAAATTATTTCATAAGCTAGCACTTGGATTGAAGGAAAGTTGTTCGTGTGGACTAGTTAGAGACGTTGTTGTTCATTCTTCAACGTTCGTGATCGTCTTGTTCGTGATTCAAAGGATTCTACTCTACAAGATGTAAAACTTTAAACACATGATCATGCCCTTTCGTAAAGATTTCTAAAGGAAAATTTTTTAATTCCGTTGCTTTTACTATTACAATTTTCTTTCATATACAATCCTCTCAAATCTAGGCGTGTAACTTTGATCACGAATTCAATAAATTCAGATGATGGTATTGTGTCTCAGTAGCTTTGGATGCAAAAATTAAATAGTTGAACTTACATGGTCTAAATTTGATAAATTGAGATGATAGTTGTGTGCCTAGATGACCTTGGGTAGAATATGTGATTTGAGCATCTACGGTTCTAATTCCAATAAATTGGAAGATAATGTTGTTCCTAAATGATGTTGAATGTTTCTTTTCAAAAAAAAATGATGTTGAATGTTACAGGGTAAATTTCAAATTTACTCAGATAATTATATTTCTAAAATTCTTATTAATCCAATACTAATTTATGGTAGTATTTTTTATACTTTGCAACTACATACCTATTGATAATGAGATTACTTAAATATGTTATTTCGATGCCAAAATACACAAACACACAAAGTAATACGTGACATAACGCCAATACATCAACACCGAAAATAATTTGAAAAAATTGTGTAAATTAAATGCAAACACATGTTTAAGAGTTAGATATTGACTTATATTAGACAATGAAGATGCTTTCAATCCGAAATATCACTACTACATAGCTCAGAATAACTGTTTCGGATTATATTTGCATCATTTATAAGCACGACCGACTCAAAGGTTGTGCAAGTTGTACCACAATTTTAGGGCATCCAAAGTTTGGAGACCTCTATTCACAACATACATTAAGTATTGTTTGGTGTAGTTGTTATTCTTTGCGAGGTATAACGATGCTGACAATGATGATGTCATCGAAGTTTTTTTTGTTATGTTTTGAATTGTAAATAGCAACTACTCCCTCCGTCCCATTATATAAGCACCCTTTTAACAAAAGTTTAGTCCCATTATATAAGCACATTTTCAAATTTCTATACAAATTTAAGATTGTTTTCCAAATATACCCCTAAGTATAACAACAAAAAAGAAATTAAAATAAAAAAAATCTTAAGCAATTAAAATAAAAATTATGGATAACAACAAAAATAAAAATTATGCAACTAAATTATGCTAAAAAACATATCTAAAAAAAATATAAAAAAAAAAAATCTTTTTATGTGGCATTCAATTAGAGCTTCTTGAAGATTTTTTTTAAAAAAAATCTACTTACGTGGCATTCAAAAAAGGGCAATTTAGTAATCTTTATACATAAAATACACACTTTAATTAAACTCCTAATATTTCTTAATAAGCGTGATTTTGGTCAGAGGGGCTTATATAATGGGACGGAGGGAGTAATTAACAAGTCATCCAAAAACCTATAGATTTTTTTTCAAAAAAATATTATAAATTTAGAGAATTTTATGATATTAAGCAGCTTTAAATCCTTGGGCTAGCTATCCCACCCATCGAGTTGCCTACAATCTAGCGAGTGAATAGTCATTGCGTTTGGCAGCAGATACCCCGATCTCGACTAAAAAAAAACTATAAAAAAGAATAACTAGCTCACTACTTTATTTTTGTAAAAAAAAACTTTATTTTGTTATTTCTTTTTAAAAAGTGATTTTT
>OX638062.1:46590293-46592793 GCA_951804385.1 Trifolium dubium | reverse complement strand
GGAGTTGTTTGTTACTACGAATGACTTTCAAAATTTCTATTATCATGTCTTTGCCTCCCACACCCTTTTTTACACACACTTCACCTTTAAGTTAGAATATAATATCTTGTCATGATTTCTCTTCTTAATTGTTTGTGTGCATATTCATTATCATAATTATTTTCCGCACTTGCATTTTACTTTTATGCATTGCTATTTATTTATTTATTTATTGCCTCTTATTATTATTTATTCATTCAATTCGATATGGTTGTAAATATTAATTATTCAATTGGGTTGTAATAGCGTAAAACTTTATTTATCGCTTTTTATTGCTTTCTAGTTGACACATCACACACAAACGCCAAAAATTCATTTTCAAGGGAGAGGACTCGTAATTGATTTTAAATTGATGACGAGACTTTTTTTGAAACGAAAAAACCTTTTAAAACAAACGTGCGATCCTTTTATAAGACAAACGCAAGCTCACCTCATAATCATCTTTAACATGATATTATCTACAATTTATTTTCTTTACAATCTTCTTTTCTTTCAAACACAAAAAAAAAACGAATACACTTTCGTTTTCAAACAACAACTTTTTTCTTTACAACATTTTCTTTACAACATCTTTTCTTACAATCTCTCTCTCTCAACAATTACACTTCTCTCAAAAAATCTTTTTTTCAAATACAAAAAGAAACGAATACACTTTCGTTTTCAAACATTTAACTTCTTTTCTTTTACATAACAAAATTTACACTTTCTTATCATTTCTTTCTTTTAAACATTTCCTCTACAATACAACAAAAGCATTTTCTCTCCAAAAAATATTTTTTACAAACAAAAATAGTTAAGCTTCTTTTCTTTTATTTACTTTATGAAATAAAATTTTCTTAACTTTTACCCACTTTCTTTTCTTTCTTCTATACAACTTCTCCCTCCATTCTTAAAAGCATGTATCGAAAATAGCACAAAAACATATAAGAGGTTACCATGGAGTACCATGGGCGCTTGAGGTGCTAACACCTTCCTTAAGCGCAACTAACCCCCGTACTTTAGAATCTCTTTCTTTAAAGGTTTTCAATTTTTCCCCTCCTTTGGAAATGAAAAATAAAACTGTAGTGGGGTATGTCTCAAAAATCCCGCAACACCTAGTTGCATTACTTATAGCTTCCTTGTTTGTAGACAAAGCTGATTCGAAATTTCATTTCAAGGCATAACTTGTATCCATGCGCTTAATATTCGCCGGGAGTTGCCTCCCAGAAGTATAATATAGTCCTTTCACCCCTTGCGTCAATCCCACGAGCCTCTTATCAATTCTCATCTCAATTCGCATTGCATCTTGTCATCAAAATCGAAAAATTCACATTGGGTTTAGGGATAATCAGGTTCGAACTGATGACTTCCACCACGTCAAGGTGACACTCTACCACTGAGTTATACCCCTTCCCTTGCCCCTATCGAGAAAAAAAAAGACTAATCCTAAGTCAAAAGGTCAAGAAACTCAGCGCCCCTATTTTTAAACAACTTGAATTCGGACCTTCTTTATCACATTCTTACGCATATAAAAATTTTGGGAAAAATTGGATTCAATTATCAACAGCTCCTATCGGAAATGGGATTGACTATGGATTTGAGCAATAGCACATGATTTCATAAAACCATATGATTTTCCCGATCTAAATAAAGAGTGTTTTCTATGAAGAAGGTTTGGTTCATTGTTCTATTCAATTCAATACGGGTAAAAAAAGAACCCGACTCAGTATTCTAAAATTAAAAAAATAGATAAATCAGAACTAAGGCAAGATGATATGGATGAACTCTTCTTTCTTGTACCAAAGATCTTATAAATTCCAAAGTAACTGGAGTTACATCATCTATTTTCCCATTTCAGTTCTTATGTGTTTCCACTTCCCCCCGAGACCCTGAAAAATTGACAAATTTTTTTCTTAGGAACACATATAAGATTCATGACTACAAAAAGCATAATGGTAATCCCACCATTAACACGGAATTTTTAATTTGTTATCTTTAGTGACAAGGATGATTCATTCAAACCAACATGAGAGTACAAATACATTGCATTGCCAAAACCTATGTTGTATATTGGAAAGAGATTGACCTCCATGCTTTTATGATGTTACAATCCTCTTGCTACTGCACCCCTTACACAATTGATCGTATCATATAGATATCTTTTTTTCTAGGTCATCGAAAGGATCTAGAAGACCCACCAAAGCACGAAAGCCGGGATCTTTCACAAAATAGATTCCTATTCAAAGGGTGCATAACCGCATGGATAAGCTCACACTAACCCGTCAATTTCAGATCCAATTGGAGATTTTCTTTGGGAGGTATTGGGAAGGTGTTGGAATATAATAATATTGATGATATTGATTGATGTTTCATACAGACACATAAGAAAAGGTTCTCTATTGATTTAAATAGTATACCTACAACATAGTCATAGATAAAGATAAAAAAACCAAAGATTTTGCATAGTACTTTTGATCAAAAA